>VXBO01009332.1:208280-227893 GCA_013400135.1 Rhinoptilus africanus
TAATCCATCAGAAGCCCCACTCTCTGGCCTTCCAACCCCCATTTAGGAAGACTGCTCTCTTAGAAGAGCAGAGCCAAGACCTGTCACATATGGAAAGGAAAAAGTATTTATTTTGTAAACTGTACATGTGGAGACTTGTACAGGACAGTGAGATAGCCATAACAATTACCAAAACAGAATAAGAAAAAAAAAAAAGCAAGTGAAAAATGTGTAAGATATGGAAGAAAAGAAAAATATAAGACTTCCTCCTTAAACTTGCATCCTTGGATGGCACAGCAACTCATTCGTCGTCACATCTTTTTGTCTATTTTTTTTCTTAAGAGACCGCTGTCGGGGAGGATCTGCTACTATTTCTGGTCTTTCTCCTGAACTCTTTCTATTACATATATCTGCTCCTGTCTTGGGAGCAATGATGACCCAACAGACAGAGCACTGCTGTCACCTTCACTCCTTCCCCTTATCTGCAAACAAAAATGCATCCTGACTCTCCAGCTTCTCCAGGCAAAGAGCACTGAGAAACCTGGGTGGAAACCTCAGCCTCAGATACAGACACACAATTTAGCTTATATTTTGTGTCTCAATGAGCTGCCACTTCTTTGTCATGCTTTGAATCTAGACATTTTCCAAACAACATACGGATACCCACTCCCCCATTCACAAAGTGCATTCCCAGTCAAATATCCTTTGTCAGGGCAACTTAATGATAAAACTGGCAAGTTTTGCTGCAAGCGGAGTCTCAAGGCTGCTCCTATGCTCCTCAGCAGTAAGCTCCCATGCTTTATAGACACTTTAACATGCTTTACAAAAAGCAAAGAAGGAAAATTAATCTTGAAAGACCAGCGTGATCTAGTACATGCATCTCCTCCACACAGCTATGCCTGCTTCAACGCAGCTGTGCAGAGACTTTCAGTCCAAAGACATTTAAAAAAGAAGGGTAAACATGTCAGAGGTACTGCAAAGATGTAACACTTCAACAATGCACCTGAAATTACACAATGCCAGTGTTGAAGGAATGCTGCTGTTAATAAAAAAACAGCGTCATGGAGATGTACGCGCTCTTAACCCATGCCCTGCAGCATAGGAATTCCGACAACTTGGAAGTGCTATCCCAGCTACAGCAAATGCAAATGCCTTTTCTACAGCTTATTTGCATAAGTAAGATTTACAAGGTACATCAGTGTTAATGCCTCATAAGAATACTTGTATTATGGGATAAGAACACAGTGAAGTTTACACCATAAAGGTATTTGCACTAGAAAAATGATACAGGCGATTTCTTCTAATATCAAAATGCTCCTCTGCAAACAAGTACTTTGTCATTAAGTATCATGAAAAGAGAAACAGGATTTTTTTCCTAAAATGTATTTGTAGGAAATTCTAACAGTTCCCTTCCTGTGGGGAGGTTTCCTAAATGGCAAAGATTTGACTTTAAACGTATCTGACAATGTTTTTTCTCCTTTCCTAGCTCATATATACTTAACACCTGCCTCATTAATACTGGCAGCCATGTCTGACATACACAGTAGGTTAAAAATATGAGTAAAAAAAAATTCCAGCTTGCTACCAGTTACAAGGAAGAATACCGCCCTTACTCCTTGATCATCCCACAGATCTCATGCAACTCTCAGGCTATTACTCACAAATAATTTAAAGATATCTAGAGCTAAAAAACCTACAGTTTTCCACTCCTTTTGTCCTCTGAGGGTTTTTTTTTCCTCAACAAGAGTGTCAACTTAAGCTAAGAAACAGGTCTGTAATAAAAGGAATATAAAACAAAGAACTATCTGAATAACTTCTTTATATTTTATATATGTGTGTAAATGCACCCTGAAAGTAAGTATCTAGTCCATAAATACCTACTTTAGCATAGCCACAAAAGAGGTTTGTCCCCACATTATGTGTTTTTGCAGATTGTGCAAAGAGGAGCAATACTTCACTCACGGAGCTGTGATGGCACACTCACCGTAAAACTGATACAGCTACACCAGCGAAATCTGAGCTTTACGGGTATTGCCTGTTTCACACAGAAAACTGGCTTGCTGTGTAAGGACAAAAAACAGCTTCACTGGTATTGCTGGATTAATCTTACTTCTCCTGTAACGTGACATTCTTATTTTAATGAGGTGTTCCTACTGTAGACCTGGCCAAGCACATGCTTTAACAGTTCATCAGAAATCTTGTTGAATGGTTGCCATTTCATACTAAAAGAAGTTAGTCTCTTAATCATCTTTTTTAAAGCTACAGTCATGTTTAACATACATACCGTTCTTGTGAAAAAGCAGAAATTAAATATGACTCTTTTTTTCTAATTCTAGTGTATCTGAAAAACAAATACGAACCAAACTATTTCCTATCCTTCTAAATACTATTGTCCAGTTTACGAAAAAAAAAAGATAAAATAAAACCTATCCTAAAAAAGGAGCAATGATACCACAGACAAAAGCAGAGAATTGTGGACTGCACAGTAACTACTAACACTGCAACAAGGTCTATACAGCTCTGATATAAGCACCACTTCACAAGTGCCTGTAAATCATTCACAGTACATACCAACATTTTGAAAGTAGACTGCAAGCTGTTTCATGCAATTTTCTTGGTTTAGGCTCCAGTTCTTAATAAACCGTGGTTGTTGGGCTCCTAACTAAAAGTGCATGTGATAGTGTCGTCCTTCTTTCAAGGAATAAAACCAGCAAGGGCTATTCATTAACTAATACTCATTCCAATGTGTCCTTCCTCCCTTAGATGTTTTAAACATGCTCCAAATATATGTAGAGTCATCAGAAAATGAAGATCTATCTGTCCAGAATAGGAGAAACAGCCACTCTCATCCATGACACCCATGTCTCATGCAAAGAGGGAGACACAAAAATGTAATGCTTCGTTTTTTATCCAAGTGAGCACTTCACCCACGTGCCTCTAGGTCAAATTAAGCAAACAAACATGAAACCCAAGTGGTTTCCAGTCCCCCAGTCAGGAGAGGTGTGAGGCCAGGATTACCAGTACACACGGCAGAGATGGAGACGAGACAACAAAGGAAGCGCTGTAGTTTCCTGCACTGCACCCTTACGACCTGCGTGATTTAAACCCCTCTTAAAAGAAGTCTCAGTATTTGCACGAGGAAGCTTGTGGTATATCAATGTTTCCTTACTCTGTGTCTACTGATACCAGTAATTTCCCTCTTATCCTACACACAGGGTCCGACTGCTATTTTGGGTGCCGGCCATGGGGTGCTGCTGGGTTCAGGTCTGGCAGAGCCCTCGCCCCACTCTGTCGCCCAGCGCTGGCTCTTCCAGCGGGGGATGTCTGCATTCCTGGATGGGGTTTGGCAGGTTCAGGCCAGGCCAGGCTGGGGAGGAGCTGGTCCAACACTGGTAAGGACGAGTGACGCACCCATGCCTGACAGAGAACACTCCTCGCTGTCCCGTGCCAACACAGACGGGTTCCTTCGGGTTTGGCAACCCTGTTTAACCTCATGCTGGAGCAGAGCGGGCGAAGGCTCCGACCGAGTAACCGAGTCTCAGCTGGGCACCCACCAACAGCAGAAAGGCAGCTGAAAAAACGGACTGTTAGCATCTATCCCGGCTACTGGAGTTCCCACATAGCTCACCATGTATAATATGGCTCATACATTGGATCAGACTTGCTCAGGAGAGCACACTCTTGGAAAACGAAAGCATCAGGAATAACGACTGAGGGTCAGGAGATAGACGCCTGGTTCTTCCATGAGCACAGACCTGCAGTGTTGCTCTATCCTGTGGACACTGTGTTCCTTCCCACCCCACGCTGGATTGTCCTGAGAGAGGGCATTAACTCAAAACGACTCTCATGCTATGGTGGCTCACATATCCTCCAGGATGAAGCTGGTTCTCCCCTCGCCCACTCAAAGCCCACAGGCTACAGCCACAAGCGCTCCCAAACACAGACTGCTTTGCACTAAGTTTTATTTTGCACTAGGTTTTGGGGTTTTTTTAAGATTATCTCAAGTAACATAATATGTTGGAGTATAAATGTATACATTTCTCATTAACACTGTAGAACTGGATTTCAGGCGAGAGGCACTCTTTTAGTAACCCTCCACCTTTTTTGGTTTTTACACATTTTTGCATTGTTCCCAACAGATTGTTCAACCTAGAAAAGATTTTTATGGTAACTTTTCTAGAAAAACAAATAGTATGGAATATACAAATAGCTATCAAGGTTTACTTGTCACATCAATGTACTCACTCCTCAATAACGTTACTGTGGGTTGCTCCTGGGCAATCTCAGTTTGACAGAGCACCAACAAATTTTATTGCTAAATCAATATTTCCTTTGAAAATGCTCAAATGTGGCTTGTATTTAGCCATTTCCAGTATGTACTGTAACACCATACCGTAATCAACTTTTGTAAACACTACTTCTATTCATGGTTTATAACGAGTGAATATTTTATATTTAGCAAATGGTTAAATGTACATTAGTAGTGTATTAATTAATACACTTTAGCTTTGGTAATTAAGGTCATAATTTAGGTCACTTTTAATCATGTAGCATAGCAAAGCATTAAAGATTATTTCATTTGAAATGTAAGAACTCTGTTTAATCAATGATAACACACCATCACTAACTCTTTTCTGAACGCTAAACTGTAACAAATCCTGCCATTCATGCAAAATTTGAAACCAAAGGAAGACAAAAAATGATGAAAATAACACCACATACTGGAAACTGATTAAGTTCCACTAACAGAGTCATTAGATTGGGGTATATTCTCCGATGAACTTGCAACATGGATACAAAATACAGAGACATTATTCAAGTAAAAGATTATCCATTAACCTTTAAGCATTTTCTTACTCACTCAATGAGACTGATATGCCTATTCTATTAAATACCGCTTAATTTACTGCTACATGTGTAAAAAGCATATTCCTAGCTTTTAAAAACCAAACACGCTGCTGATTTTTTTGCTGTTTCCTCAGCATGCACGAGGCAATACAAATTCCCAACCTTTAAGCAGGTATTTTATCAAGAAACAAGTAATTTTTCATACTTGAATCCTCATACATAGATACTTTTAAGTCTCTATAAAAATCATCCCTAGTCTGAAAAACATCTTAAAATCAAACAAAACCATTAAGCTCTAAATAGATAAGGCATCATCTTCATCTTTGGCTTTCCTTTTTATTCTTAAAAAAAAAAAGCCTGGGAAAATTTGGCTGCTTTTTGTCCAGTTACATGCTTACGTACAATGTTTAGAGCAGCTAGAAAAGCTCTGAGCAGCACATGAAACACTGGAGAGACCTTTGCAGATGCAGAAAGACATCAGTCTATCCATATACATGGGGGGTCACACACACAAGCCCATTTTTGCCATGAGGAGGACAGAAAAGCTAAAAAGCCTTACAGTCTGCGACAAATTAAACTTCCTCCAGTCTTCCAAAGCCCCTGCTTAACAGCTGATTTTACCAACTCTTCATTAAAGAGATAATGATGCTAAATAAAACCAGCTATGGGCTCCATCCATAGCCTGATGAAGTAAATGTAAAGACTCTTCTTTAGCTCCATCAGGCATCAGATGAAGTTCTAGCTGATTCTGAACCACCTGTTCAAATGTCCCAGGCAACGGGAGCCATGCTTTAGTCCCACCTTCCAGTCCCCCCTAAGGCATATTTTGCTCAATCTCTAAACCAGAGAACAAAACAAAAATGGTTTAACAAGTGTAGTTCATCTGTATAGGACGATAGAGTTAAGTAGGGAGTTTATGTCTTGTCTAAGGCAAATTCCATTAAAATTAGATAGCATGTAATATTTGATAGCTTCAGTGAATATTAAAAGTTAATTTTCTTACTCACTCAATGAGATTGATATGCCTATTCTATTAAATACCGCTTAATTTACTGCTACATGTGTAAAAAGCATATTCCTAGCTTTTAAAAACCAAACACGCTGCTGATTTTTTTGCTGTTTCCTCAGCATGCGTGAGGCAATACCAATTCCCAGTGCACTGTGCACTGTAAGCACAACACATACTTTTCCCCAACTAAAACAAACATTTGCCTTGCCTATTGTTCATGGTACTGCTGTACTAACCACCTCATATTAAAATAACAGCACAAACACATAGAGTCCCAGGACCTGATTAGAAAATTTTTCAAGAGCAAGAGGGCCAGGAAGCAAAGCTGAGCTATTGGCCCGAGTCTGCCAACAGGCTCCTCAAAGTCCCCTGGCAGTCAAAAAGCACAAGTCAAAACGGACTTTATCACTTGCAGTTCTGCCAGCCGTGATGCGGTGAGCCAGGCGGCCGGCGGCAGCGCAGGTCGGGCGGACTCTCGCCCTTCGACACCAGCAAGAGCAAGAGACCACTGCTGGGGGTAGGACACAGAGTGAAAAGACAAGACTGGGGAACAGACAGATTTGTGTAAGGATGTGCTATTTCACAGCAGCCAAGATGCTGTAGGAAGAACCAAAAAAAAAAAAAAAAAAAAAAAAAAGAAGAAAATAAAACCAAAGCCCAGATGACTGCTGCCTCGTGAGCAATTAAGGTATAGTTTCACACTAAAGCAGACTATTCAAATGATGGGGTGTAACAAGATGTACAACCAACACCTGTCCTTTTATCTTCTCACCCTCCACTCAGGCAGCTTTAGTGTTCTACAACTAGGACATTTTTCAAGCTGTGATAATAACTGCAAGAACAAACCTAAAACCCCTATGTACATCAGCATGCTTTTATTTACACCACATCTGTAAAAAACAAGAGACACATGAGCACAGGAATAGTATCTACCTGGAAAGACAAAAAAAATCCATCCCAACATAGTTGCCAAATTCTTTTTCTTCCTGCAGTTCTACTTTATCCCAATAGCACAGCTTTATTTTGCATTGTTGTATCATTTCTATGACCAACCTATCTTTCACAGCCCTGTGAAACAAGAAATCAGATTACAGATGTATATTCCTGACCACCAAAGAAAAAAAATCATTAAGTTTTAGCCCCCAAATGCCAAGATTTCTCTCCGCAGAAGTTTTCCACAGCATTTTTATCTTCTCATATTAAAAATTTAGTCAATCCTTTTTAAAAATCAAGTTCTGTAAGCAGGGATGTACTGAAAGCTGTGGTAGAAATGCCAGGCTCTGACTACACATCGACCAGCTGCACCATCTTCACAGTGATGAGCTTTAAGAGCTCTCCTATAATAAAGCCTATGAAACCTTTTCAGCAATAACCAAAAAGAGCTGCAGAAAATCCCTCCCAGCTAGAATTGTTTTTGCTGGTGCTAAGTAAAGAGGAAAAAGCAACCAATTATCAAATTATGAAATGAAATCTTACCTGGGTCCAGTATTCAGACATACAAAACTTTGGCCATGCTTCATAGTACAAGAAACACACAGTCATTTTACTGAGAAATCAGAGCTCTGGGCTTTAAGGACTATGCATCCAAGGAGATATTCTATGATTTGTCAAATAATGCATCACATTAATATTTCTCAGGAGTAAATGTGCTTAAAAATTTTCCAGTTAAAGTTTCCATTGCAAGTGAAAAATCATTTCATTTAAAGAAACCCTTACATACTTAATTTCAGATTTTAGGGTTTTTTGTAAGCTGTCTTCTCGCAAGCAGTGCATTTCAGAAAACCTCTGACGTGCACATAACAGAACAGCTTTGTAAATCCAGCAAAGATACTTTCTGGCTTCTTGTTAAGCCACACTAGCCTGCATTTACTCCAAAATGGCACCCTCATCTCTGCTTGTTGCTATGGCCACACCATACGTCAGGCTTGCACTTTTTTTTTTTCTTTCTTTTTTTCCCTCAGACCTGTTTACGACAGGCCTAGGTGCTTCCTATTATGGTGCCTGCATCAGCACAGCGTGCATCCGCAGCAGCGGGAGGCAATCAGCATGCAGTAGAGGACAGAGATGCTGAGGAATCCGAGCATGCTCCCTGCAACACCCCACACAAGGGATGCTCCGCTGGCAGACACGTTAGGCGGCACGCAAATAGCCCGTTCACATCTGGGCTGCAGAAGTCCTTTGCACTCGAGTTTTCTGTAGCAGCAAAAGGTGGACGCAGACAAGCTAAGGTTAGGAAGGGAGAATCCCAGGGAACCACATGTTTATAAAGCAAAATAAATACTGCATTTGGCAAGGTCTCAAGTACCTGTCTGTCCTCCCCCCGGGGTCCCGAGATGCTGCCACTGAGCATCAGAGGCGAGCATTTTAATTCACGTAACAAAAGGACAGCAAAAAAAAAACAAAACCAAAAAACTATCTTTACAAACCCGCTCATCATTAACTTTCAAATGTATTTCTAGCATTTCATAGCTTGTTTCATTCATTTCAGCTACTAAACTGAAAACATTTTGTTTGTTTCATGTGTGCTTGTAGTACCTTCCCTTTTTGCACAGGGAAAACATGGCCAAAACCAAAGGTACGGTAACTCTCACGCTACCTGTGCACCAACTCTAATGTATCAGGGCTCACACATCATACAGCAGGAAATAAAGACACCAATGCCACGTTTGTGGCAATCAAGCTTACCAACAATATCCAAAGATTCACGATACTGCTGACATAGTCCACACTACCAACCAACCACCTGCCAACTCAGCAGTAGCAAAGCTTAGAGCCCAGTCATTACCCTTCAAAATCATTTGCAGACTCACACAGCCAAGCAACACTTTCTCAAAAAAAAAAAAGTTAGCAAATCTTAAAAAAAAAAATCAAATATTCCTTGTATTTGTCATTACTTTTCACAGCGACAATGAAGTTTGGCAAATTTCAAGCACAGAAAATACACTAACTGCTCAAAAGGTTGCATCCGTAAAAAGCCTGTTTTCTAGCCTGTCTTGAACATTTTTCATTATAACATGCTCAAGGATGCTGCAGTCCACGTCTACTTGGCAGCCTACTTTTCATTTGTTTCTGCTCTTAAAACTCTCTTGCTCTATTAATGAAACAGCACTGTCTTGCTATTTGTTTTGTTCTTGTATAACCCTTATTTGTGCCTTTTGCTTACCATTCTTTTCTGCTGGAGTTGCACTACTTTTCCAGCATCCCAAGCATGAAGTTCGTAGAAACACTGCTACAGAGCACAGCCAGAATGTCACCCTGGGTGTTTATCCTTCCTTTGTTCAATCAGGTCTGAAAACTAACAACTGCTTCCTTATGTCAGCAAGTACACATGAATCATACCCTCACTTTGCAAAAATTGCTCTTCATTTAGACCACCCCTTTGAAGCTCCAATGTCTGGCTGATGTATTATGAAAATCATTGTTTCTATGTGTAAGAAACTTTTGGGGAGAGTTGCCTTTCAGTTTACATTTTACAGTGGGTAGTGCACACCAACACCTTGAGAAAGAGTAAGAAAAAAAATATTTGGCACCCTTATTTCTAGTCCCTGCAGTTAAATAACTTTTCTAGTACCAACTGCTGCAGTGCTGCCTTCCTGAACCTATTGTCTGGCATCAGTATACAACAAGAGAAGTGTATTTCATGATGAAATTCTACCTATCTGCTTGGTGGTCCTCCTCTTTAAATTTAATTTATGGTAATTAAAATATCAGTATAGTTAGTCATTTTGCTCTTGGCCATTAGAAAAGACATCTCTGTTACAACTGTTCATTCTGAATCGCAAAAATCAAGTTTATGAAAACGTTAGTATCTCAGCTGGCAGTGTGAGGTTGTCTGTAATTCTGGGTAACATTACTGCATTGAGGCGCTGCAGTCAGCCTTGGCCACAAGAAGATCAGATAGCCTCCTTTAAATGCGCTAATGCCTGCTTGAACAGGTCCTTTCAATCATGTAAACTAATTCAATTAAAAACCACACATAATTATATCCATCAAACAATATTCCTGGCCTGATGTGCCTGGGGAATATGGCTGATGTAGCGGAATGGTTATGAGGCTGCCGTTAACCACGTGTATTTCCTGTTAAGGTCCAACTGTTTATTCCAGAATAAAATGAACACTGACTTCGCTTTGATTGCTTTAAGACTTTGAAAAAACTGCTTGTAGATTTCTTCAAAAAGACAAACTTCGGGCAAAAAGAAAATGCCACTGGTTATTGTATGGTACTTAAAAGCACAGGCAAGCAAAAGCTGCCATTAACACACATTAAACTAGCGATGGAGAAGCTTGAAAACCATCCTGGTCTAGTGCATATTAAAGGAATTGCTTCCTCATTAACATTTTGCAAACGTCTAGTGTTGATGAGAGTGGACCGCATTCTGATGTTCAGGAAACCTGCTATGGAGTGGGGGGCGCAGGAAGTGCTGCCGCTGAGCTGAGCCTCCGGACACCAACTGGACACCTGACAGCAGCGGCAAGTGACATGAATGTTATGGTCTATCACAGTGCAGGCAATATTTTAAAACACAACTTGCCATACAAGTAGATGAGGAAAGGACCTTGAAGATCTGTGTTTTTTCCCAGGTGAAAAGCCAGCTCAGGTACTGATGTTATGTGGTTTATATTCTGGGCTGTTTTAAACAGATCCTTAAGCTACCTCCGTACTTTTTGTTCAAGTTAGAAACTATCCTTGACCAGGAAAGAGGAACTATTACTACGCAAAACTACATATGAATATTAATTGCGACTCTGATATTTCTTATCTGAAATAAAAGATCAAAATCAAATTTAACTGGAGTGCCTACTCCCAGTTTAACTTTCCTTTGCCCTCTTGCTTGCATCCCCAAATAAATACAATAGCAGAAGTGCATAAACCAGCTGCCTTTTCCTTAGCAATTATGAGCAGAGAGTTTAGTTAAAGATCATCTTGCTGAGGAATCTTATAGATAAGAATCACATAGAACTATTCAGTCAGCTTAATTTCATCAGCCAATCATACATTAGTCAGTTACAACTTAATTAATAGAAGCAGCAAGCTGTTTGAATTTTATTTGTAGGTAATCTCATAAACAGGCCCTGCGCATCCGCCTGATTCAGTGTTGCCCCGCTGCCTGTGATTTACGGCAGGTTGCACTATTCCCTGTGCAGCTGCGTTTCCACAGCCGAAGCAGACAAGCAGAGCCAAGGGCCAGCAGAAGCTGCCCTCACACAGCAGGGTCTCCCCGGGCTGCACTTTCAGATGCTGCAGCAGCAGCCCCCAGGGCAGCACGGCTCCTCCGGGAGAGCTCCATCTCAACAGGCAGGTGCTGGCCACCACCCTTGCTCAGGAGGTTTTCAGGGCAGGGTGAGTAGCATCCCTTTCCATCATGCCTTAGCTTGCCTACGTTCACTTTTGCAGCTACGCAGGGGACTGGCTGCAAGTTAACTGGAACTGGGAGCAACTTCTATTGAGGTATGCTGTATTAAAAAATAATAAATCAGAACAGGGCACATCCATCCATAATACACTTACTTCTGTGCTAGGTCTCCTAAATGTGGAAAGTTTTGGCACCAGATACCAAAACCCCCACTTACGTAACTGAGAGGGGAGAACAGTTTCTCAGTGTAGTTTCTTTATGAGGCAGAGGCTGAACTGATGTTTCAGCAAACACCACATTCATTGTACCAAAACTTTATACAATAGCAGAAGCTGCCTCTTACTGGAAACAGAAAATCTATTAAAAGGGAAAAAAAGAAGAAAAAAAAAACCAACAGCCACTGCTCTCTGAAACGCTTCATATCTTACAGTCTAACCTTGATTACAGCAGTATGCCTCTATGAATACAATGCAGGAGTTCTTAGGTCTAAATACTGTCACAAGGACCACAGGTACTTATGCTGCCTTTCAGTACCCATGAATTCCACTTTCATTATTAAGCAAGAAGTGATGAAGTACTCATGTCCATGACACTTTCTCCAAGCAAAATCTTTAAAAGAGTAATAATCAGTATATTTTGTAAGTGCTACAAAAAAGCACATCAATGTTTGCATTTTAATTTTAAATAAGTCAACTACTGGAAAAAACATAATTTTCAAATCCTCTATTATAGTGGTTGAAAGTAAAGTTATTTTTCCACATCGGGTCCTAGTTATTTACTCCATAACATTTTGTCTACATTATTCTGTGCCATTACACTAAAAGGAAAGAATCTTTCACTCTGTGGCATTTCCTATAGTTAGAGAGGCTACAAAATGGGCTGTTTGTGTGCTGGTATGGGCCATTTGCTTATATTTATGGGAAAAATTATGAAGTTATTAGTGACTGGGAAGCTATGCAATCCTGGAGGCAGCAAAAAAGCTGAAAAGTGTTAAATCATGGCAATCCTCAGCGAAGCATCATTCCTCTTACGTAGCTCTCACATCCAGCACATTCTAAGCAGCCATGAATGAGAGGTGCAGAAATCAATTTGGTTTATTTCTAAAATTTAAAGTACAGAGTGAATCTGTGATTAAGGGTTCCTAGCTTTTTTTTGAGCCTTAAAATGCAGGTGTTTTTTGTATCGCCATTTTGGGTCAAATCTAGGCTCCTGTCTGCTGGCCCAGAATGGCATAGCCTTTGTGGTGAACTTCTGTTTGAGAAGAGCCCCAACAAACAGCAGAGCAGGCTCACCCTACCACCCAGTTAAGATGTCTCCACATCACAAATGCCTGCTTGTCCTGGCCTAGGGAGGCAAACATTTGCCATTGTGTACCCACAGATGGAAAAGGGGCTGCTCACAACTTTTTGCTCACCACGTGTCTTACTTTCTCAGCAACAGACCTACCGCTTGATCATACCACCCAAGCCCCCACCTACTATCCCCACAGAAGAATGGGGCGTTTCATGTTTTTTCTCATTTGACACCAACTCGACAGCTCCTACGGAAGCAGGAGGTGCTTCCACTGAAGAGATTCAGCCACTGCCAAAGTGATACCACTACTCCATCCATTTGTTTCTGAGAAGATGAAAGTGTTCATAAAGGACAAGGAGGGGTTGGTGCACAACAGTAAGTTTCACCCCTTACCTCAATGCAGCATGTCCTTGTGCAATACAACCAGCAAACTGCTATCTCCTTGTTTTACGTACATATATATATATATATATATATATAAACACCTCATTCATCACTGCGGTTACCCAAGGGCGAGTCTGCTGTGATCCAGAAGCATACGTAGTCTTACACGGGAGCAAATAAGGTTGCGTATAGCAAACCGCACTCCAGGCCAGAGGTCTTAAAATCCTTTTGGGCGGGCTTCAGCACAAGGGAAGGTGGGAGCGTGCCTGTGAAAGTAGTCCTTCCTTACCTCCACAGTCCAATTCCACTTTTCTCTTGATATGAGGTAAAACAAAACTCAAAAAACCACATAAATATGAATGAATTCAAATTCAGGCTCACCCCTTTATCAGTACCCCTTTAACTCTGTCACTGTGCAAACTGAAATCCTTAATGAATAAAAAGAATTCCCTGGTGCTGCACCCAACAAGCTTTTTCTTGCTAACAGCTGCCCTTTAATTGTAATCTTCATCAGAAGCAGCACTCTAAAGAGCTAAGCAAATCCTCAGATTTTCCTAGAAAGATCTGTGAACATAAGAACCAATTAAACCATCATGTCAGCCGGCCAAGCGCAGTGGCATTGCCAGACATTACATAAGAGGGCTGTCACACAACAACCCCCGTCAAGTTTTTCATCCGGATACCCGAGCTCTTTAAATCTGAGAATCAACACAGAGATGCTGCCTGCTCTGCAACAATTTAATCATGACAACAACAAATTTCTTTTCTACTGTTAAATTTCCAGCACATACTTTTCATGTGCAATAGCTGAAACCCAAGGGAATGACGGACGTTTAAATCCTCTTAAATGGATATGACAACATTATCCTATCCCTTAATTGGAAACAGGTCACTCTAATTGGTGGCTATGAGAGATAGAGGATACAATTTTACTCTGGCTGAGCTTCCATATTTGGAAAAAGTATTTAAAAAAAAAATATGCTCCTACATATGAAATGTCATTTCTGAAGACAAGCTCCTAACCGTGCAACGAACCCATCCCCAAAGCTGTCAGCAAGAATTAAAAAAAAAAAAAACAATGCTAAAAAATAGCCTGTTTTATAATAAAAGACTAAGCCAGTGGCACAAGCCATGTTTACTAGTTCACAGCTCAGCCCATCTAGGCTCCTCCAAAATTACCGACCACCACAGCCCTTGAGCTTTGCCACAGAATAAGACCAAGATAAAACAGATGAATGGACTGAATCAGGAGCCTGAGCCTGTCATCAGTTCCATAAATTCTGGCCATGGGGAAACCCAGAGCACCACTGTCAGCCTGTGGGAACAGGCTGCTGCTTCTCCATCCAGAGGCTGGTGCCTGTGAAGAGCTGCCAAGAGGCAGGAGGCAATTTTTGGCCCCAGCGACGGTCATGCAGGAATGCGGGCACTGGGGCTCCCCCATGCCCCCGGGAAAACCCAGCAGAGGTGAAAACAGCACTTCTGTTCCAAGCATGCTAGGCAATTTATACATGGCTCGTTATTTCAGCAAAGTAATTAGTTTAGCCTCACTCTTTCCCCGGATATTACGTTAGTTGCTCCCCGTTGCCTGTGTGAGCCTTTTAGCCCTCTGAATGAGGGAAGGAAAAAATAACTTTTTTGCAGCAGGAAAATGTGATTATAAAACAGCTCAAATTGCCAGGGGACTTCAGGAGGGAATGCGGAAAAAAAAAAAGGTAACTGCACAGATTTCAAGTTGTCTTTGTTTCCTTCAAGGGTAATTCTAGTTTACATTAAATGTTTACAGGTGGGTAATTTTTTAAAATAAAGTATCATTAAGATTATGGGCAACAAGTACAGGACCATAAACCTAAACCAAAATCCCACTAACATTAGCACCAAGTGTTGCAACACTTGTTACTTCTTTGGAAGTTAGTTGTTTGATAACATTGATGCTTTGGGAACCTTCAAAACACTCGAAAAATCTCAGAAAGGTTTCTTTAATAGTAACTATCACTAGCAATGGTCTGTAAATAGACTTCTGCTTTAACCTGTGAGCATTTGCACATACAGGTATACAAGCTGGACAACTGTAGAATACTTTATACTTAAAAGGTAGTTTCAGAGTTAACATGGTCAAATTAAATGAAATCTGAATCTTCTTAGCTTTGATGCCTTTTATCCAGGAAGCTTTTTAGGTATTCACCTAAGTTTGCAGTGGGAAAGAAATACTTAATGAATGACCTTTGCCAAACTCTTGCTCATTAGCAGTTCTCAGCAATTCCTGCAAAAACGCTGTCATCTGCAGTAAACTTAAAACTGAAACAGAGACAACATGAATTGAAACTTTTTCCATGTCTAAATTCAGACACTCACAGACAAAAGCAACACACTAGAGATGCTTGCAAAATCATCATTACTGAAGTGAAAATATACTTCTGCATATCGGTTTCATTATAAGTATTACTCCAAGTTTGACTAATCTACAACTAATGCTGACTTTAGCAAGGTACTGCCAAACTGCATACTGGAAGAACATAGTTCTTCTTCTAGAGAACTTAAAATCCATTAATTTTTGTTTTAATCTTGTTTGGCAGGAAAAAAAAACACAAAGAGGGAGTTATCAATTGAAAAAGAGCAAGTTATTAAAATAATAATAAGAAAATTACTCTGCGATCTGGAAATTTTAAAAAGATAATTTGTTTGTACAGTGTATTAAAGTGTACCTGTGTATTAAGTTAGAAATCACAATCAGCAAGCTAGTACCACCTGAAAACTACTTTTTTCAACATAGGTATTACTCACAATTCAGTTTAGAAGAAACTGACACAGGTTAGCATCTCTGGAAACCACACCAGTTAAACACAGGCATGTAATTATGCCTTGGGATCCTATCTTTAGTGACCCAAATTGGTAACTACTTCCTAAAATGAATTTATTTCTGTTCAAGTAAGTATCACACAGAAAAACACAATAGAGCCACAATCCACTGACGTTAGCCAATATTAACAGTACATGGTACAGAAAATCAGAAATAGGTCTCCAAAAATGAGAGATATTTTAGCCAATTTTCCAAATTTAAGGTGCTTCTTACTTGTTTTCTAGTTTCAGAGCATTTCAAGACTTTACACGGTTTCTACAGCAGTGTGATGACAAGAAACTTACTGTGCTTTTAAAAAGAAGCTGGAATTCTCTTGTTAGTAGCCAATTCGAGAAGCTGGTATTTAATAAAAGACCAAGTACTATAAGATTCATAACACCACAAGGACAATTGACACTACTTTTAGATACTATGTCCTTTCGAAGACAGATTTATTTACGAACTACAGGTATGGCTGCACCACAGATCTATCCATCAGTTATTTGATGTGCGTTGCCTCCAGGCACTTGGAAATATGGTTATCACAGGGATGGCTGGGAAATGGGACATCATCTGGATATTACAGTCATCATGGTGAAACTCTGGCAGCCAAGCATCACGGTTAGCTTCCTACAGAGCCTACATAGAGCACGATTTCAAAGTTTTTGAGGTCACGCTTACCGCCACAACATTCTGGGGCTCATTTGGAGACTGTGGAGCGCACCGTGCGCCTACTGCTTCAAGTCATTTTAAGCAGGGACAAGAAGGATCTTTTCATCTATTTGCGTCATCCCAGTTTCAGTCATCCAAAGCTGTGAGCTGCCACGTCACAGCCTACTGCTAATTGAGCACTAGGGTCATCTAAACAAAACAAATACCCTTGGATTGGGATATGCTAACACGAGGCACTACGCAGGCATTACTGATGGTAAGGGGATTCCACACAGACGCAATCGACAGTTCAGACTGACAACTCCGTGCACAGAGAGGGATTGGAGATAAGACTCACTCTCTGGCCTACTTCAGGCATTCAGGACACGTAATACTGTTTCCCCCTGGATTATTTTTTTTTCTCTACTATGGCAGCCTTTGCTTGATGGGCTAAAGCTCTTACTGCATGCAGAGCTCAGTTCTTATGCCACCTCTTACGTCTCACACATGTTCATAAAAATAAGGAAAACTAACACTGACAAGAATGCTGTTACATACCAAAAAAAAGGGGAAAATAAATAAGGGAAGTAGCTGGGAGTCTGGAAAAAACACCAGTCAATCTTGGGCTAGTTCTTAAAGAAACACAGAGAAAGGAGAAGAGGGGAAAAGGGTGAGAAACCATCCTCTGTACCAACAACATTCCTTTTCCTGATTTTCTCACCTGATTTCACAGGATTTACTCTTGGGATAGAGAACTGAGTACTCTGGAATACTCATTGATGTACTAAAGTCTACGTCCTCAGCCTTGAGCAAAGTTTCTCTACTTCAGTTTGTCTATAAATGAAAATGGTATAATCTGCCTGTATGCCTCACAAAGATGTTGCAGTTATATTACAACAGGCAGTGCTGTGTAAGTGATGGATGTGTTTTAATAATCAGGAATAAAATTATTCTTTAGAACAACCTGTTACACACCTAAAATTAAAATCCTCTTGCAGTAAATGTTCTCACATTATTATGGGGGCTTGCTGGCTTTTATTCAAGATTGCTCACATTATGGTTAATGGCACTGATTTTTAATTATTATTTCTTTAGAAAAAAAGAACAAAACAAAACCCTGAAAGACATCACACACTTCTATACAAGGCGAGCAGACGTCCCAAAAGAAGGGGAAAAAGTTTATCTTAAGAATTGAGCATGACCTGCAAAGCCAAACAGCAGCTATTCTTTCACAGTATAGTAATACCAGGTTCTTCCTAAATACCAACATGAAACAGTAAGAAATAGCACTGAAGTGCTTTAGGTATGTACATCCATATAGATCAGATTGAGGCAATACATTACTGCAATATAAAAATTCCAGTTTTGGCATATAGCTTGGCATCACTCTTACTGACCTTCAAATTAACTATGACAACCAGGCTTACTGTGTACCCTGCACTGACCCCTTGTCTACTTGACCTTACGTTGGAAACAACAAGATGAAAAACCTTCTGAAACACATTTTCCTTTTCATTTGAGTAAACACGTGTAAAGAATGTTTATCCTGTGATCCATGGCAAACAATTCTTGAAGAGTTCAAACAAACTGAAACAAAACATAGTATCAGATGTAGCACCTTTGTGTTTACTTAAAGATGTGAATCACTTGTCATGCTTTATTTTAGAAACAGATCCTCTAGGTAAAAATCTGAATGCATTTGGCAAAACTTAAGATGTATTGATTTGCAGTTAGTTTTATCTCATTGTAAGAACAACTTGACCTCACTGTTCATGAAATACACTGCACATTCTATCTGTTTAGTGGAGCTAATAAATAAACACTTGAAGAAAAGTCCAGGATCTTGTGAAAGAGTAGCAATACAGACGTCACAAGCTGAGGAACAGATAGGTGTTCGAATTTGTTTGCAAGGAAAGATCAGGCCCTACGTGTAGGTCTGATCAAACTGCCTCTGAAGACAATGTCCCTAGATTCAAGTAGTGCTAAAAGACACTCCAGAACTCTTGACTTCGTAACTTGCCTGTAGTATGCAATGCTCCCTGAATAATGGGACCTTTCAACTGGCAATAAAAACTGAAAACACAGTTCTGATAACAGGGCAATGCCAGGCAGATAACTCTTAAAACAGAGATTTAATTGCTGCTAAGTGTCTCTAAAGACAAGAAAAGCACAAGGGCTATTAATTATGAGACTAAACGGCACAAGAGTGCAGACACCTCACACCTTACACGCAGGCTGAGTTCAACATGGGCGTAAAAACAGTCAATAAGAAACAGTAGATACTTGGTAAGGGCCGTCAAAGCAAGACAACCGAATTTTAAAATGGCATAAGCCCTGTCAAAAACACTTATTATTTTCTGACTTAAAAAAAAAAATTCCCAATTGCAACGAAAGTGGCTAAAAGGTGCTAAAATTTAGATCGTTGGCTGTTCTTGCAGACATACGAGGCAAAACTAGCCTATTTAATGAAGACTTTCTTCTTCTCTTTCATTGTACATGTAGCTCCCCAAATACTCAAGATATAAAACCAAATTCTGAAGCAAGACAGCAGGCATACTAATTTGGCTTTAAAAATGAACTCCAGAAACGTAGCAACGCCTCGTCTGCAAACCAAAGCCGTGAAAGGAAAGCGTAGTTATGAATGGAGCGTGTGGGAACTCTACCTCAACCAAGTGCCAAACGCATGCGGGCACAGAGGGAGCTCAGCTCCCGGCACACTGCCGCTGGACACGCACCCTCCGCCTCCCGGGAGCACCCTGTCCCCGAGGGACACCTCTGGATCCCGGCCACCTCTGGACCCCGATCACTGTGACCTCGGTTCCGAGCGTGTCCTTTCACGGCAGACCGCGTTACGAGAGCTCTCAGCGTTACTCCTCACAAGCAAAACTCAGTCCGCGGCTCCCCCGGCATCAACAACCACCTTCACCGCCTTCTCACACCACTTCCCACACCATTTTCGAGGAAAAGATCCCTGCCTTCAGCATGGGGTGCTGTGAAAATAGAGAGCAACTGGGAGGCACTACCGCCCGCTGCCAAAACCAGTCTCTTTTTGTGTTTTTTAAGATGAGACTCACAGAGAAACAGTGTGGCTTTCCGAGACCCCCCATCACTGTCACAGCTTGTCCCGAAATTTAAGAGAAACCGCGGGTAAACCACAACAAAATCCTTTCCTTCCCCCGAGCCGCCCACACAGGACACCTTTCCCGGCCCGGGGCCGTTTCTCCCGGCGGGTCCCTGCGGCCGACACGGGGCCGCCGCC
>VXBO01009332.1:227940-240024 GCA_013400135.1 Rhinoptilus africanus
GCCGGGCTCCTACCTTGTTCGAGGCCATTTCGCTGACGGAGTGCCGGGTCTGCAGGGTCTCCAGCTGGTCCAGGCACCAGTCCAGCTCCTCCAGGGTCTCGCTGGCCAGCTTTTGGTAGGCCTCCTCTGCGAAGAGACAGGGAAAGGCGTGCTCAGTCCGCAAGCGTTTCGCAGGGCTAACGGCGAGCTCCAGCGGCTCCATCCTCCGCTGCCCGCTGCCCGCACATGAGTGNACGTGTTAAGGGCTCGGGATAACGCTGACCGGCGGAAGCACCTGGAGCTAAAGGAGCGCTCAGATAACTGCAGCAGCGTTTGCTCTCTCCCAAAAGCCTGTGTCGGCTGATGAAAGTTTTGGAACCGCAGCCGGCAATGCAATATGGGAAACGGACCCAATAGCAGCATGGAAAGTTTTTTAACCAAAATTTTTTGTGTGTTGCGCTGGAGCTAACTGTATTAAAACTTGCAGAAGTTTCACTTACAGAGGGGAAAATACTCCCTTCTTCAATAACTCTCCGGCAGCAGGATATCTGTCAGTATGCAAGTAATTTCAGAAAAATAATCCCATGCCTGGGGTGCGGGCCTCCCCTACAAAGCCTGGCTACTTTATTTGTGATGTAAATCAGAAGGGGAGAATGCTTCTCCACACTGAACCCGGAGCTGAGTGAGTTTTAGCCTGGGCACACTGTTTTGTAAGCTGTGTATCTGAAACAACAAGTTTTGAAATTCCTGGCATGCATGCTTCTGGATCAGCTACCTGCAAACATAACTCCAAGGCAGAGAAATTATTTGTTCACTGGCCTTGTTATTCCCATCTAAAAGATCTCCCTTAACTTGTTTCCCATCACATTAACTTTTTTTTCAAACTGTCAGACAAGCAAAAAAAATCGGGCAAACAAATTAACTAAAACTCCTTGTTAAATAGAACACCCCAGCATGGACTACTGCCAAATAACTCCGTGGATTATTACTGCTCAACATCTAGAATACTAGCTTCGTGTCTTTTTACATTTCAGACCACATGCCCAAAAGCTTCCGGTTCCTTCACAGCTGTTAAACTTTGCATACTTGTGGCTATTGCAAAAACACTCTGCAATTTTGAATGATGTTCATTCATCTCTGGAAAAAGGCAATGCAAGAAGTAGTTTGGGTTGAGATTAATTGTCATAACAATTTAAAGAAAATTTTGCAGTGCCTGCCTGTATCATGATTAACCTACCACTACAGCAAAAAACACTAACTCAACAAAAACCATCCCCACTGAATTGTAAATACTTTCTTTCAGACGTGTCATACTTACTATAAATGCTATCTGATCCAAAAGAATTCCCCTGGCAAATACAGTCAGGATTTTCCAGCCTGTTTATCCATCAGAAGAGAATCTGTGACATTCTGCAACACAGCAGACATCACAGCTCACTAGCTCTTAAACACGACTGCCTTACTGATCTCACAGTGTGGATTTCATCAAGATCAGTACTGGAAATAGAAATGACTTTGTTTATAATGTGATTGTAAGTGTATTGCGTTACGTGCTTTTGATGAAGTGGAGATCTGGTTAATGTATGCATAGTTATCTGATGACCTTATACAATGCTTTCATTGAGGATAAAAAGCATAATGAAGTGAGGTAAAACGAATCTGTATGACGTTTTTTTGTTGCTAGCCTGCAGCCTGCCTGCCCTTCAGCAGTTCCTGAAAATCAGATATGGGGAAACCTGTGTTTTTCTTCACAAGTAAACATCATCCCTTCTAATGCTTAGGCGAGTAAGAGGGTAAGGTTTCTCCGAGAAGTATGAAAACAACAAAATAAACTTGAGGGATACCATATTTAGGTAAAACACTTGGTTTGTTATTTATTTTAAAACATAAGGTTTCTTGTTATCCTTGTAGCAATAATCTAAATTACCAACAGCACCTTACATTCAGGAATCTTTACTGAATATATGTCTTCCCAGTGTATCTCAAAGCACGTTAGAAACCAGAATCCATCACTCACACGGAAGTCCCATTACCCTTAGGATGTTTCTCACCATCTGCTGCTTCTGACTCCCACACTCCAAGAGTCTGTGGCTGCCATGGGGACCCAACTGACCCCTCAGACTAAGTTAACTGATGGCCAATGCTGGGCTAAAGACTTGCTGGACTCAGCACCTCCTGCCAGTTCTCATATGGCAGGGCTGCCAGGCCAGCCCTGCTAGCTTAAATGGAAATAAAAGGGTTTTCTAACCCTTTCTAAAAGGGTGACAAAGTACCCATCAAACAAGCATGACTGCTTTGTTCCCACTGTTCTGAAGGGCAGAACAACCCTAGGAAAGCTTTTTTCTAAACAGTAGTGAAGCTGTAAATTTGGCCCGCACTGTTGTTGTTACACAATGTGGTGGGAAATGTTGTCGAGGTTAACAGCTTTTCAAGTATAGCACCCTGACACCACTAAGCTAAGAATAAAAAAATAATTATCAGCCATACATCTTTGACAGCCTCACAACACTGTTTCTGACCTTTGTGTTACCTCTAAGGTAGCACCCTGTAATCATTCCCAGCCAGGACCCATCAGGTTTTTTGGTATAGGCACACAATCAAATTCCGCCTCCCCACCACTCCCCAGTGATGAAGTCCTAAAACAGATTAACTTCTGTAAATGAGAGGGGTTTTTTTAAATTTTGAAGCTTCCTTTGGTATCTCATTAGGCCTTAATAAGAGGGAGAGAAATACAGTTTAACACCAGTTGCTTTAACAGTTTGCATGTTATTTCATATATGCTTTTTTAAAAAGGAAGTGACAGCAACTGTTCTCTTTGCAGTTCACAGAGAACTACAAACAATTCCACCTCATGTAGCTTCCAGTACAATATGTAGAAAAAATGAAATGAAAGCCTAGCAGAAAAAAAAAGCTCAGCCATCACCATTTGGCAGGGCACATCTATTTTTTTAAAAAAAGGGTGCTCTACTGTCCATTTTTATAAAAGACTTGATTCTTAGCGCAGCTTCTAACACAGCACCAGAGTTAGTTGTACTTGTATTCACAGCCTTATTCAGGAATAACTTCTGTTCAAAACTTTCAAAGGGGAAATTACTATATGGCAGTAAGCAGGAATAGTGTCCACTTTACAATTCATCATGATTTTCATACACAACATCCTACTATTCCCAGAGAACAAAAAGCAATACTAGACTTTTCTACTAGTACTCTAGCATATTTGTACTAACTTTTTCAGTACTTTAAGGAATTTCAGCATAGTGGAAGGAAGAAGTTAAGTACAGATTCTCCACTGTTGTCCCATCAGTTGGGACTGAGCGATACACAGAGGCCACAAAAGAATTGACTCAGCAAGCGCACAGGAGCCAAGTGTTTTGACCACTGTGTTGCCTTAAATAGGGAGCATCTTGGAGGCAAGACAAGGTCACTGCTGAGTGGTGGCATGATCCAGATAGGCTCAGAGGATGCAGGCAGCCAGGCTACTCTAAATGAAGACAAGCTGAAGATCTACTGTGAGACTCAGACCCTGGACACCTTCCCTGAATTTTCTGACTGCCTTTTTGCTCTTCTACCTAGTATAAGCTTGAAGTTTGGAGTAACAGAATTGCTGGGCCAAGAGTTTCAGTTTCTCTTACTACTACAGCATTTCAATCCTCTGTGGTTCAAACTAAGAACTTTTTGTAAATGAGGATGTTCGTACTTACAGCCTTAGGTGATGGCCTATATACTGAAGTGACAGACATTTCTGCCAATGTTGGCACGATCTATTAAACATAACACTGATTCAGCATAGAAATAGCCTCTGTTTTCTTAGTCACCCATTTTACAATTGAAAAAAAAATCATTTTATTTTTAAGTTTTACTGAGAAAATCACAAATTTTGTCACTGAAAAGGCTATCTTTGCAGAGTGCTGATATGTCTGTTGTTAAAATGCAATTATGAAAGATATTTTTGTTTAACATCTAGAAATTTGCAGACGTCGCTCCACAATTGCAAGTAAACCAAAATTCTCTTGATCAGATTTTGGAATGAGCATCTGGGAAGACAACTCAGATGCAGCAGGCTTCTCAGAAACTGCTTGGATGGTCCCAGTCTGAACACTCACTTTCTTCCATGCCAGGAATGTCTCCAAGTTTCCACTCTAGTGAAGAAAAAACCTTTGTACTGTTTAGTAGTCTCATGCACAGACAGACCACGTCCCAGTGACCAGGACTAGTCCTTTTTCAGGATGTGATGAACTGCAGGACTCCCTCAACTTACTGCTTTATACAATGCCAGTAGCACTAGCCTTAGACTACGGAAACTGCCTTATCTCCTTTAACAGGGAATGTAGTAACCTCCAGGAAATAACAGGAGCAAAATGATAAAAGTCCAGTTATGCACAACTTGTCAAAATACTTGACTACACTTATATTATAAAAAAGGACTGTATAAAAAAGGACTGTATAAAGGAACAGATGGACAAAACACACATTAAATGAGGAGCAAGGGAAAAAGGTGGGGTTTTTTCCCCCCAGCATTTTGTATTTCTCTCACAGTCTCAGAGAAATCCACATATGCCATACAGCAATCTCTCTGCACCCTTAAGGCTGTATTTCAAGGGCAAAGGTATGAACAACATGTGTTTATATTCTTAAAAATCCAGGTAAGAGGAAGGCTGCAAATATCTGCAGAGTTATTGGGCTCTTGGTGCAGGCCTATTACAGTTAGTTCACAGTAAGTAAGGCGCTTTTGACTCCCATAAATATGTAAGAACTCTATCATTAGGCTCTCACTAGGTAGTTCTATGTGGCACTATGTGGGGATGTTACTTGTGCTGGCTTCCTGTGTTTTTCTCTGTTAAACTTTTAGTCCGCTTCTTGGAAAAACCTATGGAATGAAGTTTCTCATGCTGATGTACTTTGTTCTAAAGTCTGGAAGTATTAAATGTTTGCAAATTCGTTCTAAGAAACAGTCTTGCAATGCCAGAGCAGTACAGCAGACTATCAGAAAATGATCTTTCATTGAAGCCAAGCAGGAAAACACACATTCAGTACATGCAGCGTATTTAAATAATTTACTGCTTTAATGACCACGCACATAAAAATATTTGCAGTGTGAATGTTTAGATTCACTCTTTGCTCTTATTGAATATCCAACAAGACTAAATGAACGTTCTTTTGTTACTACACGTCCCTACCCAGTGCTCCCTTCCCCCCTGATCGCTTTGGCAAAGGACTAATACATTCCTTACTCCACTGGCTGTAAGAATCTGCCCCAAGGACCACTGTCACTCCCTTGCCTTGCTCAAAATAAAGAAAAAGAGGAAAGCTCTGTGTTTGCAAGTAGCAAATGTCATTTGCATGCATTTTTATTGCTTTAGTTTCATGAACAAACTGCATTTTGAGAAAAGCTCAATTTCTATTTAAACCTCTCCCCCCCCCCAGCAATTTTAAGTGTGGTGATTCTGTACTGAGGCTTATGGGCAAGAAGTTCAATAATGGATTTATTGCTCAAGCTGCTTTCTTATCCTATTTCTTGTATCATACCAAAAATATAGTTTTGAGGTAAAAGGCTGTATCCTTAAAATAAGTTCTCCCTGTAGCTGTAAAAAAGTTTGCTTCAGAGGAGGATACTGCTGTTCATTCAACATAATGAGAGAAATGAGAGATTTTCAAAGCAGAACAAAACTAGAGGCAACTGGCACAAACTGAAACAGACAGTTCCCTCTGAACATCAGGAAACACTTTTTTACTGTGAGGGTGACCAAGCACTGGCACACTTGTCCTGAGAGGTTGTGGAGTCTCCATCCTTGGAGAGCTTCAAAAACCATCTGGATATGGTCCTGGACAGCTGGTTCTGGGTGGCTTGAGCCAGGGGATTACACCAGATGACCTGTAGAGGCACCTTCCAACATCAGCCATTCTGTGATTAAATTAGCAGTTGAAAAAATAAAAGCCATTTTTGGTAGAAGGTGGGTAGTTCAAATAGCCATGTCGTCATGTTTGCTGTTCTCTGGCCCTAGCAGAAAGAATCAAAGGATATTACATTGTCCCCATCAGGATTTTGCTGAAGAGCTCAACTCATATATATTATTCTGGGCATTGCAATGAAAACAAGAAATACAAATCACTAAATTTCTATGTGTAAAACTTTAACGTTAAAAAGACCTACTGACAATTTTGTTTACCTACTGACAATTTTGTTTTCCTACTGACAATTTTGTTTTCCTACTTTCTTAGAACTTATGATCAGGATACAAAGCAAGAGATCAAGTTTTCATCAAAAAACAATACAAGCCCATTAGAAACCATCACCCTTAAGCAGATTACTGCTGGTTTCATCTGAGATGTAAATAGCTCCAGGACCCAGAAACTCTGTTCTGTCACAAAACTTTATGGCCAACTGGAACTTGTTTAGATCAAGCTGAAATGTGAAAACTGGGGGTCCCATCTGCAAAAAAAGCCTCAGGATCCCCATTTGGTTTTGAGAGTTCGTCAAAAACTTTACGAGTGCATATTCAGAAATCATTGCAGAATAAAATAAAAATAAAGACATCTGTAAATAACAGAGCAAACGAAGTCTGTTTCCCTGAGCATTTGTGTCTCCTGGTTGATTTGACTTCTGAACTTCACGACACCTGGTGGTGCAGCCTGAGCTCACGCTATATTAAAAAATTATGAATGCCAAAGTTAAAGCTTCAGCTGGTCTTTGGCAGAGAAACCTCAGTAGAGTTCCTGGTGTCTGGTAAAAGAGGAAAGCTGAAGGAAAGCCTTCCAAGAGTTAAGGCATTCACATTGGCTCTTCTCCATCTAGATCTCCTGGTGTCTAACGAGAAATGTGCTCAAACTGCAGGGTTTTTTTTCTTAAAAGACAGTGTTAGTAGACGCCCCTATAAAGTTGCCCACTTCCACACAGTTTGTATTTAATACATTTCATAAATCACTACCTCACTATCAGATTTAGGTAACAGTGGTCAAAGATTTCAAAAGTTACTAGGTGGCTGTTTGTAATACACACCTATTTACTGAGAAAAGCACTCTAAAAATGTTGCAAGTGTTTCTGGTGGCAATTCTAATTTGAACCAGATTTGCATGATATTGATAAGATCAACTAAATGAACCAATAGGAAGAGAGAGCAGCTGGAGACTGGGGCCCTGGAGATTGCAGGAGAGAGGAAACCTCTCAGCCTTGCCCAGGATGGGGTAAGCAGGAAGCCTCATCTCTTCCCAACAAAGCAAAAGGAGAAATACAAGAACACACAACTTTACTCATCTTCATTCCCGAAAGCAGCAGAAAGGGCAGTAGCAGGAATGAGTTTTCCTCCTTCCCTTTTAAGAAAATGTTCTTCTCTTCACACCCAAGTAGCTGGTGTGTATTTACATGGCACAAATAGGCTACACTTTTGCACTCTTCCCTAAACTAAGAACACAGGCAACCAATAAGCATTGCTTTTATCTTCAGTATTTACTTAGTTTTTAATGCTTCCCTCTCAGGTCAAGTGATGTCTGAATCAGCCTCTGGGCTAGCAGCACACTCTGTATCACTGGACTCTTGTGCCCTGCTAGAGATAACAGGAAAATGTGAAGTTCCTGTCTGAATAGATACTCTTGATGGGTTATTCCCAGTGAGTATGTGCTGAATCAGACCCTCACTCTAGAATAAATCAGCAGATCATCTGCTGCACCTCCTGTAAAATTGCACGCTTATCTCTCGCACTCCTGAAGAAGTGAATAATCTTTTTGCCTACAAATGGTAAGACTAAGGAGCTGGATAAACTTAGTTTGAATAAGATAATTCTAACAGAACCTTTACTGTTATCATAAATATCATTATAATATTTTTTTTTTGTTTAGTGCAATTGCTTATTAATATATTCAAAATATTATTATAGTAGTGCTCAAGAGCCCCACGCAGGATTAGATCACGCTATATAATAGATGGTGCAAATACATCAAAACTGTGGGTCTTCTCCCTGATTTTTTTAAGCACAATCTCACTTCCCACTCACACTGTTTTTAAGAGAATACTGTTTCCACTGGCATGATTTTTGTTTTTTTCAGAGGAACACAAGCACTCCTTTGGAAGTCAGATACGCCTCACTATTATAAGATTTATGTCATAGATTAGAAACCTGCTGTTTAAACTGAATGAACTGACTCAGTCACATATTACCTTTCCACTGGACAATGAGTCAATCATTATTTCTGCTACAGTTCTGTGTCATATTGCCTCAGGAAATTATCCCAAAGGCTACTAACCTTGAGCTGACATCGTAAGTATCAGTCGCTGTTTCTGCAGCTGTGAAAAGGCCAGGCTGGGAGAGGGTTTGTTTTGGATGACAGGTAGGCAACGGACAAACGTCATCCAGCAAAACCACAAGACAGCTCAACCTGCTCCTCCATGCGTCAAGTTGAGAACTTGACAAACACTGTGTCAGTCTTTCCCTTACAGCAAATTTCAGCTCTTTCACAATATTCACTAACAGTTCATTTCCCTGAAGCACACAGAAGGATTTTTTTTCCTAATATTTTCTTTTAGAAGCCCCACACCGCGTGCTCAGCATTGATTTATGTGGTGACGCACTCCTTCAATCAACTGATGACCTGCTTTTAATTTTTAGGTAGATGAAATAAAAGAAACCAAAAGCAAGGTAAGAACAAAAAGGTGTAGGTGAGATACATTACAGTAATGATTAATCTACTGGATTCTGGAGTTTGTTTTTTGAGAAAGATTGCCCAACCCTTTCTTTCCTCCTCCCATGGATATAGGTCCAAATTACAACTGATGGGAAAATTTTCTCCATGCCAGAAAATTTTTGACATTTTAAAAACCCCACAACATATACATATCCTACTCTACAGAAAGGTAACACCGAGCTGGTTCAAAGTTGTGGGGATTTCTGTTCTCTGAAATGCAATAAAAGAAAATAGTACCCTAAAATAGTCTGATCATTATGCGACTGAAACAGAGAGGGTTCAAAAGTCTGTACTAGTTTCTCACATCCTGTGTGAGCACCCTGAGTGCAGGGTTGTTGACTATTTTTGAGGTGTATCTGTTCATTTTTTTCTGCTCAAGTTCTTCTGGTATGGATAAATAATAAAAAAGAATCTTCTCCTCTCCTAGCCCTGGAAACAATCAGTAGATGCTGAGATACATACCACAACTGCCATGTTTGAGATTTTTCCCATTCTTTATTATCATGAGGATTCTTTATTATCATGGAGATACTTCAGCCTGGGGATGCCCCTGTATTGCTATTATGATAACATTCTCTAAGGGAGCTCAGAAATTTTTCCCAGAGTGCACTTCAGTGATGTTGGTACAGTTCCACAAAAGTTTTTGGGTTCTGAAAATTATTATTTTCTAGTGAAAAATATAACTAAGATTTCTGAACCTCTGAAGATCATAATCTACCTTTGTAGTTGGTCTGAGATCTGAGCAAAGGCAATTGCTATAGGTTTCATAGTGCTACCTGGACCTTTTGTGCAAATTTGCCCTGAAAATGATGAAGCCTCAAGGAGCTCGCTAATGATTCCTCATCAGTGCTGCAAAAGGAAACTTCGCACAGTAACGAATCAAAAACTTGTTTCTCAAAATGTCTGATTTCCTAACTGCAAGAAAGAGCACAAAGGAATAAAGATCGTACTTTGTGACTCAATTAATCATTAAGAGTACATTGTCCTTAATCCTAGGACACTCATCTATGCAAAGAGACAATTTCAACATGTCAACAGGTTCTCTTCCTCCCCTCCCCCCCCTTTATTGAAGATAAGGTTTGTTAGTCATTTTTAAGGTTATCTTAACTAGGTGAGCTAGAGCTGTCCCAATTTCAAAACATAATTTCTATAAGACTTTCTCATCTACATGGGTTTCAAACGAAATCCTGAAACATACCTAAAGAAACAAAAGTAACTGTAATTTTCACCATGGATAACTTCTTTCCTCTTTGTGCACAAACTTGTCACTGGACCCTATAGTTCTGTCCCAATATCCTGCACAAGAACTGCACTGTCTCTTCTAGGATACAAAACCAAGCAGAAATCAACAGAACTAAGAGCAAGGCCATTACAGTCCTGCAGCTCAAAGTATGAATATGAAGGCGGCAGGAGTATACAGACATTGCAGTAAGAGAGTAATTAATCAGTTGTCCAACCCTGGGAGATTTGGTAAAAGTAATCTCTGTGCTTTCTGCCAGCAGGAAGGGTTTAATCAAAGGAAATCTCTTCTGTTAAACGTTGTCAAGAAAAAAACCAGCTTCTTCCTAATTCACATGTAGTCTACCTTTTTAAATTCTGTTCCACTTTCTACTAATAACCTCTCTAAACAGATAAGCATTTTGCCAGTAATTATGCATATTTTTCCCATTAGCAATTTACAGGACGATGTCAGATTTTGTACATTTGCATAACAACTTTTATCAACATTTACTATAGCAAGTTTGACCTTAACAAAGTCAATTTCTTGTTGAAAATCAAAGAATCATTTAGGACAGCTGGTCATTGCCTGGGCCACAACAGTCTGGACTGTTGCAGTTGCCATCAGGTTCTTGATAGCAGTGCTGTGCAGCTCTCTCAATTTTGAAAGCAACTTGAAAGGGGCCATTATTACATTTTGAAAGTGAAGCAAATCGCATTTCTTTTAAAATAAACAGTAATAGTGTTGAACCTAATAAGAACTTTAATGCAGCACCTTCCTTCATGGTTTAAGAGTGGATTAGCAAACCATATCTAAATTATATCCATTTTCATGACGTTCATTTTGTCAACACTGACACACAAGAGTAGCAACATGGCATTTACAGATTGGTCCAGTGCACTGTACAACTGATAACAAAAACAGATTATAGGGCCTACCTCAAACTGTAAGAGTGGTTTAGCCATGAATGGTTGGTTTTTCCAGGCAAGCCAGCCTTGTCAACATGTTGTACAAACACCAACTTCATATCTTGACAAATATATCATAACATTTTAAGCTGGCAGCCATGTGACTGCCTACTAACTACTATAGCTTAGTGCTGCTTTAGAGGAAAGGACACCAAGTCCTGGTTTAGGAGCACTTTCTCCAGCTGTACGCTCCTGAATGCACTGTCTTTGTGTGACCCAGCAGGACTCTACATTTCCTTTGAGACATGACAAGTTCAAAGCTGCTGGTAAAATGGTTTTATTCTGGTTGGCAAAGCTTGGTCAGTCATCAGTTACAGCCAGTTTCAAAAGCACCAGTTGTTTCTTCGTAGCATTTTAGCTAATTGTAAATTAACTAGATTTCTGTGTGTATTTTGATAAAGCAAGTGATGCTGTGCCTGGCCAAATCAGCACTGGTATCTTTGTTGGGTTTTGGTGTTTTTTTAAAAATCTTTTTAGCAATTTGCCATGTTATAGAAAGTTCATTATGATACAGTGCTCAGGTCACAGGAAGTTTTACTGCAGCTCAGTTTCTTTAATTCTTGCTTAGGAACAAGAGAAGTTTATAAAACAGGAAAAAGCCTCAAAAAAGAGGCAGCACAGCAGAGAGCTCACAAGAGCATACAATGTCAGTCACTGCTAAACAGATTCTCACAAACCTACATTTATTATACTTTCATTGGTATTTTTGTATTTTGTAGTATTTGTTCATTAGTTTTATTTCACTAGTATTTTTGTATTTTTGTATCTATACACATTCATATATATAATTAGGGTTTTTTCCATGCTAGCTGTACTTTCATAGACCTCTATCATGTGTGAAAAACATTTTTATGCACCTGAGCACATGCATTCTTCCAAATCTGTATCCAGTCACCTGTTGCTCAAACATGGACCATATGAAAATGTCCTTTTCCACCTAAGCCCAAATCTGCTCAGTAGTAGCTTCTTGCTATAAATTACTGATGTCTCCACATTGCTGGTAGAAAAGGTTTAAGAGAGCTGATATGCTGGAAACAAGAAGAGCTAAAACAGCTCAAGCTGTTTAAATTGCTGATCTTAGATAAATCAGCTGATTTGGTCTGGAGCATACTGGGAAACACACACAGAAATTACTTCACTGCGAAACAAATTTGGGCAGTAACTCAGCAACCCCTAGTAACCTCTGTGACAAGAACCAGAAAGAGGACATCTGCCTACAACTTTATATAGTGATATTTCCCT
>VXBO01009332.1:240055-254852 GCA_013400135.1 Rhinoptilus africanus
AAACCAAACCAAAGTAAGACCTGTGGGGCTTCCCGGTTCTCAAGTCTCAGGACTTCAGCTCAAGAACAACTATTCCAGTTTCCCCATTTATTCAGCTGTTAAACAGAAAAGTAGTTACTTCTGACAAGCTGACAGAATAAACGTTTAGTAGCTTTACTGCAAAGTGGTTCCTGCAACCCCATAAAATCTCTAAAATATATACTTTATTGTACAGCATTTATTCATGAACTATTAAAATAATTTTCTCTTTTGCATAATTCATCTGATAGAACAATTCTTGGTTACATCTGAGACTACGTGAAAAGAATTATCACCTTTTATCTTTTCACCAGAGTTACCTTTAAAATTCAAAATATTTTTTTTGTTTCACAGAACTTGTCTGTGATCCAGCAGAAAGGTATAAAAATCAGGAATCAGGAAAATAAACTGTCTGAGAACTTACCTATGCAGCAGACCTTTGGCTACACGCAAAGACACATACTGTGTTTGTACAAATAAGTGGAAGCAATTCACAAAATTAGACATTGCCTACATTTAAATCTTCTGGCCAACCTCAACCAAACCTAGCAGAGGTGCAGAGATTTCAAACATACTAGATTCCCGCAGGTTTCTTGAAAATAAGTCACTGACTAAAGGAAAAATCTATATTAATGCCTCTACTGAGTGGAGAGATGTAGAGCATGCTCACTGTACCTGTAAAGCGTACAGAAGCTGCAAAGAGGAGACGGCTATGCATTGGTAGGGAAAACTTCCACTGGAAGTTTTATCTGTTTGAAACAAAGGAATCTAATAGTCAGAAATAAATCCATAGGAAATTAAGCTTTGCTAAGCCTGCTGTTTGCAGAACTATCTAAAAAAAAAAAAAATCTGATTAAGGGATTTTTATCTAATAATTTCATGCAGTCATTGGTGGTTTTTTAATGCCATCATAAGAATTCTGAATATTTTTTTTATTTTTGCCAAACAAAATCAGTAAGAATCCTGACTAACCGTTTGTTGTGGTTTTTTTTTACCTTTCTTCCCCTTATAAAATCCAGTTTCAGTACATGAATGTGCCTGTTTCTGTGACCACGGTGGTGATACACACGTAAAAGATGCCCAGCTGTACTCTGAGCTCTCACAGAGACTTCCCTCACAAGAGAAGGAAGGTAGGTAGGAGGGAAAGTGATCTCTTTATTCACAAGCTGATAAAATATAGTAAAGGCAAACAAGAGAAAATATGGGATACAGCAACATCATTTTTCTTTCCATGAGGAAAGTAATTCCTAAGCAGGTATTTTCTCCATGTACTAATGTATTTAGTGTCGGAGATGTGCAGTTAGGATACCAGTCCATTTTTTAGTGTAACAGATACAAGAAAATGTAGGAGCTGTCTGTACTTTCTGTATAAAAATGATTGCCTAAGCCATTTTTGTGGTGTTGGTGCTGAGAAGCCAAGAACCAGTGGTAAAGAACAGATGGTATAGCCATTGTATGAAATATAGCCTTTATTAAAAAAAAAAAAATCCAAATACCTAACTCACATCCTAATTTACGTTATGCGTGAATGGAACTTCTAAAGAATCTTCTCATCTGACAAAACCGGTGGAATAAATTGAAAAAAAGTACTTGTAATTTTAAAAAAGTTGTAAAAGGCAGAGAGGAACCACTATCCCCTCTGTGCATGTCCCAGTGGTTACCAAGAGATTGACTGCTGGTGGGTTGTCACTCTCCTCCTTGGCAGCCCTTGCTTCAGTCCCCAAGGTATAAAACAAAATATTGCAAAGTTTGTCTGATTCATGTTTCTGAGAATGGATGAAAAATACTTTGCAGAGGATAATATAAAAGACAAAGAACATCTAATACGTAAAAATCAAAGCAAAAATGGAAAAAAACCCAGTATGATGTAAAAAATCATGGGAAAAAAAATTGAATCATGGAAGTACTCCAAATCTCTTTTTTTTTGAAAAAGAAGGAAAAAAATGAGCAGCAATTTTAGTCCCAGTAACAAAATTCATGTGTGGACTTCAACATTTCCAGTGACTGTATTTTAAAATCAAAATAAAACATCTTGAACTCTGGCAGCCAACACTCTACATTCTCCTGCAACAATTAGGGCATCATCAGCTGAATGGACCAGAGCTCCTCTACATGCTACTGATGAAATCAGCCCATGTAAGGGAAACACAAGTCTTTCAAATTTTGTCAGGGAATAACAGACGTTTTAAAATATTTTCAGTTAAAATGCACGTATTGTAAATTAAGTTAAATACAAGTTTTAAACTGCATTATGTGTCTTTTATATTTTAGGGGCTTCGGTTCTTCTTTAAACTTGGAAAAAAATGCACTACTGCCAATCACTTTTTGAGGGGAGAGAGACAATAATGTGGAAGAGGAAAGTGATAGATTAAAATCAGCTACTGTGTGAACTAACAGATACCTTTTAATAGGAGATATTAAGACAATGAAAGAACAGATTAAGAAGAAGGATGGGTGACTGAAATTCTTCCAGCAAGAGGCAAATGCAAGTACCTTCCAGTACAGGCAACCCAAACTCATGGTATCCTCAGCAAAGGAAGCTCATGCAATACATGAAGGAAAGAGAGACCAGCAGTCAGCATATTTCCAAAAGTAAGAGGAAGTCGAAGCTCCAAGTAAATCACATGGATCCCTTCATTTCTACCTGCTTAGTCTCTACCTATGCAATAAAGAATTCATACTAGTGGTCCTTAAAGAAGTACCTGTTAGTTTTGATGGCAGCATACATACCAAGCTTCCTGTATGTACCAGACGCAAGCCACCCAGGGGAAGGGTTAATAAATACTAAATATAGTTTATGATTAACATTTTGTTTGATTGTTTTTGAAGTAATTGTTGTATATAATGAAATTCAATGAAGTATACAGGAACTGATTGAAAAAGAGTAAGATTAACTATAAAATGAGAAGAGATATAGAAGTTGACTAGACTCCACAATAAGACAATGAATTTTCCGAAAGGGAGAAAGAAGAAAAAAAGGAAAAAGTTAAAGACTCAAAAATATTCATTAGATAACAAAACTTTTCTACAGGAAAAGAGCAGCAGTTAAAGTCCTGCTCCAGTGAATTCAAGTGCAAAAGTTGCACTGATTGCAATAGACCAGACTTTCACTGAAAAGCCACTCCATGGAGTTGTCAGGAGTGATAGCAGGAGTGATGAAACGAGATGGCAAAATGACAGTGCCAGTGGTGTTTTCTTTTTTTAGGATTTGAAAAATAAACTGCTACTATATGACAGTTTATTTACACCCCAAGTGACCTTTTTTTTCTAAGGGTTTCCAACAACTGCCATCCAAAATGCAACTAAGGTTGTCTCTAGTTTGATATAACTCTTTTCTTCCCTAAAAGACATTGAAAAATTACTATTTTAAAGCTAATTTTGGAAAATTTCCCATGAGAAATACAGTGTGCGGTACACATTAGTGTGCAGAGCTGCTTCTTTTACCATCTGGAAAATTGCACATCATACCTTTGTGGGGAGTTTCAGACTTTTGACATTCAAAATTGATTATTTCAAAAGGAATGTTTATTTAGTAGAAAGAAACGCGTAGCAAGCTAGTACAAGGAAGCTAGCTGAACCTTCTGCCATAAGAAAAACTAAGTCAGACTTTGATTATTAGGTAAACTCTCCTAACCTCTGTGACATAACTAATGTAGCACTCTAATGGATTTCATAACCTGTTTTAACCTTAAACACAGAACAGTGTTCTGCTTTAAATTCTGTTTGGTCTAGTGTAAGGAAGGACAGTGTTTTTTTAAGGCAAGAAGAGTGTTTTATACTCATGGGTATAGTTTTAACAACTTATCCTCTAAAACACAGTAAGTTTCTGCAATGGAAAATATAGAAAAATAAAGGGCTACATCTTAGCCAATAGGTAGATATCAGTGATTTTAATAGTGGCACACTGATTTACTGCAGCTGAGGATGTGACCCATCACTTGCATTTGTTTATGCAAATGTAGTTAAATAGACAAAGACAACTGAATTCAAACTTACGAGTAAGAAGCTAAATAAATATATAAAATTAGTCAAGGAAACATAGTAAGTCATGTGTTCCTGTGAGATTAGACAAGTGGTCAAGGTAATGAAATGCACAAGGCAAAAATTAGTGTTTCACATAATCTGCAAATTTATCTCATAATAACACAAACCTTGAAATGGTTCGTTGTCAACACAGAATGGGTTTCACAAAAAGAAATAACAGAATATTGGTGGTTTTAAAGATAAATCATAATTTTTTTTTTCAGATTGTGTAATTATTTCCTTAGGAAATAATTTACTTCAACCATTTTTTTTTAAAAAAAATAAATCCAAGCAAACAAATCAGAACAAGGGAATCAGTTCCCCAAGGCAGATCACTCCACGGATGAGTGCTGGCTGCACCAGCTTGTCCCAGCTTAAATGGCAATGTAATAATGAAATTTAAAAAAAAAAAAAAAAGATAAATCTTGTGCGCTAAGACATCAGGTATGGTAAAGAATTGACCTCCTTGCCTTGTGAAAAGCCATGCACTGGATCATGCAGCCGTTTCCCCTCTCTGTGAGAAGAGTACATCTAGCATGCTGGGGCACACACGACCCACATCCTTGAATCTTGTTTTTGGCATATCAGGATGTGCAATTAATTGGGAAGGACAGATAGAATTTCTGCTGCCAGCTTGGTAGAATCCCTGACTTTGGTTCAGGGCCGGTGACTCCACTTGCCAGGTACAGGCAGTCAGCGAACTGCAGCTCAGGCTGCCCTTGTGCATCTGGCACATGGAGTCACAGGGTGGGAGAGACTTTGGTGGTGTGTTGTGTGCTGGGAAGCTTGTGGTAGGAAGGTATGTCCAGTGTATGAAATCAAACAAACATGATTTCCTCCTCTGGTCAGGTGCAGTGAATCAAGACCACATGCATCTTTCAGTCATCAGAGTTGTGCATTTTGTCCATTCTCCAGGGGTATTTGTCCTACAGAATTTGTGTCCTGTAAAACTCTGGGAAAAACTCTTTAATTCTTTTGAGGTGTAGGTGTTTCATGACAAAACTGAAGTGTGATTGAGTGCACCCTCAGCAGTCTGCAGATGCCACCAAGCTGAGTGGTGCAGTTGACATGGGTTGCCATCCAAAGGGACCTGGACAGGCTCAAGAAGTGGGCCCCTGTGAACCTCATGAGATTCAAACAGGGACAAGTGCAAGGTCTTGCGACACTTGGGTTGCACTAACCCCCAGTATCAATACAGGCTGGGGGATGAAGGGATTCAGAGCTGCCCTCCGGAGAATGACTTGAGGATACTGGTGGATGAAAAGCTGGACATGAGCAAACAATGTTTATGTGCAGCCCAGAAAGCCAACCACATCCTGGGCTGCATAAAAAAGAAGCAAGGCCAGCAGGTTGAGGGAGGTGATTCTGCCCCTCTACTCTGCTCTGGTGAGACCCCCCCCCCTGGAGTACTGTGTCCAGCTCTGGGGCCCCCAGCAGGACATGGACCTGCTGGAGAGGGTTCAGAGGAGCGCCAGAAAAATGATCAGAGGGCAGGAGCACCTCTCCTATGAGGACAGGCTGAGAGAGTTGGGGTTTTTCAGCCTGGAGAAGGCTCTGGGGAGACCTTGCAGCCTTTCACTACTGAAAGCGGACTAGAAAGATGGGGACAAACTTTTTTAGCAGCGCCTGTCATGATAGGACAAGGGGTAATGGCTTTAAACTGAAGGAGAGTAGATTCAGACTAGATAGAAGAAAGAAATTTTTTACACTGAGGGTGGTGAAACACTCACACAGGTTGCCCAGAGAGGTGGTAGATGCCCCATCCCTGGAAACATTCAAGGTCAGGGTGGCCGGGGCTTTGAGCCGCCTGATGTAGTTGAAGATGTCCCTGCTTATTGCAGGGGGGTTGAACTAGAAGAACTTGAAAGGTCCCTTCTGACCCAAACTATGATTCTGTGATTCTAAATGCAGTCTCACTGGAACGACAATTCACCAGCAAAACACAGTATTACTAGAACTTAAGAATACATATTTTGACCAATAACATACTGGTGGCATTCATTTTGTTTGCAGGCTTGCAAAAAAACCAAAAAAGGGCTCATATTAAAGTACAATTTGGCACTTACAGTGGAAAGTATAACATTGGGGGAACATTTGCTAAACACCAGGTTCTTGCTTGCCATAGGAATAGTTTTCTAATAAATGGAAACTGTTCAATGCTTGTGTTACAAAATTAGCCATGCTTAGACTGATTCTTAAATGCTAACTCTTTAAGATGCCAATAAAGCTTGATATTGGTGCTTTAAAGTTGATATAGCTTAGACAATTGGCAGCTTTGACTGTGAACAGGTAAAGACCTAGGCTGTTTAAAGTCTTTGAGCTCTTCCTTGAGGACTAGGAGAAATAAACTCTGTCCCATCCCTTCATGATGAAGGAGAAAAATATCGCAGCACAGTCTAAAAGAATACATATGGATCAAGAGTGGGAGAAGCAAAAAAAAAAAGTGTTTGAAGACAAGAAGATAAGGCAGATTCCATTGACCAAAGAACTCTAACGTCTCTACATTTTATAGATACAAACCTGAACTGGCACAAGCCTGCTTTTGAGAACACTGCTGAAGTTTAATAAATAGCATGTATATCAGGATCTAACATTTCTTTTAGCAATCCACACAGTGCACCACAACCACCACCAGTGCCATCAAGCAGGTTTTTAGATTTAATAGAAAGTCACAAGAGTGATTGGCAGAATATGACAATCATCAGAAAAGCAAATGGAAAGAAAAATTACTCGGATTAATTTCCACCTATTCCAAAGAAACCCAAGACTATAGCTGGAAATGACGATCCCTTTCTCGAGTGCTGCATATAGCTTGTTTAATAAACATATAAGGAGCCAGCCAACAGGAAGCTCAGCTTGCCACTGAGGACTAATAAAATGCTTTGAACTACAGGCAATATGCACACCCAAATTACATACTGCAATACTCACAATATTTGAGCAGCTCCACAATGCAGAAGCCAACTATTCTTGGCATGCATCCTCATTAAGCCTTCCAGCTCCCCATCATTCACATGTGGAGTAGTGCCACATCAAAAGAACCCAGTAATAAATTCTATAAATCGTTACAGATGAAGTGGAAAAAATATTTAACCTTCTGGAGCAAGTAAGATTTCAAATTGAGTAGCATTCATCTGCTCAGATGTGTTATCAGTATAACTCTTTACAAGAAAGAACAGCAGCTAAAAATTCAGTTTAGATAATAGGTGCTTATCAGTCTAATAATGACTTTTTGTTACACTATAAAGCAAGAGAGCGAAGGCACTGGGAAATATGAATTACCTCAAATAATAAAAAAAATGAAATATCTAACTTCTTATGGACTTTTCTTGTACATTTCTACAGAAGCTGGTGTCAGCTGGATTAATTACACATGCTGTAAAAAAATCTCAAGACACCAAATGAACTTGAAGTCCCTGGTGCTACTTACTGTAGAACACTGTATTAAGACCTAAATATCCATATTCTGACAGAGAAGCACGGAGGGGAAACATGAGTTGCCCAAGTCTATACTACATACCTCGTTTGTCCCCCAACTGTGACCAGAAAGCAGGTCTCTGAAATGCAGTCCGGGATTCCATGTAGTAATCACACTGCCCCAGAAGTTATCACAAATAGTTCACAGGTACACTATTTCCAAAATCTTCTCTTTTCCTCATAAAACAATAATCATTTGGGGGCACATTTTAAACTTGCAGCTCTAGTTACATGAGAATAATTTTAGGGCACGATTTCACTTGTGGCTCAAGTTAATATGGTAGTGACGACAAACTCTCAGAGAAAATAAAAGACATATCTAACTCAAGTGTTCCATAACACTGCACCACCAAGGGCTGTGATATTTGAATGACAGTCTTCAATGTACCCAAAAGAGCAACATGTGATGCTTGGGAAGGGAGCAAGTGTTCCATTTATATCTGCTGCAATAAATAAGAATATAAGAGCTTTCCAGTTGAGGCAGCTAGGGAATCAAATTAAAGAATTAATATTTGCTTGCTTATCATAAGAAAAACTTTACTGTTAGGAAAACAGTTAAGTGGAAGAAAGAATGCCTGAAGGAAGAGAATGTGAGAAGAAATGCAATCTCCATAGCATTCAGAAGAATATGATATACTTGTTGGGTTGCCTGTGTGCTAACAAAGGCCACAACTTCATGATACAAATACAATTAGTGGCTTGCAATAGAGTCATCAGCCAGCAGTCCTGCGTCAGGCATGAAAAAAAGCAAAGTTTGGGCAAGGAAAAGAAACATGTTGGTGTCACATAGATAATTTGAAAGAGGGCTGTGCAATTAGTTCTGCCAGAAAATAAAATTTATTACTAGGAAAGCAAGAACATCAAGATTATAAGCTTTCATCAATATAACCAACAGAACCTAAGCCCTCAGATACTTGGGTTATGCAGCCAAATGTGTCACAGAAGGTAGATGCTGAAAGAAAAGCATTCTTAAAGGAAGCTTGTTCTCTGTTGTTCCATGGAGAAATTCAAAGTGCAACAAAAAAAAATGGTTTTCTTAGTTTTGTAGTATTTAAGTTCTAAATTATCATTTCACGAGGAGCAGATTAAACTCGTTTCAGCAAAATTCCTAATGTTTGCTAACACATCTGGGTTTATATTTAAATATAAACCTATACTTTTTATAAAATATCACTTAAGCAGGCACTGGCTGTTCGATGAGATAAAAGCACATGTGAACTGAACAGTGAAGCATAAGTGTAAAACCTAGGTGTTTCTTGGAAGTGGGGAGTGTATTCAGCTAATCCACCACAAATGCAGCTCCTACCACCTGAAACTGGTCCTGAATCAAATAATGGGTCAGTAAAAGTATTATTATCCTCTTAGAAACACCCAAACGATTCAGTCCTTACACACACCAGGGCATAGCTAAAGCACATTCCATGGGACTGCTTATTCATATTTTAAATGTTTTTTGAAATTTACAGACCACTGATACCCAAGAGAAAAAGGCTGCCGTGAGGCAGCACAGAACCACTGTATCTGACATGACAACTCACACAGACGTCCATAGCAGTGGGGAATGTCCTTAGATTCTCACACTTGGTGGTGTGTGAGGCTGCAGTTAATCTTCCTGGACTCTAGAATTCACTCATAGTTTGTCTCCTACTTTTAATACAAATGAGAGCAGTTTTGGTTTATTCATAATTTGAAATGTCAGATTACTTCCATTACTATTTTAGACAACCAAATAATTCAGACAGTATGTTTAACCGTAGATTCTTTTTAGCATTAAACTGAAAGCACGGCTCTAATTGTTCCCAAAATTCAACATCAAGCTTACGATTCTCTTGCTGTATTTTTTTCCTGCTTTTTACACAGACCATTGGTTTATACTCTCTACACATAAACTACAAAGGATTTCACTACACTACTCTACTTTATAAATCCCCATTGAGAAGCACTGCACAATCTGTCCAGAGTAGCACTTTTTATCACTATAAACACAGTAGTGTAATGACACAAAAAGCTCTCTAACATGCATAAACATTCAGAGCCACTCAGCCAAATTCATAGAGCCATAGAATGTGTTGGGTTGGAAGGGACTTTTAAAGGTCACCTAGTCCAATTCCCCTGCAGGAAGCAGGGACATCTTTAAATATATCAATTGCTCAGACCCTCATCAAGCCTGCCTTGAATGTCTCCACCAGGGATGAGAATTCACGCCATCCACAGCAACCAAGTGTGCCAAGCCGTTCAGTGGTGGGACACTGGCAAAGAATCAAGGCCTTGCCCCACACTGTCATAAAAATCTTGATACAAGAAAGTGGTTTATGACTGTTCACCTGCACACATATATTCCGAGTCTGCCCTGTCATGTCTTACTCGGTAGATAAGCCTTTACACAAACACCTAATTACAAATCTCCATGAACATCCATGAGACATCAGAGTAGTGTATGTCTGAGTTTAACATTAATTTCTCCTTTGCCTCTACTAGAAATTTCCTTTTAAAAGGATTTTAAATTCCATTATTTAACCTTTCTTTTTATGAAAGACTGAAATACAAATTCTCACCAAAGAAATGCAAACTATGCTTCAACTTCTTGCTCTCTAATCACACCATGTGCAAATAAAGGCTTTCATGGAAGACTATACTGGCTTATTTATTTGTTAATTAATTATCTTTATAATTAAGAGAGAAAATATAGCACAAATATATTTTTGCAATTCCACATGGTGCCTCCTTCACTCTGTGAAAGATTCCTAACAAACCAGTGCATGCTGCAATATAATTAAAATTAAAAATCCCACAACAACTATCATGACACTAATGAGGTAAAGAATAATGTCAGCCAACATCCTCGGGTAAGGAAGTTGAAAGAGTAAGGGAGAGGATATATATAGTGTCAATAGACTTCAAAGAGAGTGCCATGTTCAAACAGAAACAAATGTAAAGCACTAGCAATAAAATTTAAATTAGTGGTTTGCAGTGACGTCATCTAGCAATCTGATGTCAGGCACTGTGAAAACAAGATACAGGCAGCAGAGTGAAGCATATTTGTCCAAAGTTCACAAGAAAGGACTGTGATTTCCCCATACAACTAAATTAAAAAAAAAACCCAAACAAATAAAAGCAATACCCAGGGCAGGATGCTTATTAAATTTTTAACAGCTATTACTCTGTAAGTAGCAGAGTATTCAAATATTTCTTGTTTTTCTTCTTTGTCTATTGGAACTTGCTGACGGAAAGGGACATTTTTGTTACAGTTAATGTAGCCCCATGTACATAGCGTTAATGGAAAAAAGAGGTATTATTGATTTTATGTTTTCTTTTAGTTGCATTTTTAATGTTCAGATAAAGAACCTACAAAAAAAGAAGGTTTTTATTATTCTACTACCACGTTTAACAGAAAGGTGACCTTTAAAAAACTCTCTATAGCAACCTTAGTGGATGCCTAACACTTTTTCATTGTTGAACATTTTCTGAGCTATTCAGCTATCCTCCTGAAAATACTTACAAAATCCGTATACTATGCTTTTATTTCATAGACTGTTTTGCTATTATTTCTTTTATTGGAAATTATGCAATAACCCTGAACAATGTACTAGATATTCTAGTATTATATCACTATTAGAGGTCACAAGTAAAAATTAAAGATGCAATTTTTATTCTTTCAGTTTTCTTGAGTGAGCAAGGTGAGCAAGACTGAATGATAGCTATTTGTTATTAATCTTTAAATGAAATCATCACAGAACCTTAAATTGTACAACTGGCTAACAGTGGGGCAAGTGCTTTCTAATTTTCTTCAAGATATTGCTGAAAAGATCATAGATATTAGTGTTTATATCGATTAAGTGCAACTCGCTTCAGGCTTTAAAACTATTGCTTTTGTTTCTACTATTGTTAGCATTGATTTGCAGAACCTAATGGTTTGGGCTTGCACAGGCAAATCTGGAAAATAAATAGCTCCTGTAATAAACATGTGTTAACCTGTTCAGAGAACATCTACAAGCATATAACTTGCCTACTTTGCCTTCCTTCTGTCGCTAGGAGAGCTGTAAAAATCAATGCCATCGCAGTAAAAGTAACAAGAGCACCATTAAAGTACAAAGGAACATGCTTATTAGATGCTATTTAGAAACAATTTCAGAGCTTGAGAACGAAGATGCCCAGCAGGTGCTGTGTGGCAGCAGGACCTGGCAAATGTAGGTACCAGCTGACATGACCTCAATGATGACATGACCATCAAGACACGGAAAAAAAGGGGCTGAGGACTGGAAAGCTGGCTAAGCTCTCAAGAAAGAAGAAAAAACAGAGTGTGGAAGAGCAGAAAAAACATAACTGAAAGTGTACTAGAGAGGTTTCTTCTGTCTTTATGATATGTGTCCAGACAACACAATACATGCAAAGCTGCAGGAAAATACAGAAATAGATCTAAACTGTGCAGCTTGTTCAGTCTCTGTATGTTCACATTATTCACAACACCCCTCTTCTGGCTATTTCTTTTCTAGTGTGCCAAAAATAAGCTATTTACATTAGGTTTTAAGTACTTTACAAGCTGCCTCCTCCCACCTCCCAGTCTCATTCCTCATTCAGCCCTGAGACATTATTCTCCCTCTCTAATCAGGTCACTATGCTTTTAAACTGATGCATTTGCATTTTTCCTATCCTGCTTTGACACATGCAGGATCTTGTCTAAATGTTACCAAAGCTGCCTCATTGTTTTCATTCACATTGTCCTGTAAATTCTCCAATGCTGTGATGCATCCAAAACCTTGCTAGGAATGAGACTGCTGCTCTGTTGGGTCCATTGTTTCTCATGTGAAGCAATACTGTGAATATTTTTTTCCCTTCATAATCCATCACCTGATTCATTCCTTCTGAAACTACCAATCTCTAGCCTTCTGCCTTTACATTATAAATAAAAGACACTTTGAGACACAGACCACCAATTTAGTTTATCAGTACAAGCCCTGGCCCTAGCTGGTACAGTAGTACTGACAATGAAATGATAACAGGCTGTTGACATTTTCCTTAAGTTTGGGAATGTTTGGATATCTGCATGATCTCTAACCAAGTAAAGGAGGCTTCTAGTTCTTGGTATTAAATCCATGTTGACAGTGCTCAAGAAAATCAGAGGGTAGACTCAAATCATCTTCAGAAATACTGAAAAATCCCATTTTAAAAGAGTGTCATACGCTGCAACATCTTAATTCTGAAACTAAAATAGTTACCGTTCTTCAGACTTCTGCCAATATCAGTGAGTCCTTACCCTGCAAACTTTAATCAGATGACAAAAAACTGACAGCCTAACATCTTTAGTATTTTGACATGTTCACACAGAAGGTCCACCTGACCTCATTGCCTCTGTTACTGCCTTCATATTTCTAATTGGGTAACAGAGAATATATATTCAGCAACCAGATTTAAAAATAAATATTCTAGGACACTTTATTAAATGTTAACCATGTTGTAGATTTAAAAATCTGCAACGGATGGAACTGGTGGAGGAAACAATGTACAATATACTTGCTCATTATTTGCTGAAGTTGACTATATCAAGATTTTTTTTTACAGGATTTTTAAAACAATATACAGATATTTCAGTATAAATGTTAAACCTTTACGAAAGATTAAGTGTATTTTTCTAAGAGCCTGATTCTGAAATCAGCATTATGCTGTTGTCTTTCAAAACAGCATTGACACCAGTGATGTTCCATAAAAACATAAATCCAGGACAATTGCAAGAGTCCCCAGTTGCAAGAAAGCTGCTCTGCAAACTTCCCTGAAGCAGAATGGCAACTGCTGTGTGCAGCAGCTCAGGCTGGAGAAACAGACCACCAAAGGCCACGTGAAAGAACTTTGGTTTTCTGTAACCCCAATTGATGTGGGCTCACTAGTCCTGGGAAACACACTCGGGCCTCTACTTCTGTGACTCAGACCTTTATTACAGTATATATTTCCTGGTTAAATTGATTAGGCTGACCATACATACTACCTTGTGTATTAATAATGTATACTTAATCTGTAGCTTCATCACTGGGGTACATTTTATTACATAGAGTGATGTAAATACAACCACTCCCATTCCTGGTAGCTCTTACACCTTTATGATATTCATAAAAATATATGCCTACATTGAGATGTTTTGAGCAAATATATCAGAAATAGGAAAGATACAAGCCAATAAGCAATAAATGCTACCTAATTCAATAACGCCCAAACAACCCATGGTAAATATTGCGGACCAAGGCAGAGTCCTTCTAGACTGATTTCAAGGACAGTTCAATTACAAGAAAACTGTTGTAACAACTACTATACACTGCAATAGTTCTGATACAGTCTAATGATTTTAGATGGTAAATGAAATCAGGTCGTGCACCAAGTAAGGGAACACTGGCAGTACTGCTTGTCGCATCCTTAGCTGGGTTCTTTCACGGAGCGGAGTATCTACATGCAGAAAATTTGTCTTTAAAGCATTTTAGGAAAATCCCTTTGAAGAAATACAGAAATTATAACTGTACATTAGCTCTTCTTTTTATACACATCTGTCTTGTTTCTAAGAGATTTTAGGTATCACTGAGGAAAGAGGTATGATATTCACACAGTATCAGATATATGATGTATAGGCTTAAGCTGAAGAAAGCTATACAGGTCAACAGGAAAATGAAATAGGAGCGAAACAAGCTCAGAGTGTTTTACAGTGGCTCATGTGTCCTTATCAAGCAGGGGAATTCTGGTCTGAGGGCAACCACTGCTCTCTGAGAAATTAGTTAAGAAGTGTTTCATTTAAGTGAACTCCTTTCCACATCCATAAAGGTATGGAAACTTAGTCATCTTAAGGAACATTCAGTTATAATCCAGTTATAAATTGTCACAGTTAAGATAGGCACAGATTGTTTCTTTTACCTACATTTTCTAGGCTATCTTGGAGCGCGCCCATTTCTCATTCTGAAAATGTGAGCTGTTTCACATTGCTAACATGTGGATTCTCGGAGGTTGCAGTGACACATCCAAAGTCAACAGAGGGAAAGGCACGTGGAGTTAAAGGATCCTCTAAGCAGATTGCTGACCTCTAGGCTTAGGAGGAAAGGCGTTTTCATCACGTACGTTAATGTTCTAGATATGTCACCCCTCTTCCTAGAGCCCGCCTCTGTGCGAGGGTGAGGCAGGAATGTGTCCTGGGGGTCAGCACCACCAGGCGCCCCTTTCAGATGTTTGTTCTGAAGATCTTACCCATCACACCCTTTTTATTTTAAACCCGGTTTAACTGCGCACATCTAACTACCTCAAGCGC
>VXBO01009332.1:254920-271252 GCA_013400135.1 Rhinoptilus africanus
CCAAGCTGCGGAGCGGAGCGGAGCGGAGGCGGCGGCGGAGCGGGCCGAGCCGGCGCTCGGAGCGGCGGGGGCTCCGTCTTCCCCGCGGCCTACCCCTGGCCGGCCGGGGAGGAGCGCCTCCGGGCCCGCCGCTCCCTCCCGCACGCCGCCGCCGCGCTGGCCGGGCCGGGCCCTGGCGAGCTGAGGGTGGCTGCCATTGCCGGCTCATGGCGGCGGAGGGGGGCAGGGAACCTTCTGGAAGGCGGCAGCCACCCTTCGGTGTCATTTCTAAAGACACAGGTGGTTTTAAAAAACACGGCTTCCAGTGTTTTTCGAAGCATTAACCCCCACTCTTTCTCACTTTCGTGCCTGTCTGTTGTGCTCGGCCTGCTTGTCTTCCCCGGCAATGCACCCAAGGGACAGAGGAAGGCATGGCGCCTCATGGCTCTCATTCACACGGCCGGCGGTCAGCTCTGAGAAGCCTCGCTCCCCCCAGCGCGCTTCACCTGCACAGACCCGGCATCGGTTCAGCGCCACAGCACTGCAAAGACCTCGTGGAAAAACCAGGAGTCTAACGCGAAGGAAGCAGCGGGGAGGCTGAGGCCACCAGCATGCAGATGGGACACGACCTCGAGCTGCAGGTGCTACGTTGTAGAACACAAAACGGCCTAAGACCTTCTGAGGTTTTATGAGATTAAATCCCTTCCAGGCCTGAGCTGGTGGGAAAACCGTGACAGAGGGGGGTAACAATTAGTTTGCTGGGCTGGTTTGGTGGTCTCAAGTCTAACTGGATTTACACCGCTATCTGCAGCATCCGTGTATTTGAAAGCTGACAAGGTGTAGCCTGTCAGTCTGGTTTGCACCTCACAACTGACTCAGACAATGGCTTGTTCGTCTCATGAGATGCTACTGCAAGTCTCACAAAATACCTGTTCTTGCAAGCCTTCCTCCCCTGTCTGCACCCCTACTACATACCCATTGCCTTTGTGCATCGTCTTTACATATATGTGCACACTGGGCATATTCTGTACATACGCATACCGTACATACAAAATACAGCAAATTGAATTTTACAAAGTTATTGCAGTTTACGTCCTGGTTTCTAAAGCAAAATGCCCTTTTGAGTGAAATCATTAGCCCCTTTTAAGCTGAAGGTTTTCTACATACAGATATCAAACCCTGGATTATTGCTCTTTTTTAGCCAGATAGATTCTAGCACAGTGTTTGCACACCTGTACACTGCTACTGTGTGTGACATGAGGGAATAATACTCCCACCCACCTGAGTGAGTATCAAATCATATCAAATCATATTCAGCTCTGGAAAAACCAGTTAAAACTCCACTAATTTTCAAAAGGATTCCAGCTGTTGGCCCTGTGTATGAATTTGGTGCACAAAGTGGGAAGCAGCACCGTGACAGGTTTTGCAGAGGCAAAGTGTGACAGACTGGAGAGCTGCAGATGCAGCTGCTGCTCACGAGATTTTTGCACCATTTCAACCTAATACCTGTACTTCACAAACATGGTTACTTTTGTTTTGAAAAGCTTGTCTTCAAATGCATGGCTATGCACAGAACTGAAAAATCTCACGGAGACTATACTTGTTCCTTTCCTGCTCATTAAGTACATCACTCACTACAGATGCTCTTTCTTTTAATTACAGGAAGTGAGTAATTTCCACAGAAGCCAATAGGACTCAAACAGGTTGATCTATAAGAGAAATTAGTGGAAATCTAGCAACATTTTCTTAATCTGATAATCATGTGCTATTTCTGGTCATGGTGGGAGCTGGTTTATTCCAAGAATGGAAGAGAAAGAAATTTATGGGAGAATATAGAAAAACAGAGCCTTTCCCATATCTGTTATTCAGAACAGGTGATTCTTCTTCAGAAGGTCAGACATGTTATAAACACCTCCTGCTGCATCAACAGGATTAAGACACAGTTGGCCTTTGCTGAAAAATGACTGAAAAAAACTGTGTCAAAAATGGTTTGCTGCAACCAGGCTAATCCATTCACAGAGAGCTCCCTAAAGCCAGGACTAAATTCCTTATTTTTCAAAACTGGCCTGTTGTTGTCGTCACTCTGCCAGATGCAGGAAGAAAGGTGCAAATACAGACCAGCTACCAGATTTGTCAGTGAAAACAACTGCTACAACACCAAATGGCATGTTGTGACAGGACTCCTATCATTCATCCCACCTATGTAGTGAGGTGAAAATGCAGTGAAAGCAAAGCTGAGAAATTAAGTCAAGTCTAGGCCAGACCTGAAAAGACTGAATCAAATCCTGCTTGCTGAGGTTGTTGTTTCAATCCCAGGCTGGGCAGTCAAACCAAGAACATCAACTGAAATGTGAGCGAAACAGAACACCACTTTCTACTCATTATTGGTCACTTTTTAAAAATGGTTAGGCTTCATGCATACTGGCCAGGGACAGAATCTTAAAAAACAATTTTGCCTGAATTATGTTTATATTAAATATACCCTGTTTATATTAAACACACCCTCACTCAGGGTGGTGAGGCAGGGGGACAGGCTGCCCAGGGAGGCTGTGGATGCCCCATCCCTGGAAGTGTTCAAGGCCAGGCTGGATGGGGCTTTGAGCAGCCTGGTCTGGTGGGAGGTGTCCCTGCCCAGGGCAGGGGGTTGGAACTGGATGATCTTTAAGGTCCCTTCCAACTCGAACCAGCCTACAATTCTATGAAATGTAAAAGTTATTGTGAGATCTCTGAAACTAAACTTACAAAAACCAATTTTGATTGTGTTGCTCTTTTAAATGGGATAAGGATTCTGTTTGTCTGGGATGGTGATTGATTCCAGTTAAGATCATCGATGTAACAGCAAAGCCTGCCAGAAAAGAATTTCTACACTATACAAATTTCTACACTATACAAATAAATGCAAGGAATTTTGAAGTTAAAAGCCAGAATGTATGTTTTTCCAGGACTAGTAGCCAGAGTATTTCCTCAAATGTAATTTTTTAGCGGGGTAGTTTTGATACGTCCAACTAGCAGACACATGCACAATTACAACCGCTGATCCATGCTCTTTGCCTGAGGAGTAGCCTAGAAATTCCATTCCCATTTACAGCAGTGATGGACTACAGTCTGTTGTGCTAACATTTCCATTTCAGAGGAGAGCCTGACATTTATTCCCAGCAACATATTTGCAAAGTATTAGTAACAATGAAGTTATCTTTCTGCATTACGGGAGTTTCTGTAATCGCAAGAAGTGGAAATTGCAGTCTTAAAATATGGCTGGATAGACGTAGTGGCCAGGTAAGTATCATGAATAACATTCTCTTCATGGGGAAAGCCTTTACAGAAAATATAGTAAGCAGAACCTTTTTTCCCCTCTCCCTTTAAAGAACAATTCCTGTTTCCAGCCTCAGCTAGGAGAATAGACTGCATGAAGAGAAGGAATTAAGAACACTATCTCCTGAATCCATTTCCTTTACTAGACAACTTCAGACGTTAAATGACTGATGGTTCGATGTGGGGAGCTATCTTTGCTATAAAACGATTAATGCTTTAGTTTACTATGCCAACTACATAGATTAAAGCCTTTTTTAGTGAACCTGACTGCCATCTGGTAACAGTCCACCCTCCAGCAACACATCACATAGCCAAGATGGAGAGCTGCTAGAGGCAATCTTGTGCCTGGTTTGGACTTTACACATGTGGTATGTTTTCCTTAAAGCTATGCTGCCACTGCAGCTAAGGATGTGATCATAGCATGAGGAGATACAGCTTTAATCCAACAGCCATGAAGCTGTGAGACTGCAGGCTCCAGCCTGGGACTTTACTGATGTGTGCTTGTACTCAGCTGGGTGAAAGGCATGCTTTCCTCCTTCATTCCTGTTAGTACCTGCTAACTAAATACAGTGACCTCAGGCATATCTATATGTCTTGCAGTCCTCATTTGCAAGGCTGCCTTAGAACACGCTGGGGAAGCTCTCTCCCTGTACTGAAATATTAACACTTGCTTCAAAATAACCTAAATCTAAGCACTGCCAGATCATGAGGTAATCAGTACCTCAGATGGTGATCTGCTGATACATTATAATACTGTGCTTTTTCACAGGGAATATTTGAGCTAGGGTTAACAAATTCACTATTTTTCCTAAAATAAAGCTTATAAGGCATTTCATATTAATCATTTTGTATTTAAGAATGGTGAAACTACAGCATTGGCATGAACTACACACAAGGCAAAAAAAGAGAATGTTCTAAGTGATTTTATTACCTAACAGATAGAAATATTCCTTGAAAAACACCAGCCTGGAGTGATAAATGTTGAATTGAGAACTATTGTTATTCAACAGATCAAACCCCATCAAAACATGACTGAATCCAGTATTCTAAGTAAAGGTGTAAAGGTGCTTGGGTCCAGTCCTGCTTTAATAAATGCTCTATACACAATCTATTTTGTTAAGTTTTTCCATGTGGGTCTAGAATTTTTCTAATCACTCTAAGCCTCTGCATCTGAGATTTTTTTTTTTTTCTTGGCTGTTGCTGTCGTTTTGTACAAAGGAAGTGATATGACTGCACATTGTAGGACTGCATTTAAAGAAAAACAAGAAGACATTTAAATAGGGGAAAACAGGATAGATTATAATTTAAATCATAAGAGGGGTAGAAGAAACAACTGAATGAAAGAAAAATAGGCATAAGGAGAAGAGAGTAAAATAGGGATTTACTTTGTTGCAGGGGAATAAACTGAAGGAAAAAAATAATTTGAAACTAAGCAAGAGCAAACATTCAATTTTTAGCAAGATTCTCTGCTTTAACAGAAGCCTTTTCCACCCCCTGCGATTTGCTAACAAATGTAAAAAATTACATTAACTCTTGTAATATCCCCAGCGGATTGTTTCAAGACATTTTCAGACTTCTTGGCTTCCTCATGCTGTTCCAGAGTAGTACAATCACACCATATAGAGTTACTCCCTCTGTCTTTCTCTGCAGTTTGATTTTTAAATGGCTGATCCCCAGATTGTCAGAGCATCTCATAGACGTTAATGGATTTGTCCCCACAATGAGGTAGGCATTGTGAGAGAGAAAGACACAAGCATGGGTGGGATCCTACATGAAAGCTCAGAACTAATTCCAGGTGCGAGTCTCAGTGCAACTCTCTGTCTCTACAGCCAGCTTCTGAAGGCAGCCTAGGTTGTGGTCAAAGGCTTTCGTGCTGCTGCCCATAAACAATCTCTGTTGTGCAATCGTGGCAGCGCAGTTTTGGGACTGTGGAGTCCTGCTCAGGCTGCAGAACTCCCAGCTGCGCACTGAGCTCCATGCGCAGCTTGCTGCTGTTTTGACTAAGTGGTCTAAGCTTTCCTCTGTGGTCGGACTTATGCACACGGACCCAAACAATTTAGCCTAAAAGCTGTAAAACCTGAAAATGTCTTTTGAGTCCCTTGACACTGTTTTGTCATGTTGGAAACTTCACTCTGCATCTTGCACCTTTTTCCCAAAGAGAAGACTGAAAACTAACCAAAACAGTTTTAAAATGCCATGTCTAAAGTGAAAAAAACCCTGCAAGATAACATCTAGTTACTGATTTTGAATATCTTAACACCTGATTGTATTTACTACATTTTGAAATCGAGGTAATAAGCACTGTTCATCTTCACTAAATTAATTTTTAACAAGCCATGGATACTTACGACATAGAGTCATTTTCTCAGCAAAGGGAAGATGAAACTATTTACCTCATCATACTGCTCTCAAAGTTAAGCATTTTGGGTAACAATATAATTTGGGTTCAGTTTTTAACACACTGCTTAAACTCACTGTGCAGTGGAGTCTGTAGAGTTAAATCTTGCTTTGGAACTTTTCTGTCTAAGAATTATATGTCTTCTTAGCTACAATCTGTGTTAGAGTTGATGGGTGAGTGTTTTGTTGCCTTCTTTTCTCAGAGACATGAACTTGCTGTGCTCCGCATCTGAGTTTCATGTCTGAATGTCACATCTGGATATGCTCTGCACTTTGATATGCAAGACTTTTTCACATATATGAGAAAATGACAGCTAAATCTTTAAAATGAATCACTGTTGTTTCAGAAATAAAACCACTTGGGATAAAGAAAATAAAAAGAAATTAAATGACATTTTGAGGCATGAAATCTGAATTTACATTTTAAATGGTAATCAGGTAGTTGAGGTAAATCCACATCTATGTGATGTTTTGTTTAATATTGATTTATTTCTAAATACTTTTGAAAGACTCTAAAACTCAAGCTCAATTTATCTGTTTAAGTGAGATTCCAGTAAAACTAGTTTTGCTGTACAAACCCTACTGCCATATTTCAATCTATAGTTTCATTTTGAGCAACTCAGATAGCCAGTTTGTGGGGATTAAATGATGACAGCATGGTGAAAGGCAAGCTCATGGGTTCATATACTTCTACACGGTTCCTTAATTAATTTTACAAATGTGGCTTTCGCTGAATCTCTTACTCTGTGTAACTTTTTTCATAGGATTAAATTAATTCAGCATCGTACGGAGATGTTTGCCTCTGATCTGGGCCATCTTTCTGCCAGTCAAACAACAGGTTTATTTTTGCGGAAACTTTCCAGCTCTGGAATGCAAAGTGCTGTATGTCTGCTAAGGGTTTCAACACTTAACACATTTGCATCTTCATAAACCTGTGTAAACCCAGCACTACTGTTTTGTAGTAGTACTGCTTAAGCTAATGTCAAGTACCCAGGCTATCCCACCATTTGCCACTTGAATCTGTCCTTGAGCAGCACATTCATTTGTTTTCAGACAACTATGTGAATAGCTGTCTAGAGAATCAACGGGAAAGCTTATGGACTGAAAATAAAAAAGGAAAAATAATACAGGTTATTTTTCAGTCTGTTGGGTTCCTTGATTATTTCATCATGTGTCTGCACAGATCACTTGATAGCACATTGCAGGGAGTAGTGAGAGAAAAAACCCAATCCTTTTGCTCAAAAACACATGTTGAACCATAGCCTATGTCCCATTTAAATCTATGGGACCTAAATACTGCCTCAAGTTTTCTGAAACAAGGCTTAAAGTAGTTAAATCATAGGCAAGTAAAAAGAAGAATGGCTATTATTTAAACCAGTTGAATCAAAATTTGTGGGTGTCTCTCCACTGAACGTTTTAAAATGAAGCAGAATGAGTCTGTGTACCAGTGTGCAAGGCAGACCTGGAGAAACCACGCAGAACATGAGGAAGTCAAGTGGCCTTACTGGATTGAGGTCCCAGCTATGAAATAAAAATATCCCTACTTGTTGCTAACGCTCCTACAGGAAGTGTAGTCAGAGAGTCTGTCAATTTTCAGGAAAAAAAAGGCTCCTGAGGAGTATAAAGATTAAGTACAGATATTGCATATGCTTCTTTCAGTTGCTTACACTATTTAGCATGCATTAGAGAGTTTAGACTGTAGCCCTGACTACTTTTAAATGAGGATTTAACTCATAGCTGTTTCATACCATTAATGACTGCAAAGGAAATTATATTAATCTAGTTTTAGGAACACTTCTTCAGAAAAAAAATCACAAAAGTTTGGTTTAAAATGGGATTTGTGTCCCTTTGCATGATCACTTTTCATCCCCCTACTTAAACTTGAGAAATTTATTCCAGAACATTGCAGTAGAAGTCAACATCTTGAAATGTTGCCTCTGGAAGGCAGAATCTAACATCTTGGAACAAAGATGGATTTTTATGATGTATTTTAATTTTTTGGCTGGATAGAGTTGTGACTTTTTGTCAAAGAACTAAAGCTATATTTTGATTTTATTCTTTGAAATTTTATTCTTTATAATACTGATGTCACCTTTTTTATTTTGCAAAAGGAAACACTAGTAGATGTTTTATAAATCCAGCTCTGCAGGACTGAGCTGTGCTTGGAAAGAATGCCTGTAGTAGTGGCCTCTCAGAACCATCAAAACCTACAGTTTTCAAAAATCAATGTTTATCAGTAAATCTATGTATACTATGAAGTACAAATAAATATTTATTTTAACAACCAATCTTCAAAGATATTCTCAGAAAATCTGTGCTATTTTCATATCCTGTATCTTATAAACAAGACTAATGCCATCTTTGGAGGAAAGAGACTTAAAGGTAGAACTGGCAAGTATTTCAACACATCAGGTCTTACCACAAACATATATTATTTGTTGAAGCAACTTTTGTTCCTTTGAGCATCAACTCAATGTTCCAGTGAGTATGTTTAGACAATAGTATTTGTGGAACGGAATTATGCCTTTCTTCTTTGGAATGTGTACTGAAGCTACACAGATCCTTTGCTTCCTACTGTCTTCTCCCACTATGGCTTATCACTGCATCATATCATACTGCCACCTGTATCTCCTAAAGAACAAATAAGACAAACAGGGAAGGTGGTGAGACGTGGAACTCAAGGGAGTATTTCTCTTTTCTTTCTCTCCTCTGCAAGGAGGGTAGCACTGCACTAGACCAGAGAAAAGTATTGTAATAGACTCATGGGTGCTGCAGCTTCAGGTTTTACTCAGCAAAACAAAGGTTTGCAGAATTCATCATGAGAATTAGCAGGAGCAAAGAAATCACATTTTAGTTTCACAGTATCCTCCAGTGAAAATCTATGGCTGCTAAGCAACATGCTTACATACATTTAAAAGTAGCAGAAGCATGTGAGAACTAAGTGGTTTCACCACCTGACTATTGCTTTCCTGTGTGAAAGGCATATGCGTAGCATGTGTGTCAGCTGCTTGCTCTTTCTCTGAAAATAATGTCTTGAATTGCAAAGACATAGATTGCTTTACAACTAATCCTTCTCTGCCCGCCTCCTTTGATGGATTTTCAGAGTTGATGATTGAATGGAGAATGACAAGATTCAAACAGCCTTTTTGTCTGATATGCCAAAAAAGTTTTGACATTCACTGAAAAAAAAAATCAACACACTGGAGAAGAAAAGTATTTTTGCAGATGAAATGCTGAAATAGATCATAAAGATTCCCTTTTGTTTAAGAAACAGAAAGGTCAGAACACAAAAAGCAGTATGGCAGGGGGAGGTTAATTTACCATTGCTGCTGCTTCCATTTGCCAAACTCCAATTAAAAAGAAACTAACCTTCCCAAAATTCTGATTTTGCTTTTTCCCTCTAAGTTGAAGTGTGATTCAAAACCAATAATATTAATAATAGGAACACACAATTATAATAACAATAATAGTATTAAAGACTCTTCCCGCCCAAAATGTTGGTTTCTTTCTCACTAGCTGCCTCTCATCATCTGCCAGACCTTTCTGAATCCCATTGATAACATTTGGGTAGCTCAGGCGGACAGACTACGTCAAAATGTTTTCTGATTTTCTTCTTCATTTCTTTGGCACTGACTTCTTCTTAAGCTTTTTCTTATAGTCATCTTTGCACTCCTTCATTTAAAGACCAATTAGTCAATGGTTCCTACAGTATGCCCACTAAGTAAACCCCTAGCATATGGCTTGCTTAATAAAAGGGGAATTTTTAAATGCTTGAATCGAGTAGTTATTTCTGTAATACACTCCTCAGTTTTTTTACGGTTTCTTTAGCACAGTAGTAAATTATCTAGTAGCAAAATTCACTCACTCAGATGTAATCCAACCTTGTTTATTATTATGAAGGAAAAAACTCTTTTTATCGTATTATCCTATGACTGAAGAGAGACTACCTTATTTTATTGCCTGTCATCTTAGTTTTTTATCTGGCTTAGAATTAGTTCAACTCCATATCTAATTTACATTTCAAAGACAATTATCAGTTGCAGAAATTAATTTAAAATACTGCATGGGGAAAGAATAATGAATTAGAGTAGCAATTTTCTACTAGTATTTTAATGTAAATATCTGGGAATAATTCTTAATATTTAGTATCAACTAAAACTTTATGCATGTGGCCACAGCTGCTTCATATTAGTGAAGCAGAACAGCATCATAATGGAGATAAAATCAAGACATTCCTGGTGCAAAAAAAGTCTGGTCCTACACAAGTTGGAGCTGAATCTTGTTAACTGTGAGCTAATTAAGGACTGTGATAAAGAACACAAAATTTTTCAATTCTATTAATAGAATGCAGGAGTCATAGAGCTGTGCAAACCTGCCTGAGTACTATGGCTTAGATTTAGATTAGAAAATTTTAAAGAAGTCATACCCTGGTGCTTTTAATATTTCAAGTGAAAGCTCTCCAGTGAGAACTACTGGCTCTTTCAGTGCCTCCTGTAATTTTCCCTGAAGTCCCAGAAGCAAGTCTGGTAAGTTCCTTATTGCACCTCTTCCTTGGCAGGTTTCTGCTAGGAAATACCTTAGGATATTTGGGAATATGTTAGGCTGCCCATGTCTAGTGTCTCTTTTATGACTACTGACACCAAAATAACATCTATTGAGTGACTCTCATGGTCTTGCCTTGACACCTTGGGGGGGTAGGGCCTCCACAGAGCACTTGAATTGCCTGAGATGCCTGCCCACCTCCCCTGACTGTGCAGAAATCCTGTGCTTGTTCAGAGGTATTTGATATACTGAGGCAGGTATTTGGAAGCATGAAACACGGGGGCATGTCTGAATACGTGATTAAGGCGTGCCGACTAGTTACTTCCATGGTGAGCAGTTACTTCCATACTTCCTGATTCCTACCACCAAAAGTCTTCTGAGGAGAGTTGCCTAACATAGTAAGGAAAGCTCTTTTTGCATGAAGATGTTAAAACTCCTGGCCTGAGAATAGAAGTCTGAGTTTTAGGCATTTCTGATCCTTGAATTTTTTGATCACATTTTGATTACAGTAGGCAGAAGTCAATCTTCCTACCATGCCAGACCTGGAATTGCTCCTTCCAGCTGAAGATGAGTCACTTTGAAGAATGCAATGCAAAAATGCCTGAGGTCAGAGAAAGAATGAACAAGAGGGAGGCTGTCGCTGTTGTCTGGTGATGAGGTCACTTCTGGAGAAGATGTTGTGCAGAGGCAGGTCCTAAACTGTGAGCACTAGGCCTAGGGTAATTGCCCTAGTTTGTTTTAGGTAATAGTCCTAGGTTCATTTTATCTGAGCACGGACAAAAGACTACATGGAGAGCCCTGTAGAACTTTCTAGTCCACAAGAGAAGAGCTATTATTTTTGCTTGTCTCCAGGGCTGTCTGACCCTGGCTGCTCTGATTCACTGCTTTGTTCAGGCTCCATACTTAAGAGCCTGCATATAATAAAAGCAGAACTTAGGCACTTTAATGGGTGATCTCAATGTACCCCTTAATTTTTAAATGGATTCTCAGGAAAGTGAATAGGCTTTAATGGACCAGTTTCTTGGTAATCTGTTAATGGAAGAGAGATCTACTTTCAAATCTATCTTTTTAATTGGACAGAAGATAATGTATCACTGCTCAGAGATGTCATAAGCCAGATGAAGTGTGAAACAAAGGTGCACTCAGACTGCATCCAGTTTCATACCAGAAGCCACATCTGCACAGTTTTATTTTCTATATTCATCAGCCAACGGCCTGCATTCGTAACAGGAAGGAGAAAACTGAGCCCTGTGTTTCTTTCTGATTCTTTTCATCTCAGTCCTACAAATCGAACCACCTTTCACTCTTTTCACTTTTGTGCTGTTGTTATTGATACCGTAAATGCAGCCTGGGGTCATGTACAGCTCCCAACTACCAGTGCCTGTAAGTGACACAGCCAGGCAGAAAGTAGAAGAGGAAGCACACAAAGCTTGTCGTCCTGACTGTCCTTCCAGTAAAATGGACAGTTTGGGTGAAATGGCGATATAGGGACTTTTTTACTGATGCAGCAAAACATGAGGTGAATTAAAGGTATAAGTGAATATCTATGTTGGGTTGCATATCAAGTTATCCATGTGGAGACTGATACTACTTCATGTTTTCTTTTTACACTGATCATTATTCTAACTCCAAAATGTGTGAGTCTATTTCGAAATCAAGGCTGTACTGCACTGCAGTCCTAAGGAAAAGTAACCCAAAGTGCTGGATGAAGCTTAGAAGCAGAGTTCAGCCCTATGCTGCCTTCTAGTTTTTATGCACTTGGATAACCTAACCAGATGTTTCCACAGCCCATTAAAAAATTAAAAATCATACATAAGGGCCAAGTGCTGTAGTCTACACACTGCACAACAACTACAGTTATTTTCTAATTGTTGATTCAGATGGATAGTTTCAACTACATGGACATATTTGCCGGGAATATTTTATACTGTTATTGTACTTCTCTGTTTAAGTAACTTGCTGTTTTATGAAAGCTTGCACATTTGACTATCAGGTATGAGCACTGAAGTGCAAAACAAAAGATATGTATAATACCAGAGAAAATGCATCTTTTCACAATACATGCTAATTAACATTTCTAAGTAACATAATGTAACTCACCATTTTGCAATCAGTATAGTCAGGACAAGTCATTGTTTAAACATCTTATGTGATCCTGAAAATTCTTAGATTTCTTATACTTTCACTGTATAGACAGCCTGCATTTTTTCAGACTTTTCTACAGTACTGTGCAGTAATCAAATGCAGAGATTATTCTATTTTGTACCCTGGTTTCATTCACTTCCTTGAATAAGGCATGATACATAAACAGCTTATGTTGTCAAAACCATGTCACACCTCTTCCTGCTGTGCTGCCTCAAGAAAGGTAATCACTGTTTAACAAACCCACCAAACTCAAAAGAGCACTACATAAAGCTTTCATTTGGAATCCCTCATTCAGTTAGAAAAGTTTTGCAACATTAATTAAAGGTCTACAAATCAAGATGGAGAAAGCATACAGGAAGCCCGCACTGTTGTATCCTTGTCAATAACCTCTTCCCTAAACCAAGGAGGAGGGCTGAACTGGGGGCATGAATACTATTCTCTTTAAGACAGACATACAATTTAATAGTTATCTTTTCAAATGACCCATTTTAAGCAGGTATTTCTTCATTATAGCACATGACAGTGCTGCACAGACTGTGACAAAGTGAGCTAGTTTTTCATAGAAAATGAGCAAACATGGCCTCCATTTCTGAATACCAAATGCCCCCAGACTCTGTATGCACAAGGAAAGAAGCTGCTAGTTCACCCTGGATGGTGACAAAGTGACTGTGCAAGACTGGTTGGGGAGTGGATTCCTGTCTCTCTGATTCCCTGCCTGTCCACTGCATATGTTGTTTACTATAGGCAGGAGATGTGTGAATGAAGTTCAGTTTGAATGTAATTTGTGCCTTGTATCTCACAAAGCAATATGATTTTGGTTTTATTGTGGATAAGAAGGCTGTAAATGTGATAACTCTCCTTTTAGCTATCATGACCTAGATAAGGCCTTTAATGATTAACTGAAGAGAGTAGCCCATGTAACTATCGCTGTTTTCCAAAACTGTTTTATTTATGCAAAATATTATTGATCATTAAAAAAAATAATATACAGATCTCTTTGAAGTATTTTGTACAGTAGTGATGGAGGTTTGATTCAACTCCAATGAAGCTGATCATTGTCAGTCCTTCATTCAGAATGTTTGTTGTAAATTGTCAGCTCATTTTGCAAAGGGAATAGCTGAAACTAGCTAAAACAAAGGACATCTGCATTGCTAATTGTTACTGAACTACATGAACTAGCTAGAGGGATTTCACTAGAAGCTAAATTTATATTTGCTCTGGAGTGCACAATATAAATCTGTTTCTTTTTATCTGCTTTCTGAATTGTACAACAAGAAAAAAAAATTCCAGTTTATAATGCATCACCCCAAATATTCTACAGTATATTTTCTTTTCTCAAACTGAAGCTGGACACATACATTCATAGTAGATTTTATCACATCACATAAATGTGACTTGGGTCCTGGAATGGAATACTTTCTAGGTTCAGATGTATCTTAGATTTTACCAGCAACTGCAGTATTGACACACACCAAAATAAACCAATTCAACAAGACACTGTACACCGTGTAGACCAGTCATTTAGTTTTTAATCCTCCTTCCACCTCAACCATCTGTTTCTGCTGTCCTTTCAGTATGTAAAGCCCTGAGATCAGTACCTTACGTAACTCTAAAACTGAACAAGGATGTAAACCACAAATGAAATTCAGTATTATGTAACAACTTAATGAAAAATGCACAAAGCCTTTGGAAACTGCATTCCACGTGAAGGACTACTGATCTTCTAATTGCATTCTTATTTTATGTATTAATACCAAATTTAGATTGATTAATCCAAATAGTGGATTGCAGACCACTGTTAATTGTTTTAAGTTATGATAAAATATATTTTTTCTGACAAAAAATATGTGTTTTCCCTTTCCTTAGCATTTTTGTCTGTAGTTTCAAATTGCCTACTGAGTTTCAAAACCTGATGCAACTGTGGATGCTTAAAGGCTGTCAGAATTAACAAGCAACAAGAGAAAGCAACAACTGAAGAGAAGAATTGTCCTTACACATTGATCTGTGCCATACAGAGGTCTAGATAACATCAGTAATATTTTATTTTGGTTTGGTTTTTTAGAAAGGAAATTACTTCATTGTAGAGCATGGCTGAATTCTGAAAGGATGTTAAAGACATGAAAGAGCAATAAGATTGCATAGATGATAATTAAATGAGTAGCCATGCAAGAAACCAGGACAAATAAGTCAACTCTCAATTCTACTAATTTTTTATGTCAAGTACTTCAATTTAATATAAAATAGAATATGAGGCATGGGATGTGAGTTGGTAAGAGGCTTTTTCTTTTGTTTATAAAGGCAGGAGTGGAGCTGGATAGAAATAACAAAATGATAAATACTTATCTATCTTATTGACAGTGACAAGTAGCGCTTACATATATATGTGCTATGTATACCTTCCAAAAAACACATTTTCAGGACTCCATTAATACAAACAGCTTAATACAGGTATACAACCTTCCATATAGTTTTCTTTCAGTTTGTTGGTTCCTCTCTCTTGTTCTACTGCATAGCATAACATCCACACTAAAAACCAAAATGTGCTATTTTTATGGTCTATCTGAGAAAACAGTTGTAATGAATGTGGCTGTCTTCACATAGCTCAAATAAAGGGGGAATTTCAACAGCATTTGCAGAAGTTAAAAGGAGACATTTAAATGACTGGTAGTAAGAATTCTGGTCCAAAATGCACGTATTGAACGTATTCCCCAAGGAATTAAACTGAGGTGGAAGGGCATGTGTGTGCCAGTGACTTTTGTGCATATAGCGCACTTCTGGTCATTGAATTACACCACTGGTGATGTACACAGTTAACCTGAAGCAAGTCTGCAGATACACATCTGCCAATTCCTAAAATAATACATGGCATTTACTACAGACTGAAAGATGTGAAAATGCTACAAATCACATTCACACTTGAAAATATAAGCATCTGTGGTATTTGCCCTGAAATTAAAATAACTGTCTGAGATTAATTCAATTTATTAAAAATATTCATAGGAGTAAAGTTGTAAGAGAAAGTATAAAGAACAGAAAATTTACATACTGTTCAACATACTGCACAACAAATAAAGGCCATTTTATCAAAAATATCCCTCTTTAAAACCAAGGTGTCAACTTTCTCCAGTGCTTCAGGAAAGCACCATCTACTCAATATCCTTGAGTGAGGATTTCAAAACATTTTACCTCACCTCTGCCGAAAGTCTGTCAGTGCAGCTTACCATATGAATACTTATCTGTAATAAGATTAAAATATATTCAATGGGTAAATTAAGTAAGAGTGGGAAGTTCTCATAAATGTAATCCAGCTGACTAAATCTAGAGGAGTGATACTTACACTGCAATTACATCTTGAATAGGGCATGTTTTGTATAACTGCCTAAATCTGGGTACGAAATCTAAGTCCTTTAGCATTTTAAAATGTGACACTGGTACTGTAAAACAAGGTTTCTTTTGTTAAAAATCTGAAGTATTCTGTATTTGTAAGCCTCTGTTTTCAATGACATTAGGATCCCCTCAATCCCATATACCCACTCCCAAGCTAGTGGCAATGACCCCAGTACGGCATGAATTCACCTCTGCAAGGCATGCATTTTTGCTTTTTTTTGTCCACTTGTGTTCTCCCATTTACCTTATTCCCTGCTGTGCTCTGGCAGAAACACAGACAGAGGAAAGAATAAAAGGCATTTGGATTATTGAAGACAACTCCATGCAGTGATACACTGTACAGTCCAGTCAGGCCCTAGAAGAGTCAGCAGGGTGTGTAACACTGCCTTCTGCACTTTCGAACAGTTTACAGCATATCAGGAATATTACTTCTTATTGAACAGGAATTTATCCTATTTTAATTCCATCCTGTTGTTCAACATAACATAACATTTGGGGAAATCATGCCTGACTAATCTGATCGCCTTCTATGATGGCGTGACTGGATGGATGGATGAGGGGAGAGCGGTC
>VXBO01009332.1:271804-288072 GCA_013400135.1 Rhinoptilus africanus
GTGACCCTGCTCTGGCAGGGGGTTGGACTAAGTGATCTACAGAGGTCCCTTCCAACCCTATGATTCTGTGATAATATTTCAGTTACAGGACTGGTATGAGTGAGACACACATATATAGGTATACACAAAATAAGCTATTGTTCCCAATGCCGTAAGATGTGACCTACTGATTTTCATCCATAACCTTTGTTTTTTCTTGTTATGTCCAGCCGCTTTTATTTAGAAGTTTAGTCTGTGTCAATATACATGTTTAGCTTACCATAGTGATAAGTGTATCATACTGAAAGACAGGAACATAATCTTTACTTAATAAAGTAATATTTCATTATTAAACAATGATTGATTATACTCTCAAGGTAAGAAAATAAAATCTTTAGCAAAAGACTGGTAGATCCCATTTCGCAGTCATAAATTTAATTGGGAAACCTGAAGCTAATCAATACAAATCATGAAATGCGTTGGACAAAGCCCATGAAAACATGCAAGAAATTCCATTTGATTAGCAGGATATTGATTTCTGCTGGATTTAAGATTGCCATGCATGTAAAAGGTGCAACTCAAGTCCAATAAGAAGCAATGAAAGCATGGGGTAGCAAATTAATTCAGTTAGATTTATAACTTCATAATCTTTGGGGTTTGTACACATGACAAAATCTGAAGGGGTTTTCCTGACACTAAGACACATGCTTCCAATGTTTTAATAAATGAAACATAGAAGTATTTGGTAGCTCATTATTGAGTACTTCCATATGTTTTCCTCTATCTGATGAAACAGGTTTGGGTTCATTTTTGATGTGAAATTATAATCCAAAAAGTGCAATTTTGCAATTATGATTTATTTTAGGATTAAATGAAGTCACTTTTTTGTTACATATACAAGTCTTCACTTAAAGGTCCTTTGGCACTGAATTTGTAATATAAAGCGCCAGTTAGGTGATCTACAGTTAAGTTCACTTCAGAACTATTACTGTGAATTAGGTACTATGCCTCTCTAATGTGTGTATATAAAGAAATCGGACACTGTGTCTATGATTTCAGGTTAACTAAGACTTACCAGTAGTTCTGATAGTATTCTTAGTCTCAGATACTCATCATTTTGGGCAAATTTACCTCTTTCTGCATGCAGAATCTTTGTACATAAAAGCAGCTGACAGACTGAGTTTGCAAATTGTTATTAGATGGACAGAGAAATTGTGGGATCTCCTATCTGTTTTAAATCTGGCATACATCAAGAAAGACCACAGACGGTTCCTTCCTCATTCAAATTATTTTGATTTAGAAATGTGGATATTGGAACTGTAGTAATCAAAAGATATGTCTAATCCCTGCCTACTTTTTTCATCAGTTAAAAATTAAAATGTGCAAGCTGAATCCTTGAGTCACAACTAGTTCCATTTTTTTTAAAATGAAACGTTATTTATAATTCATTTGCTGTGTTCAGAGAATTACTATCAACTTGAAATGAAACACCATTGATATCACTGACTGGAAAATGTGACTTACAGTGAGAGGAACCCCTCTTCTGGTTGAAGTACAGAACACCGCACATGGAAACACTGTACAGGCAATGGAGTTATCCCAGGCTGGTCACCATTGCAGAAGAGAGAAAGCACTTTTAGGGAGCATTTCATCTCCCTTTAAAGAAGACCTCTAACAGAAATTGGTTTGCATGTCTTTGTAGTCACACTGGCTATGAGAGGACTTGACTCTAAACAGCCTTGACAAAATAGATATCTACATCCGAGATGTCAAAAGCAGGTAAGAAAAGTGCCACCTATGAAGTCTATTGGGACATTAAAAACTCCCACCTCCTACACCCTAATTTGTGTGCCGAAGGAGCACTCAGCATGCTGTAGCATTCTTGGCTGATATTGAAGTTCAAGTATGCCATTGGTGCTTATTAGTTTCTTTCGACAAGTTTCCAAAATTCATGTGGATATATTGAATAGAACAGACCAAATTTTGATCATCAACTTCAACATATTTACATTGTAAAATCACTGCAAATTTTAAAGCCAAGATGGTCGCTATGGCTTCTAAAAATTGGAACATTTGATTCCTGTGCTGCTTCGCTTCTCAATTCCACAGTTTCTTACTTTTTGCTAATGCATTTCCTCACACATTTATGCCTCAGGGTGAATTCCTAAAATAGTAAATGGGAGAATTTTGCTCTTGCTATTTTAGTCACTGTGCTTTACTGAATCCCTTTTCATCTTTTGCTTATCGTTCTCCCTGTATCTTCTGCAGTAGTTCCCTTTTGCTACACTTTTGCTTTCTGTGATCTTTCCTTTCCTCAATTAGAATCTTGTAAAAGACACTCTTCCAGGAAGCTTAGCAACATAAACCCTCCCTCTTAAGTTTCTGGTTTAGCATTGGCATCGCCTAGTGACAGTGTGCGTTCCAGTCACCTAGTTTGTTACACTGGTGATCAGTTCTTGCTGAGGTTGCTAGCTGAGCCATCCAGATGATAGGATGGGGCTCTACCTGGTGTATTGCCCTGGACGCTCCATGACATGAACTCTGAGAACAGCAGGACCAGGAGGATTTCTCAGGAGGAAGGACCTGTACAAGCTACATTTCAAACAATCCCCAGAAGAATTCAAAAAGTTTAGTAGCATCTGAAAGGGTTTTCAATTGTTCTGTAAAGAGTAGGAAAAGTGTTTGCAATATATCTTCCCTCTTGGCATAGTGCTGTAGAGCAACATGTTTTACTAGGATTTTATATGCTGCAAGAAAGCAAGCACCTATGCATACTTCTGTGCTTATGCCATGACATTTGTTGCTATGGCAATATCAAAACCTGCCTATGACTAAGAACAAGCAAACCCGTTCAGGCAAAATAGTATCCAGCCTCAATCCCATTCAACAGTCAAAATGAATTGTAGCCATTTTCACGCTTTATAATGGCTTATATCTTTGCTGTACCATGGAAGTTTTTTAGCCACTTATATACCCAATGCACACAGGCTCCAGTTCAGTGCATAATTTGGGCATAGCAATTCCAGCAGCATCTCTGAGAAATCAGATTAAACTAAATTAGATTGAGTTATCCTTACTATTCTTTGCCTTCTCTTGCTTCCCTTTAAATTTATTGGCACAGAAGCATTTTTGAGATTAGTTGCAGCACCAGCTACACCACCTTCCTTCTAATCATTAAAACTTAAGATGATTTATTGCTCCTGACATGCAGAGTAGCACTCCAGGGGATTAACTGAATGGAAACCTTCAGGCCAGAGGGAATTTAAAAAGAGCAACAGTAACTTCCAGCAGAGTGTGTCTTAGATCCTGCTGTCTGAGCAGCTTCTGCTGTGGGAGAAAAGAAGCTGACCTCAGGTAAACAGCTGTGGGGAGAGCACGTAAGGTAGGCTGGCTCTGGGTTCACATGCATGCTATCTTCTCTTCCGGGTATCACATTTTCTTTTACTGTCAGTGATTTTACTGTGCTACAGGCTTTCTAAAGTTAGTCCCTTGGAACCAGAACTCTTGTTTTCCAATATCTCTGTCTTCAGTTAAGGTAACAGGCTTCTGGATGACTGCATTGTATGAGACAAATCCCACAATTAAAAATAGGGTTAATATCTGTCAATAACTGAAATGTCTCATACAGAGTTATTTGAAACCAAAGCCCAAAATTATCTCTTAAAGCAATACGTTAAGAAAGGGTTATAATTGATCTAAGCACTCATCTGTCTCCCCTTCCTATTTACTTAATTACCATGAGTTTAAGTATGATTGCAGAACATTCTTAACTAAGGATGCTTTTCTGTTTATATAATAGATTTAAAGATTTAACCCCCCGTTCCCTGATGAACCCTACACAAAAATGCTTAGAATATATGATGAGTTCCTAGGACAATAAAATTACACAGAAGTGACAAGACTGGGTCTTTTAGAGGTAAATATGGGCATTGTATGAGGCTATATGAAAAAAACCTAACAATGTTAACACATACCAGAGCCTAAGGACAGAAACTACTAAACATGACAAAGCCGCACTTCTCCTCAAAATAGCTGAAGTAGCATTTCTTCCTTGACTTACAAACCTATTATACACTCAAAAAGACGAAAGCATCTTGAAAGTTCTGGAAGTGTTAAGTTTTCAGTTTGAATGATAAATTGCCTGCTTAGTAAGCGTCTATATACTTTGATCAAGAGGCAAAGAAATTGCTCTTTCTCTCTGCCGACACACCACAGAGAACGTAACTACCTGGAAAATCACAGTGTAAGAACACATGAATTAACATAATGTTAAAAAATGCAAGTCAAATAAGGCATGTTTCTATAAACATGTCCAAGACAAAGCTGACAGTAATAACCAAAAATGCCACAAGGTAAAATTTTCAAAAGTGTTCATGTACAATGCCAGTTATTTTTTCAAGGTAATGTTTCTTTAGTAATAATAATAGTGTCCTTTAGAAAGGGATTATGTTTCTCTTACACACCTTCAAATGTTATAGAAATAGAATTTACCATCCTAAATCAGACAAGTCAGTTTTGAAAATTTCTCCTCATTGCCTAAGGGCCTGTAATGCGACAACTTTGCCTCAATGCAACTACAGAACTCCATGTCCCAAATGAAAGATTGATGCATTCCTCATACCATTTCTTTCTAAAACATTGACAAAAGTTAGTAATTATGGTAATCATGACACAGTCACACACTGGTATATAAGGAAAAACCCCACAATGTGGGAAAGAACTTAAATTAAAACCAGAAAGCTAACGTGATACAACACCAAAAGTCAGCAATTTGAGTCATCACATGACTCAAATCCTCTTTAATAAAACAGATATTAGGATATGAAACAATCTAAGGTTATTATTATAAAATATGGTTTTCAGTGAGAATTTATATTTATTTATAAATTGAATTTAGAAACCCATGATGGTTTCACAACGGATTCGTAGTCATATTAATTACTCTTACCTGTTATAGTTGCTTTGTTAATAGACGGTTGGTTACACATTGGTGATCGTCTGTTTAAAAGAAAAGAAAAAAACTGTGTAAGCCTCTTAAACACACAGATGACTGAACACTTCCTTGGGAAGTTATTTGGGGCTGGAATACTCTAGCATTGCCAAAGAAAAAGTTCATTTGAAACAGATATTTCTAATGAGGAAGGGAATTCACAACTGACCCCGAAACCTCTCTGCATACTGGGAACTCCAAGAGTGGAATATTTTAGGAATTTACAAGTTCATTAAAAACCTGCCTAATCATACCTAGAGCTTACACCTAGCTTGAAGTTTGGCTTATATACATACTTATTATTATTCTAACACGGCTTACACTGCCCACATTCTCTGACCTGAAACACTTTTTCTTTGATTGTTATTTATCACTATATTATTTTGCCTATGTATTTTGAACATTATTTTGTGTATACCTTTCACAATAATCTTTAAGGCAAACAGCTCAGTGGAGTTTTTTGCCAACTGAAGAAAGCTAGAAGTTGCTGGTCTGACACAACTGCATAGGGATGTGTGAGTGACGGCAAGCAGGAGCCACACAGCGTCTGCATATTCCAACAAAGGAGGCTGTAAATGTCTTTTTGTGGCACTGCCTAAGCAATGGTAGGCAGCTGTCTTTGGATTGCTAATTAATACTAAGTTCTAGAGACACACACTTTGGGGTGAGGGAGATGACTTCATTGCAAAATTTGTCACTGTAACTAATGCTAGTGTTAACTGTGACACTAACATGATTGGAGAAGGATCATATTTATAAAGGCTCATTTATAATCATGAACTAATGTAGGTAAGTGCGATATCATTATCTTGGAGGAGGTAGGTAGAATTCTAGGTTCAGATCATGCAAGCAGCTCACAAGGAGTGTAGCTGTCTGCTCACAGTGGTTCATTTGCAGGACTCAGACTGCCTGAATGATCATCTTTGAATGATCTTTGACATATGACTAATTTATTGAAAATCATATAAATAGCATAAAACCATTCCAAGTTTATGCAAGGACAGCAATGCGAGAGTAATTAGTAGGCAAGGTGTTTGTTGTCTCAGCTATCAAGTATATAGCAACTTTGAGAGATTAATAAACTCATTACTTCTGACATGTTTTGTGCAGGTTTGGTGACATGGACTGAAATCAATAACATCTGATTGTTATTCTAAAGTTTATATTTAAAAAGTATCACTGCAAAAAATTTCAGTGGACAAAAAGTGACACTCACTTGCTGGGTGCCCGATCTTGTAAATTGGTTAATGCAGCAAAGTTATTCCGTACAGTACGCAGGCTGGCCAGCACCTGGAACAGAAAAAATGGTTTCAGTCTAAATTTCTGCACAGGTGAGATAGATTTATCTCCGCTCCACTGTGCTGAAAGAAAAAGGAAAGGACATTGCAAATCAACTGTAAAAGGTTTCCAGAGTTGGTTTGTCTGAAGTCTTTGACCATTATTTAACAATAACATGTCTGTAATATGAGGGCAATAGTTTATTTCTTTTTTTTCCCTTATAAACAACTCATTATTTGTTTAAATACAGACTTACTCGAAGAGGAGGAAAGTTTTTCGCAGTATACTACTTAGTTCTCTAAAATGAACATGAAAGCATTCATGTTTGAAAGATAATAGCCCATTCAAGCCTGATACTTCATGCATAAGAAATGGTTACAGAATTTTCCGTTTGCAGTTCAGCCCCCACAAACCTCAAAGGACAAAGGGACTGAGATTGTCTAGACTGCCATAGAAATTAAAGGGGCTCCTTTATTTATCCCACAAGGAGTGCAGTTGGTTTGGGGACAGTGCATAAGGCCAGAGTAAGAAGAAGATGTCACCTGAGCAAAATGGAAAATGTCTGCAGGCTCTTACAAGCTTTGCATATTGGGAAAGACAACATAAATGAAGTGCTTCCTTTCAGGACTTAATTTCATGCAAGACAGCAGCTAGCGGAGCAGTAGAGGAGTGTCTTCTTGTTTTAAGTGGCATGGGCACTCTTTTCGGAAGGCAGTTGGGTAAATGCAACAAATTTTGCACCCTGTAAGGATAATAAGATGCACTTCTCCAACTAGGGAGAGGCAGTTCAGCTGATGTCAGAGAGGAGCCATGAGTTGTTTGGAACCAGATTGGGAATGGGAGGAGGCAGCAACACTTATCACTGGTGAGTCTTTGCAGGAGCTGCCCATTGCTGTTTCTCAGCCCAGACTGGGCTGGTTCCCTGGTTAACCTGTCGTAGGAATAACAAAGGCGGGAGTAGGAATTTGAGTTCCAGAGTTCTAAATTGAGGAAGATGCAACCCTCTTTTCATAGCCCCTAAATTTATACATGAGGTAGGAAGGGGTAGGAGGCTGAAGATAAAGGAAGGATTTAGAGAAAGCTTGTAAAAGACAGAAAATATTTAGGACATAATAGTGACTGGCACTGTTCAAGCTATTGTAGGTAATTCCCAAATGACGTAAGATAATAAAAATAAAAATACATTTGTTTCCTAATTAGACAGTATTAATTTAATTATGTCTTGCTTTCCAAAGATCAGGAGGCAAACTCACATATTTTACATTCAGCACAGAATAAAAATAATTATATATGCCATCAAATTTGCATAACCAAGCTACAGTGACACTAGCAAATGTTGTATTTAGGTGTTGGATATACACAGATAGAAGTCAGGTATGAACTGAGCAGAAAGGGAAAGAAGATCTTGGAGTTCAGAAGTTCAAAAATGAATACATGAAATACAAACAAAAAACTGATGAAGTATGAAAATATTGTAAAAGGAAAGGATGAGTTGAAGGTAGATGAAGAAGGAAAGCATAAATGGAAAAAAGTTGGGCCTATTAAGGTAAGACGCACATTTTAGTGGCTGCAGTCCATTTTTCAGTTCTCTTTGGTCAGTCTCCCTGGGTTCAATGTATATGTTCCAGGATGCTGAGACGGTTTTTATGTGCTAATATTATCAGAGAAGCATATCTATGTGGCTCCCAGAGCTATCTCAGGCCTTGAAAAAATGTAGTTGGTTTTTCTGGCTGCAAGTTCCTACTCAATAATCCCTGTTGGACTCAAATTGGCTGTATATTCAAGTGTACCGATAATTGGGACCGTGTACAAGGGTAGCTAAGTGACTCCTCGGTGAGTGATCTCAGGTACAGCCATGCTTATTAGCTCTGCCTCTGCTGGATGGCAATGAGTGACTCTGTACCTGAGGCACACAGATGAGTTTCAGAAAGGTTAGAAGGCTAGGCACGATGAGACATGAAAACATGGGCCTACACAGCTCTGAAAATACATCATGAAAACATGGGTCTGAAATCACAGGACATTTAGCACCTGGGGTGCTGGGGAAAGAAGTGTGCGGCGCTGCAAGGCTGCTCAGGGCCAGTTATGAGTGGACACTAATGAGCTTTGTTGGACCCACACTCCGGTCTCTGAAAAGCTTTGAGGGAGTCTCTCTACCATGCCCACCATGCCCACCACTATGCACATTGACAAACTTTTTCCACTGTCTGAGATATTATGAATCTCTCCCTTTTCAGAGAGATTTCTCAGACTTGACTGTGTGGTTTGTATGTCTTATTTGGTCTTCTGGCAGGTGAGATAACTGTTTTGTAGGTCCAGGGGTATAACATCGAGCATCTGCCCAGCATCCCAGCTGCTTCAGCATACATGCACATATTTTGACAGTTTCTGCAAGTGCAAGGTGTCCCCACATACATAGCAATGAATGTAAAAGTGACAACAAAAACTTTGGCCATTGGCTACAGTGGAGCTAAACAACTTGATTTATTGTATAAAGGTATTAATATTTACATTTCTACTATATTGTAACTACATAAAATAATATTTCAAATTTTCATTATAATTTGCTTTAAGTGATAGTTTCTCTGTCCACAAAGGAACATGGTTCTTAATGTTTCTAGAGTTAGATTCTTGAGCAAAAAGCAGACAGTCACCTGCAAATCTCTTTATGTTTAATCCTTAAGTAAATAATACTATTTCTAACATCAAGTTATGTACAAACAGTTGCCAGTGGATTTAAAAAATTAAATGTTTCTTGATGATAAAAACCCCTACAGAATTGGTCCTTAAATTTTGAATCACTCAAATGATTTTATTTTGAAAGGCAAAATTCTACAAATAAATTACAGCAGTAGCTGTATATTACAATATAAGGAAGTGCAACTAATAATATCCTTGTGATAGATTTTTTAGTTTTAGTTTACATAATTTACTTCTGGTAAAAATAGTAAACTATCTTGTCCTGGGGCTGGATTCTGTGTGGAGGACACAGCATGCCACCCTGCCTCCACTTAACAAATGCAGCCGCACTACCATGGTGATGTGCTGAATGGAAAGAGAAATGCTAAAATTGGAACTATTACCACCAGGCGGCCCGTGATCAGATGAAAAAAGCCTCCTGATCAACTGAAGAAAATACGGACGGTTTGAAATCCCTGGAACATGTGTTCCACATGCCATGATCTACCACCACCAGGAAGCCCTGAATTGATTAATATGGTGCTTTGGCTGTTTGCAACACACAAAAAAAGCACCTACATGATGAAATATTGCTCTAGGAAGATACTAAAAGGATGATTTGCACGATGTGTGTACATTGTACTGGCACATGGGATCCAGTTGCTGAAGTCCTGAGTGAGGTCCTAATACTGCTAACGTAACTCATAGGGGTGGGCCCTGCGCCTCGCTGCTGATGCCACCTGTGAGCATGGGATTTGTATATTCACATCGTTTTTAGGTAAGGGCTACATTTTTCCTAAGAGTCCAATCCCACATTACTTCCCCTCTGGTAGGCATAGTGTATCAACTACAACTCAGTTCCCCCTCTGTGAGGGAATGTGACGTGATAACTCACCCTGTGAATGCTTTTTCTTTCTCCTGTTCAATGCAAATGAAAAAGAGTTGATTTAAACCACTGCTAGCAGGGTTTTGCACTAAAATACTAAAAGCTTTCAAATAATCAATAACACCACCTTGGTGCAAGCTAGCATTAACATCCAGCTGTTCCTGCTCTAGTTACCATCAATGCTGACAAGAAAAAGAAACTGACCTTAAAACAAATAGTGTGTTTGTTCTAGGAAAAAAATATCCATAAATGGGCTGTAATATTTGCTCTTTTTCTAGGGATACTATAACCTGTCTTATCTATGTGGCATAATTTGTAATAAAAATTCAGATGACAAAGAACATGAACTCAACTATAATAAATATTATTGGATTCCTTGACCACCACAGAATTTGTATTTTTTCTGTGCTCAAGAGTTAAGAGTTTTATGTTTCCTGAGGAACTGAAACCAAAAATGGCTTTACTTTTTCTTTTTTCTTGTTTTTCCTGTAATTTCTTCTCTTCCACCATTGTTCAAGTGTATTTACCATTTAGATCTTAAAGTATTCTTAGAAATGTCCTGGCTTAATCTTTTCTCTGCTAAAAAAAGGATGAAGCTTCTTCATATTAAGGATTTGATCAGCCAGTGTCTTATAAATGCTGTATCTGTTTACAGTATAATTAAATATATAATAACCTATGAAATGAACATTAATTTTTTTCACAGCTAATCATTAGACCAAAGCAACTTGCATATTCAGACAGAAGTTGGACAGTTTCTTCTTATTTGAGGCTGCTGTGTCAGTCAACCTTTCTCTTTCCACTCATCTTCATCCCATAGGAGTTCCAGATTTATCCCCCCTGCCGTAATTGCACTGAATTAAGTTTCATTCCTACCTATTATAGGGTAAAACTTATCATCATAAGTTCAAAGAATATCAGTGTTAACTTTTCATACATGACCAGACAGCTCTATTGCTAAAAACTGTAGAGTTTCAATCTAAATCACATAGAATTTTGAGCTGATATTTTGTAAAACAGAATCTGAATTCAAACATCAAACAAATGTAGAAGAGTTTGTAAAGGAACATTAGTATTCTGGATAAAACTTATGTTGCATCTAAAAATTCCCCTGTATTGAATGCATAAAAGATGTTCAGAAGGAGAAAGTGTCATTATAAAAAGCAGGAGAATAACAGAGAGCATAGGTTTGTCTTCATCATAACTGTCTGCTGCACTATTTGAAAAGAGATCTGTCAAAGGTGTTTATCATGTTGTTGCACTTCAACTTTTCAGACAATCAACAAGCATTAAAAAAAAAAAAGAGATACAGATATCAGAGTGGGAGGTTCATGACTTTCTGTTCAGACAGTTTTTTCCCGTTTCAAGCAATATACCTTACATAATATTAACAACAGAAAACAACTGCTTTGGCCATTTGGCTTTTAAATTGCAAGATCATGTGAGAAATATGGCAAAATTGTGCCTACCTGAGCAAATGGTGTCACAATCAAGTCATCTCCATGTCTGAAAAAATGAGCAGAATTGTAAGTTAGGTATTACTGAAAACTTCTCTCACAGCTTTAACAGAAAGAAAATCAGGTTTTACAATGCCCTGTAGGTAACTCCAGTTTTATTCTTCAGCAGTTACTCACTACCGCTGCTTTACACATCCTTTGAAAAGTAAATATCAACTCAGTTATTGCCCAACTGCCCGGTATGTCTATGGGATGGCTGGCGAACCAGCCCCATTCTGTGCTGCGATTTGGGCAGGTGACCCACCACCCAGCACCGATCTGCAGAGATTTCATCCCAAAGGATGAAGGTGCAAATACCAAAAGCGACCCCGTTAAGGGTTACCAGCAGGTTTGCGAGCACTGGACGGGCGAGTGACTGCAGATGGCTGGGCAGCGCATCGCAGACGAATGAAAACCTGGTAAAACTTTCAAACTGACTCACACCTCGGCAGCTATAGGGGGTGTGACCGCGTGTGTGCTGTTGCTGCGGCAACCTCACCCACGCCACGGGGTGACGTATGGGCAAGGTGCCGGGATGACGCACTGTAGGGATGGAGGGAGGAAGAGAAAGAGGGGTTCCTTCGCTTCAGCACTGAAAGCTGCCACTTGAAACGGTTTCCAAAAAACGTAGTCTTGTAAATACAAGTAGGCTGAAGGGCTGTTGAGCTTAAGAGTAGCATCTGTAGCACTAAGGATACGGAGTCAGACCTCTCCAGGGGACAACGGGGACAGGAAAAACTTGGGAGTTTTCTGTGATTGTACCTAGCATACGGCAGCACTCAAGACGAAAAGAAATTTTCCAAGCACAAAAATACAATATGACTCCATTTTTAATTCTTCTCCTGTAGTGAATTTATCGTGATGAGTTACAAGTTGCAGCTTTCAGCAGAAATTACCACTGCTTTGGTGCTACTTCAATGTTACTTAAGTTTAAGCATAAAGTATGAGTATTTAACAACAGATTTCAAATCCATGAAAATCTAATCAAAAAAGGCTTTCTCATAAATGGAGGAATTTGATTTTTTTTTTGAGTTGCTACAACATGATTCTTATAATTCATATACTGTCCACAAGACAGTAATGTTTTTGCAGATATTGCAAGAACCTAACAAAAATGCAGTAAGCACAACCAGAGAGCCTGTAAGGATGAAACAAAACTCCCCAATATTCAAAATTATTGTGATGCTTAATATCTGTGTAGCTGTTTTTATCACCATCTCTTTTATTTGTATTAGTTGAAATAGAGAAATGTGTTTTTACAGACCCTGCAGAAGAAGTCTAAGACCTTTTAATGAGGTCTTCGCAGGAGTGGTTGGAATAAGGTGTTGCTTCAGGTGAAACCACAGTCCCAGCCCGGCTGGGAAGTATGTAAGCCTGATCCTCACACCAAACCAGAAGAAATATGGTAGCATGAGAAGAACTTAGGGGCTTTAATGGTCCAATAAAGCCAAATCCAACTGGTTATTATAGACATCAAGAATCACCTCAGGGCATTAACGGGGGAGTTAATGACCAGCTGGGTTTAGTACCTCTTCACATTTTCATTGGGTCAAGAAAACTTCAGGAAGTGCCCTAGACTATCATTTCTGTTCTGGATTGCTTAATGAGTGACATAGCTAAATAAAGGCTTCAGCAGAAGATAAGCCTTTTCTCTCCTGTTCTCCACTTACACAGCCATAGTGTGAATATGTACACTACCTCACTTCCAGAAACATCATGCTCTTTCTCTTCAAATTCTGTGAAATGGTATTATCTGCCGTGTGACAGCTGGCTTACCTGTTCCTCTAAAATCTGTTCATTTCTTCCCTTTTATAAAGAATGTTTTTACTATTTGCGTATAGCTACTCCATTTTCTTTTCTGTTTTGACACTTTGAAGGGGCACAGCTGTGTAGAGCAAGGAATCCTGTATTAGTCATCTTAATGACTTCTGCAGAGATGGAAGAGCCTAAAGCCTCAAGTAAATTACCTGCAAGTCTTCCTCATGCCTGCCCACTTTATCTGTTACTCAGGTTGTTTAGGCAAAAAGCAAACAAAGGGTTGAGCAAATTCTTAGAAATGTGTGGGGGTTTTTTGTAAGCAATCGAATTCTGCACAGAAACTGTATCTAAAATAAATACGTAAACCCATTTTTTACTGATCTAGTCTAATTCCCACATTTGGAAATGATGAAGGGGCAGGATCCTGGAGATGAAAAGTTTTACAAGTAGCAGCAGGACTAGACAAAGAACAAAAATATGAAATTGTTTCTACCTGTGAATAAGTAATGTAGAGTAGGGCTAGTTCTTTCTAGCATCACAAGCACCTGTCAGTGGCAAACACTCTGAATGCCCAACATATGACCCAAATGCACAAAATATTCATCAGTGCTTCAAATTCCCAAGCAACTGCTACAACTTAGTTATTAACTGTCAAAGTGCACATTGGGAAAACTACAAAAATGGGGTGGTCCTTCTTCTCACCATCTCTGGTGGGCTTCCTTACTGGAGGTGGTACTTCCTTGCTCTTCTTTCCATTCAGTGCCCCTGTTTGCAACTCCTCGAATGCTGGGGCACTTCCAGAAGGCAAAAAGTACATGTTTCTGGGCTTTCTGTCATGGAGGTGTTTTTTTTTCCTTTTCTATAAAGTAGCATGACCACACTCCTCTATTTTCAAGTTTCATTCTACTTGAGCTCCTGCTGGGCTGCATTTCATTGCAGAACACGGATAAAATACTGTAGCTTATTTTTTAGGAAAGGCATTATTTAATATTAATTTAATGCACAAAAATCAACAGAGGATTTAATCTTCACTTTTCAAATGCCCCTTGTGTCAAGAGCAACAATTACTGAAATTATCATTATTTAGGTGAAAGCGTGCTACTGAAAGCACAGATATCCACAGCTTTTGCAAAGCAGTTCAGCATGCACCAGACCCACTTGGACAGAAAAGTAATTGCATAGTATGGTGAGTAATCTTTAATCCACACAGGGTCAGGAAATTTGGAAAAGGTCAGGAAATTTGGAAAAGGTGAGAGTGCTTGAAAAGGCAGCAATGTCTAAAGCAGCTGTGCTATTTTTTGTACAGAAGAGGAAGAACATATGATTCAGTCAAAGTGCCATTGATCCACAGTGTACTGCAGCGTAGTAAAAACTACAATGTATGAGTATCCTGCTGTGTTCTTCTCAGATGATATGGAAGCTGTCAGATGATTCTGTCTGGATTCTGGGCAGGATAGTACCACACATCTATATACAGAAGCAGCAAGAGAGAGTGTAAACCCTGTGCAATATATCACAAGCTTCTAAATATAGACAGAGCTGTTAACCTTTAAGGTTAGAAGAAATTGTTCACATCAGTGTTAGACTCTGTTAACTAGAATGCCTGGCATACTTGTTCACATCTTAATTTTTCATAGGAAAGACAGATTTGAAAGCAGAATAATTTTACGTAGCCCCAAAAATTAAAATTATCAAATCACCACCACCAAAAAAGACTGCTAAAGCACACAACAGTCCACATCAGATTAATCGCTGCTACAAAAAAACACAGGCCAACTTTCCAACAGATCAAAGATTATATAACACATTCCAAGTTATTTGCCATGTTAAAGCAATGAAGCCTGGCCTTCTGCAAATGCTCCGGGTTTTCCTTCCTAACCTTTCCTATGGGACACACTTGAATTCAACCCATATAAGCTATGATGGTCCCTACCACGGAGAAGAGATAAAAGTGCTATGCTAAATCAGAAGTTAGATGAACATGTACGGTTGACTTTTGCCAAATTAAAAGTACAAAAATTTTGCTTCCTTTCCTCAAGATTGGCATTAATTTGTCCCAATTACATGACAGTAATTAACTTTGCCCCCACTAAATAGAACTTAGAGATGCATGCACGGACAGACAGAGAAGCAGGCAGGAAGATTAATACAAGGATAGACAGAGTAACTGCACAATCTTTATTTCTTAATTAAGTTGGGATAATTTAATATAATCATCTAATAAGAGGACTAGCTAAAGAGACATTCTGCAGACCTGCTAGGATATAGTAAAAAAAAAAAAAAAAGAGGGCGTTTTTGTAATGTGGGCAGAAAAAAGTCAAGATAACCATTAAGGAGAAGTGAGTCCCAGACCTTAAAGACCACTAGAAATGTGAGTCTGCACTTGCCAGTGTGGAGCTTTGCAGGGAAGGTCCTCAATAAGGTTTATCTTGGTAAAGCCCGTAGCAAACTCAGATTAAGAGAGTGATCTTGAGGACACATATTGCAGATGGGAGACATGAACAGGATAAATAAGAGCTCTGTCTAAACAGATGAGGCAAAGTCTACAAAAAATATCCACATCAGTTTGACACATACCTTTTCATAGACAAGATGTGGTTGAAATAAAATTCCTGGTTAATCTTGATACAATTTTTATAGAATAAACTATAAGACTTGTGGAAAGAATCTTGACGTTTTGTATCAGTTTAAAGCATGCTCATACTGGTTTGCCACACTCCTCCATTTGAATTAAAAACTCACTTATCTCCACAGCGTAAGTACTGGCTGAGGATCCAAGTCAGGCTTTAAATCCAACTGGCATAGTTTGTATTGGATTCTCTGGCTACAAACTTGGGAGAAAGCCCATTTGAACGAATAAGGCTGCCAACAGACTTTGGAAAAGCCCTAGGGGAGAGTGGCTTTCTGGAATCCCTGCACTATGTTCCATAGCAAGAACTAAGGCTTTTGGCACTCTGTCAGAAGAATCGATTCAATTTTTACAGAGTTGTTTTGGGCCATTTTTAATTATTAATTTTAATATAGAAACATAGAAAACATAAAAGCTAAGGAAAATACATACTTTCCATGCACAACTTACAAAATGGGAAGGAAGATGAAAGTATTCTATTTGAACCAGAAAGTCTTTTGCAGCCTCCTTTTTCAGCGTAAACATCTAAATTTGGATTAAACATGATATCTACTCATTTCTATATAAAAGGCT
>VXBO01009332.1:298338-312137 GCA_013400135.1 Rhinoptilus africanus
ATACCTGTTGCAAATTAATTGATTTTTTTTTTTTAAGAATATTAAGATTGAGAAATTGAGTTTGTATTGCCTCTCTGGAAAAAACTTAGCCAGGAAATCAGAGTTCTCCTTAGTGTTTTGATACACTGGCATTGACTGCTTTCATTATTCTGTCAAAGTTAATAAAGTGCGTAAACACATCAAGTACACCTTCATNCCGATGAGGTACCATTGTCTACATCGAAACTGCGAAAGAAATGAGAGAAAGATTTATGACATTGACATAAGAATTTTGAAAGTAATAAGCACTCTTCTGACAAATTTATCACTAAGCAATTTCTTCTTGATAATAATGGGTAAATAAAGACCAGGTCAAGTCCATTGCTAAGCCAAAAAACAAGGCACACAAGAAACATACTTTAAAATTACTGGTAACCAAAAAGAGCAAGTATGAAGGAAAATAAATTTGGTAGACAAAAAATATACTATTAGGAATACAGGCAGCCTTATGCTTCTCTGCAGGTAGAGAATCCATGAAGCCTATACCTGGCCCCATCTCTCCTGAGCTGGACCCTCATTATCCTGTCTCCCACTGTTGAGGCAGTTGAGGTCTCTTTTGTTATCAAGTACCCAACCCTAATATTTCATTACTACCTAAACATTTCAAGAACATATTTTGTCTTACCACAATAAACAAAGTGCTTGGGTGGGATTAAGGCCTATGTGTGTGCTTGGACAGGTTTGCATGCATTAGAATGAAGAAGACATTGAAGAAATGAGTTCTTTGCTTACTGCCAAGCAGTGCGACTTCTGTGGCCATTCGTGTCTTTGAACTACACAGTTTAGATCCAGCACTGCTAGTTACTGCATTTGGTACTAAGAGCAGTAAACAGGCTTATCATTTCTAGGGAACACGGCCGTTCATCAGAGGCTCAAGCATGAGGGGAGAGAAAAAAGGAGAAGGGAAAAGAAGATGCTCTTTCACGTAGTCTGTGACTTTTCCACAAAGGGCTTTGAAAATCAGTGCAAAGACCTCGAATGGGAGGCCTCGATGGCAATCAATTAGAAACTAGCGCAGGGTGGGCAGTGCTGGAAGGACATGCTCCTGGCAACTCATGTTGCTTAGCAGCCCAACAGCTGCATTTGGTACTGTATGGAGATTTTTGGAGCATGTGGCTCCATTTTTAGACTTAACGTGTTGTGGTGTGCAATCTCAGAGGTTAAAAAAGGGTGGATTCGCAAGATTATGTTTCCATCTGATGGGATGGAGCACATTTTATACAGCTAGAAATGGAAGATGATTTTTGTTTCTCTAGTTGGTTGTGTCTCTACAAAACCAAAGATCAGTTTTAGTTTTACAGCATAGTAGGAAAGGTGTGCATGAGACTTTGGCTTATAACTACTTGGGCTCATTTGCCATACTAATGGGAACTTAAATAATAATGCTAAAGCATTTAGGAATGAGGGATGAACAGATCTCTCACATGAATTTTTATACATGGGTAAGTGTTAGCATCATGTTATATATTTGAAACGAACTCATCTAAAAGACTCATTTTGAAAAAAAAGTGTTCATGTGAAGGACACCCACCAGTTTTCAATTATATCTAGTGACAGGGGAAGAGAAAGTATTCAGTATATGTCAGCTATTTATTAGACTTCAGCCTGACGCAGGTGTCATAGCCGGTACATGCTACTCTCTGCACTGGCTTGTTTCTTTCTCTTATCCACCGTTGACCTGAGGGTACAGTGAGGTTGCCACTTTAATGTTTTATTGAAGTGAAAGCATTCCAATGGCCCTTTTTCCTCTGTTAAATGAACTAATCAAAGAAACGTACATTGCCTATTTTGACAGAGATGCATATTGCTTGGCACAGAATAGACCTTGGTTTCATGTTTTATTTCATTGTTACTTTGCACATGGTCCTGGAACTGCAAGCTTTCTGCCCCTCTCAGATTATATTATTTATTTGGTATTCATCTTTCACAGTTTGAATGTAAAAAAGCAAAATTTTTTTTTCAATAAAACTATTCAGAAAATGGTATTAAACAAACTTCAAGAGAGCTTAGCAATTTAATCCTCTTTCCACTGTAGCTTTCAGAACAATTCACAGTTGCTAAATCCTAACACATACACTTCTTCCTAGATTTTATTTCCTTTGATTATGCCTAAATACTTTTTCTGTGTCCTCAAATGTGCTACTACTACATGACATAATCAATCTCAAGCTAACAAAGCTTAATCCGTTAGGCATCAAAGGAGAGTTCTGCCACCAGCCTGCTGGGTGATCTTGCACAATGCAAAGCTCCTCTTTTAATTTAATTTTCCCTATTCGTTGCACCTTTGTGATAATTGTGAGATCTGCTCACAAAAAGATATTGAAAAACATATTGGAAAGAGCAGAACAGCATGAATACTACAGACAAACAGTCCTTGCTGTTTATAGTGCCATAAGTTAATAACCATATTGCCATGCGATGGCAACATGGACAGTGGAATTGAGTGCACCTTCAGCAAGTTTGCTGATGATACCAAGCTGTGTAGAACGGTTGACACGCTGGAGGGAAGGGATGCCATCCAGAAGGACCTGAAGAGGCTTGAAAGGTGAGCCCATGTGAACCTCATGAAGTTCAACAAGTTGCCAAGTGCAAGGTGCTGCACCTGGGCCATAGCAATCCCAGGCACAAATACAGGCTGGGAGGAGAGTGGATTGAGAGGAGCCCTGAGGAGAAGGATTTGGGGGGTCTTGGTTGACAAGAAGCTCAATGTGAGCCGGCAATGTGTGCTTGCAGCCCAGAAAGCCAACCTCATGCTGGGCTGCATCAAAAGANTTGGCCACGGCCAGGGTAGTGGAACAAGATGATCTTTAATGTCCCTTCCAACTCAAACCATTCTGTGGTTCTATGATTCCTACTAGCATGACTACTATTATTGACTAGCAATCAGTATTTTTGAGGTTGAATTCCTGAGTATTCCAGGAGCACAAAATACTCCCAATGCCAATGTATGGTGAGGTCATTCTACCCAAATTGCCTAACACTTTTATTTCATTGCTAAATAAAATATTTTTTGTCTTTAAACAACTACGAGAATGCAGAGACTCCTGAACAATACACAATCTGTATGGGGTTTTTTTTTCTGTTGAGGGCAGGAGGGCAGACCTTTCATGCAATTTTAGGTAAAATGGAAGAGGACTGTTTACTCCTGTGCTCAATAAGACTAACTTCTGCAATGGCAGTATAATTTCAAATATATATTAGCTTTTCTGAAAGCTCTAAAGCATAAGTTAAAAGTAGGATAGAAATAAACGAAGGTAAGTACATCTTCTCACAGCAGGAGAATTCTGTATAATGTGTGATTATTAAATTGATTTTTTTAATAGTGGACTTAATTATTCAGCTGATTAAAAGGTATTTTATTGGTTTAAAGGAACATATGGTTTTGTTTGCAGATTTGTTTTGTTTTCTTTACTCACCTATTGTTGACATCATATAACTATTTTATTACCAGTCTTATTTCTCCCAGTCAGAAACTAAGACAGGCTTCTATGAATGATTTCACCGTCAGATTATAAAATAGTAATTTTTTTAAAATTTAAAAGTCCATTAGATAAGATCTCAGTTTCATCAACTGGGAGAGGCCCTGTGATTTGCAGCACCAAACTACAAGGATGTGCAAGACTTGCACATGGCTGTTGTGACTGGAATTTTATCCTGTGATGCTGTGTTGTCTCCACTAGATGGGTATCAAAAGTAATGAACGGGATCCAAACAAAACAGCTAGGATTTGGCTCATACTGCTCAACAAAAATGTCTTTTATGTAAATAAGCATCAAGAAAAAAAATGTTCAGTTCTACAGTCAAAGGGCAATGTCAATACAGCACTGGTTTGCCAGAAACATATGGTTGCATTAAAAAGTTTTTTTAATGCAGCAGTTAAGTGTCTTGTTTAGCTCGCTCTCACTGAGACATTTTCTAACACTTTCAGATACAAAAGCTAATAGAAATCCAAATGAAAAATTTGTTACTGAAAATGGAATAAATTGTTTCTTTGGCGGAATCACAAGTCTTGTTTGTAAGAAATGGCGCTGCTGATCACTCTGGAACAAATGAGCAGAGAATCAGAATGGGGAATTGAAGATTTTCACTTGAGTTGTTTGTTCTTTCTTGAACTTTCTTAAAAGTTTAAAATACAAAATAGGATGGACTTTTTAGTTTTAGTGGCCAGAAACTGCAGAAAGTCATCTGAGGTTGCCTCATATTTATCTTTCCACTCCTGTTAAGTTTTAAGTCACAGCAAGAATATGCTGTGAATTAAAAAGTACGTGTTCAGTGACACACCAGAAGTTACTTTCTCCCTAGCATGTTCATCAGCCTCCTTGCACTTCTGGTGTAAGGCTGTCTTTGGAAAGGAAGGAACATGGAAGTCGCTACTGGAGGCACAGGACCTGCTTTGGCATTGTTTCACAGGGAGAAAGTGGACATTCAAAGATGGAATTTTTCACACTCTTTTGCAGTCAACTTCAGGCACTTTGCACAACACCTGGAAACTGAAGCTGCTTTTAGTGACAGGAGCATTTGGCACAGCACACATCACAGAATTTTCTGTTAGAAGAGCTTTGCTGCAACTCCAGAGGTGCGAAAGCTATGAAAAGCCAGTGCTAATTCAGCAACTTTGTGTCTGCATTTTGACAAAATATTTTATGACTTTAGTGGATTCTGTTTATCCTCAGAGCCTGTCTTACTCAGTGTTCAGTGATGAAAAACATGACATAAGATGTAAGTTCAGCCTTTTTCCCTTTTTTGGCTATTGATCATGTTTCACATCTTGCCCACCATGTATCATACAGGCTCTGTACCAAGATGGGGATAAAAGTGGCAAACTCTCTTGAGCAACTTGTAAACATTCATGGCTGTCTCCCCTGTGGACAAGAAGTAACAACATCACAAGCAACCTTTGGGAAGATTATTAATGATTGGCTTCAGGCAACAGTAGGAATCTGTGCCAAGGACAGGAGAGGTTCTGGATCCTGGGTTTCAGCAGCACTACACTGCTAATGACTGCACAGCTTCTTTACACAGTGAAAGAAACCCGCTGTGGACTTCCTTTTGAGTCCTTAAATAACACTCTCCTACTCTCTGCAAGTGTGCTAAAAGAAAAAAGGGGAAGATCTGTGTACAAAATAGAAGTTTTTGTTACATAACGTCTAAGGGAATCATAACGAATATGCACAAGAGCTTGTAATTAAGGCTGCATAGAAAATCTTAATGTTGGTCTTCCATATTACTGAGAGTTTAGCAACTTAATCTTGTAACTTTTTGTTGGGGATTTTTGTTTTATTTTATTTCGGGTTTTTTTTAGAAAGTCACAATGGGCATGATTTCCACGGTAACTGAAATGGTCTGTCCTACTGAAATAACTTATAACTAATGCAGAATATATCCATCACATCTAAGAACAAAACTTTAAACTGTCCTGCTTTGATTTGAGGCACATATATCTCCAAGATTCACAGTAATTAATGCACAGAAGGTCTAAGAGCTCACTACTTTCTGCCTGATAGCAGGCCTAAAATTTACTTCTTATAGTAATTCTCTGCTTGGGACTTTTCCAAATGTTTCCTTTCTGACAGTGTCAATCCAGTGATGCAGGAGAGAACACATCTGGTTTTCCCCTTCTGCTTTCTTTTCTGTCTCTTCCCCTATGCTTAGTAAAAACTAGACCTCAGGAAAATGAGGGGGAAAAAGAGAAATATTTATACTGATCTTTTAGGAGGAGTACCATACCAAGTCTCTACACTCGAAAAAAAAAATCATTTATATGTGACCTGATATTTTTTTCTCTCTAGCGATGTTGACAAAAACTTTTGCCTTCCATTGTTTTTAAAAATATGTTCAGCGAATTGTAAGTAAATGATATTAAAAGGAACATATGATCTAAATCTTAATTTTCATGTACCACTGGAGAATTTAAGCCAACTATCTACTTGTGGCTTTGGGTTTCCAGTTGAGCGATTCAGCAAGCAAGCTCTATGATTAACTCCATTTTTAGAAGTGGTGTGGATAGATTTCCCAGTATCAAAACTGCAAGCAAAAGAATAAAATGTGACATTTAATGAAATTTGCTTGTAGCAGTAAAGCTTTGCTTTTGCTCTTGGCATAACAGTGCTTGGAAACATTTAGACTGTAACAAGGCTTAGACCTAATATTAAAAGCCCAGATAACAGGCAAATAGAACATGTGTAAGACAAAAAATACACTGAAGAAAAAAGGTTTTTAAGAATTAGAATACTCACACATATTAGCAAAAGAGCTCCAACTATCTATTTGAGCTTCCATCTCATGATTTTCTAGCAAGCTTCTTAGGGAAATGTTGCTGATCTCTGTAAACAGTTTTGTGTTTTGTTATTAAGTTTCCAAGCAAGGAGTCTCCTGTCATGACTACTCTGTATCTTTGGGCGTTTTGCTTTGAACAGTCTCCTTATAGTCAATTCCAGGTGTACTTTTCATAATGTCACCTCATTATTCTTAATTATGCTTCAGTGGTCTATGCATTTGTCACACAACACTTTGTTTCATCTATTAAAATGATTTGCTTGTTGAGCTCAGCCATACTGGTATTCATTTTGTGAATCCTTTTATTCTTTCCTCAGAGAGAGGGTATTGTCCCACACCTGGCTATTTTTATTCTCTGAATATGGCTCTTGCAGCTGAACATCTTCCTACTAATAATGCTCAGTTGAGCGTGCCTGATCCCAGATCCTGTTAAATGGATTTGATGGTTTTGATGTTTCTCTGAAGCTGAAATAGCTTTCTTACTGCAGTATAATAAAAAAGCAAACAAAAAACGCAAGAGAAACAAAATACCAAATAATTTCCAAGAGATGTGGTAATCTGTTTCTTCTAGGTTTAAGTCACTTTGTATGGTTCCTCTGATCTAATAATCATACTGGGACTAGTTCTGCCATTTCTCAATAATAATAAAAAAAAAAGACTGAGACATTAGCTGGCTTCTGGTAAAATCTATGGCAGGTTGAGGGCCGAATGAGGAAATCTGAAGAAAATATTGAACGACTGGATTATTTTGGGTACCCTGAAGTAAGGAAAACTGAAAAACAGAACCACTTAATCCAGATGTGAGAAAGAGAATGCAGCAAATCCCGGGGTGCTGCTGAGCAGCGGAGCAGCCAGCTGTCCCCAGCCGCCCACCGGCTCCCACTGCTGCGTGCGCCTGTCACTGCCACAACATTGCTGGGAGTGCAGTTATCAGCAGGAATGATCATTCTCCCCTTTATTATTGTCATTATTTAATTATAGTCTATCTGTCACCATTCACTTAGATCATAGAATCATAGAGTCATAGACTGGTTAGAGCTGGAAGGGACCTTAAAGATCACCCAGTTCCAACCCCCCTGCCCTGGGCAGGGACACCTCCCACCAGACCAGGCTGCTCAAAGCCCCATCCAGCCTGGCCTTGAACACTTCCAGGGATGGGGCATCCACAGCTTCTCTGGGCAACCTGTTCCAGTGTCTCACCACCCTCACAATAAAGAATTTCTTCCTAATATCTACTCCAAACCTTCCCTCATCCACTTTAAGCCATTAGCCCTCCATCCTGTTGCTACACTCCCTCATAAACAGTCCCCCTCCTTTTTCCTGTAGGCTCCCTTTTGGTACTGGAAGGTCGCTATACAGTCTCCCTGGAGCCTTCTCTTCTCCAGGCTGAACAACCCCAACTCTCTCAGCCTGCCTTCATAGAAGAGCTGCTCCAGCCCTCTGATTGTAAATGTACTGGAATCAAATATTAAAGCATTTTAAAATGTTTATCTAACAATTCGCAAAAATACGCAAACCATCCATCAAGTATACCGATTAATCCTGATTAAAATGCAGGTCCCCTAACATATTAGTGGCACATCTTTCTTTCAGGAAAAACTAAAATATAAACATGAATGTAAGATCATGGTTGCGAAGCAGACTGCTGCCACAGAAGGAAAATCTAATACACTGAAAGACCTTGCCTCATCCAATTTCAGGTGGATGCCATTATCAGAAATGGACAAACTCTTTCTATATATTCTTTCTGAATTAGTGGCGCGATAAAGAAAGTATGTAGGAAAAAAAGGTAATTTCTCAGACCTGCAATATTTAAATTAATACCCTACCATACTGATGAAAGTACACAAAATACAGAAAATAGGTATAAATGTTCCCCAGGGCTAACAGTAGTATGCACTGCAAAGCTTCCTGGCAAACACATCCTTCTGAAGAATCATCATATATAGCCACAATGACAATAAACACTTGGCACAGTCACAGAAGGTATGGTTACGTGTACTGTGTGCTTAGTGACAGAGATCTTGCGCAAAGAGTGCCCCAGCCAGAAGGTGACAGGAAAAAAGCAGTCGTGGTTATGCTTGACTACTCTCCTGTCTCAGAGAAAGTGACACAGAAGGAGGTCCAAAGAGCCAGGAGATGTGATTGTCATGACAAGAGGAGGCTGCATCCCTCAGCATCACCCAACTCATAATTATTAAGTTGTTTGCACAACCTAGCTTAAGCCAACCTGTCTTCAAAAATTAGGTCTTCCAGAAAATGGATAAGGGCTATGGACAGAAAAGACCAAAGAGAAGAAGGTCTGTAGCCCAAACTATAAGAACTCTGCACATAGAAGATAAGATGGTTTGTTTCACCAGTACGATGTGCAAACACAGGTATCTACCAGAAATCAAGGCCAGCTTCAGAGGAGAGTGTACATGAGGGAGCTGGAATAAGAAATTGCAGTTGTCTCCTTAGGCAAAGAAAATGTCTTCTAATGTTGCTCTAGATTCCCTATGCCAATGAAAGCTGCATGGAAAGCAGACATAATTATATTTGACAAGCAACATTTTTTCTCACACTGTTGTAAAATTTCTCTAATTGCAATAAAGCAATTGCTGGCAATATATTTCATATGAATTCTACTTCCACAGGGATTCATGTTGGGATATGTTAGTAGCAACTACCACTTAAATTATGGCGTGTATTGTTAAAAGCTCAAAAGCTCAAGGTATGAAGAGCTTCAGAGCTCTAAATTTTTTGTAGTTTACTTTTTTGAAATTGTTTAATTGAAATCCTTTCCATTTCAGTTCTTTATATTCTGTGTGCTTGGATATTTTATTTTTTTTTTTTATTTTTGCATTTCTATTTTTTGTATTGCATTCAGTTTAGCAAATTTTCTAAATTTTTAGTTGCATCCACTTCCCTAGACTTCTGCTAAATGTATCAAGGTCCACTTCAAGATTTGGTTTCTGAAAATCCTTGCAAGAGCTTTGCCCCACATAAGCAACAACCTTTAAAGGGAAAGAAAAAGGTCAGGAGCCTGCCTTGGAATGGTGCTGACACTTGAATATCTTGAGTGTATGCGCTCATATTGTATTTTATTTTATCCTGATTGTAGACTCTGAGCACATTCACTCAGTACCTGGTATGTCAAGAAAGATAATTCTCATAACTAATCCAAAACAAATTATTACTTAAAATAATGGATCATTTGGTGCTTTTTTCCTTGTTTTTTAAAAAATTATTTTAATGCTATATTACATTATTAGAATGCCTAATAAGATCACCTAAGAGTGCTGCCTGATGTTCTGCATTGTAAGACCGTATTTTCTTTTTACCATGACTAAATTATGTCCAGTGGTGCTGAAATTTTCCTTCCAATTTTTTTTGGCAGAAAATGGGTCAACTGCTGATGAGACAGTGTCAGAGAAACGTATAATTTTTTACATTTAAAAAAAAAATTGGAAGCTGTTTTGTGAGATACTCTAGTGACTCATATTTTGCAGCAAAGAAGTGGAATTTAGCCAAGTGCCTGCAAAATGCTTCTTTTTTTGCTGATTCTGTGAACATCTTCATAAATTTCACAAAGTTATAAGCTTAGGCCAACCTTCAGTCAGTCACCTCATGTATCTGCATTACTGAAAAAATATTAAGCGATAATATATTATTTCTAAAAAAGCTCCTGCCTTGCTCAGGGTCTAAAAGGGCTCTAAGGAACAAGCCCCTGCCAGTGGGATATTTGTCTCATTCACTGCAGAACGTGGGTACTGAATAAAGCAAAGGGCTACAGACGGGTAAAAGTGCTTTTATCATCAGCAACTGGAACAATATTTGCCCAAGTTGTGGAGCACCTGATACTGAACTAGTCATACCAACTTTATCATACATCACTAATTACATATATCTCATTCTTGAGGTATCCACTCTGAACAGCTGTTGATTGAGCTATGTGGATATCAGCACTTAAAAATACAGATTAATTCAGAACATCTGAACAGCTACTGGGTAGATTAAAGGTCCATCAGATCCACTATTCTGTCTACAGTAGTGGTCAAAAGACAATGCCAGTGGAAGAGGGTAAAAGCAAGCAAGTAGAATTGATACTTCCCCAGTGTATCCCAGCCATTCAGCTTCAGCTTTTCATGAAAACTATGCTCTGAATATATGAGTCATTCTATGACAAGTAGATCAAAAAAAGGAAGTCCTAGACATCTCATTTTGCATACTTGATTTAGGGAATACTTTCACTTTAATCTCTGTGTTTTAATTCTCCTTATGCTAAGTAAGGATGATAGTACTTCCTCATATCACATGGATGATATGAAAATTAATTTAATTATGTCTGAGAAGTAGTAAAGTATCATAGTGATGAACACCATAGAAAAGCCAATGAAAGCACTGTAACTACTTTTCCAATAGGTGTGAATAGCAGGTTGACAATAAAGCGTGTGACCATAGAGTGAGCAGCAAGAAAATAATAGAATACCAAATACCTCGTTAATTGAGTTGCATTCATTCTGTACACTCAGTGAAGTGAAAGCACTATGGAATCTTATAGGTAAAGTCTTTATCAAAGTATTATGCACAGGATTAAACCAAGGTTCCTAAGTCAATTGTAATGTTGGTATTTCCTTCTTTTGTGCTTGACTTTTCAATCATAACATGGAAATAAGGTTATTGTGTATACATTTGTGGACATGTTGGAGAGATGGCCTAGTCTCTGTAAACTCTTGCATTTGCTGTTGTTTTTCTCCAGTTTGCTTTTTCAGCCTACTGTAGTACTATCAACACCATTACTGGTAGAGGACCAGAAATTTTGGACCAGAAATGCAGTGTGGCAGATTTGCTTTCTAATAGTTAGTATACGGATGAACGAGTGCACACTCCTTTTTGGTTATAAGGCATGTTTGATTAATCTCATCTTCTGCAAACTTCAAGATCAATGGAATATCTCATTCGTAGTCTCATTACGATTAACTACTACTGTAATATAAGCATGTTCTTGCTAAAATCTCTTGCACTATTTTGTCTACAGAGTTTCTGTTAGTCACTGTAAGATCCCTATTGCGCACATGACTGTTGGACTCTCAAAGTGAAAGCTATAAAGCAAGAGCTATAAAGCTATAAATACAGTGCTTTAACTAGTTACAAAACAAAGAACATATTATGAGTTGTAAAATTACTATACATATTATGGAACTCTCATTTGGTATAATACATAAATGAGCAGAAGTGTATGAGTTCTCACGAACTATTCACAAATTAAAACTAGAAACAAGAAAAACCAAAACATTAGCTGATACAGTCTTCAAATGCCACACACAGAGCTAAGCATGTCACACCAAAATGAGTCTTTCTCCGTGGAAGAACGCAGTAACAGAAATATCAGTTTACGCTCTTTACTTGTAACAAGGCATTTTTTCCAGTATTAAACAAACCTGGAAGCAGATTTGATGTAGTGTGTTGAAACAGGAACTGAAAAAAATACACTTTTTTTTTTTTTTTTTAATGTGAGTGATCTGACAAGCCAAAGCTGTTAAAAATCACTGTGTATTGCAAAACAAAATAAAACATTCTCCTCACAAAGCAATACCAATGTGTTTTACTAAAATTTACAACTCAGTCTGCCCCATACAGAAATATGCATCTATAGAACTATCAGTACATTCAAGGACAGTTCAAGCTTTACTCATCAATTATGCAGTTATCCGTAAGCACAAGCCAATTCCAAAGAGTGAACTTTGTGCTCCAGTCGCATTAAGAATTTGGGAGAGAAACAGACTGATCGCTCACTGCTGTGCTCGTCCATCAACCGTCCTCCCTACTGGAACTGCTCTTCTGCTGCCATTCTCCACCAGGCAAAATGTGTTGCCTTTTCTCATCCTCTCTGCAACCCCTCCCTCTAACCATGCAGTCACATGTTTAAACTCCTGAAAGCATTGCAATGTTTGGTCATAGAATCATAGAATCGCTTTAGTTGGAAGAGACCAAGTTCATCAAGTTCAACCATTAACCAAATCATAACAATTGAAGTACAGAGTTTCTGAGGATGAAACGATGAAAATGCCAACTGTTTACAAATAGAGGAAAAAAATAAATAAATCGAGCATATAAGGGCATTTCTTGAATTCAGTCATTTTGCATTTTCAGGAAAATTTGTGTCTGATTTATTATACTTTGTACAAAAAAGCTGTTTGGCAACTTGACTCCAAAAGTCTATTTCCTTGATACTGATGTCATTACTAAAATTGGGACAGGACACGCCGTAATTGCTGGCGCCGAGGAGGTGATTATATCACTCTGGAAACATTACAAAACGTGCAATCCAAGAGTGCGAGAAGGAGAAATGCCAGCATCTAGCACCAGTCCCTACAGCTGAAAAAATGTCACTGTAACATAGTTGCTTCTGGAACAAGCTTAGTCTCCAACTTTTTTCCCCTGACATCTGGTTATTCCATCCTGTGAGGTGCTCCCTGGAGAAAGAACGACTTTGCCAAACAAAAAGTACTTGTCAAGGAGTTCTTTTCAGCAGAACTCAACCTACATGTCCAAAGCTCTGCTACGCTGATCACACATGTGGCCGCCCTCCCTGCATGCACCATCCATCACCACAGTCCAGCCTACCATTCTCAAAGCCTTGGGATCCCCAGGATAAGCCTTAAGCAGATGCCGGGCCCCTCAGGCAGCTGAGGGAGGGACACTGCTGCCTTACTACATAAGCTATCAGGAAATCCTTTGTTTCATTCTTTTCTTTTGCAGGAATGAAGTAGGGTGAGAGGATACAAAAACCTGTTCTTTCACTGGATGAGTCATTCCAAGTGAATCATTTTATCCCCTTCTGTGCTTCCATTTCCCTACCTGCGAAATGGGTACTTTGTAAAGTGCTAAGAGCTCTGGTCATAAAAGGGGGGGCGGGGGGAGAAAAAAGAGATTTTGCAAGAGATAAAATTCATATTACTGGGAACAGTAGTAAAAGCAGTAGCAATATCACAAACACTGCTTTTTAAGAATGTATCAAAAGTGGATTTGGGTAGGAAAAAGAGAAATTTAGAAGTTTTACTGTTTTTCCTCATAGGAAACCTGTGAAGGGATTGGAAGAACAGAAGGAAAGACAGACTTGCTTATTTACTTTTTTTGTTACATTTACTTTTTAAGACCTTCTTATCAATAAAAATGTAGGGTAAGAAGACATTAGACCTGGTATTTCTGTAATATTTGGAAGGAAATGGAGGGAACAATGGTTAAGAAAAAAAAAAGGAAAAAAAAGAAGGAAAAAAAAAACCAAAAAAAGAGGAAAAGAAACTCCCCCAAAAATTATTAAAAGAAATTTTACAAAAAAAAGTTTAGAAAAGAAAGAAGAAAATATTTTTCACTTCAGGCAAGAAGCCGGTTAGACTTTTTTTAAACTGAGGGTTTTATTTTCTGTCCACTCTATGCTGTACTTCTGTAAGACACAGAAAATCATTATAAACTCTCAGAAAGATTGAGATTACCTCTTT
>VXBO01009333.1:2298-23088 GCA_013400135.1 Rhinoptilus africanus
AGGAGATTGGTTAACATTTGCTAACATTTTAACAACTGTAAACACTTAAACAGACTTGGAAAATGAAGTAGAGCAGCAAATGGTTTGGCATGGCTTGGATGCTGCTCAGACCTTCTGGTTCTTCCTGTAAGCAAATTCGAAGGGCAATACAAGTATATATCAGGAAGTATGAATATAACCTCTGCAAGTAAAAGCATTTATGCATTTTTACATTAAACTATTTGGATCAGTTAGGTGCATGTTTTCATCAAACTGGGTTTGATGAAAACAGAAACTTTGATACGCTTGGTTTTGTCAGATGGCATTTTTCTTGTGTGAGTTTGCAAAGAGAATTCTCATAACTTTCTGACTTCAAAATTGTGTCAAAGATTCTACTAATTTAGTGAACATTCAGAATACATTTTCTTGACTTCTGCTTGGTTGTTCTTAGACTGGCCTCACCAGCTTAAAGGAAAGAATTAGTGTTTAAACTAGTGATTTCCACATAGTACTAACATCAAGTAGGTTTTATGGTGGCTTTTTTTTCCTTCTCCTTGGCTGTTCTGAGAACATGAAAAGTAAGGTATTTATTGTAGGAGTCTGTCATTTAAATGAACCTTACAAGTGTTTTCTAAACATGTATGTACAAAATAATGCATTCTTAAACTATCTTATTCACGTGCTTTAACAATTTGAGGAAGCCTGCATCTAAAACCATCAGAAGAATACCGGCTGAGAGAATGACGTTCCTTCTTCTCCCTTTCTGTGTACCCTGAAAGCAATGTACTGTGTTTTTAGTCTGGAGCAGAATATGTTAGTGTTAATTTCATAAAGATTAATCAATCATTTGTGTATTTTTGTTAGGTACTTCATCTGTTGCTGATTTTCAAACTGGGGAAAGGTGGGTTGGAGTCAGCATAAGGGGGATTTTTTTTCCCCCCTTTAGTCACCAACTTAAAAATAAAGGTGGATGTAGCGATCAAGCAAACATGCTACTGAACTTGGTGGAAAGGGAGCTTAGCTCTTGGCTGAGGCTTGTACTCTGAGCAATGCTGTCTGCTTTTGATCAGGTTCCGTTTCCATGCAAGGGAAGAAGGGAAAACTTCAGCTGTCTGTGAGTAGCTTTCTAAGACACTATGAACCCGGCATCAGTTTCTTCTGTCTTGCTGTTATCTGAAGAACAGATGCCTAATATGAAGTGGTTTCCCATTTACTGCAATATCTGATGTAAAGTAACTGTACTTCTGTGTATCTTTGCGAGATGGGGAGTCCTCTGTTGTGGCACAGATCCTTGAGTTGTCCCCTTCTGGACTTTGTGTTTTACCTGTCACAGCTTAACAGCCCTTATTGCTGGAAGGTAACATTGCAATATCTTCTGTTTGATTGCAAGTATTAATTACTAGCACTAGGAATTTGGGGTGATATTTTTGTTTTTTTTTTTTTTCTTTTTCAAAAGAGATGAAGTGGAAGACATGGATGGAGAAAGAAACTGTAAAAATGACAGCACAATTCACTTTCATTACTTTGAATTTCTTCTAATGAATTCTTCAAATTTTGAACAGAATCATAGGAGCTTTGTGGGAAAGACAAAAAAATATGACTGGAGTAAGTGAGAGTGTACTGTGGTTTTCAGGTAGTGCTTCATCCTGGTTTTACTCTGACATGTTTTTAGGCCTTGTTTTTGCTGGACTGCAATCTAATCTGATGTTTCAGGCTACCATACTTAACAGAAGGGGCATTTGCTTTTCCCAGTGTGGGTGTTCTTAAATTATTTCTTCTTTGTAAGATTTCATAGAGAAAAGTAGTAACTAAAAGGGTAGTAGTCTTGGTCATTGTATGAGAAAATACACTGCATAGGAAGACTTTATACCAGTTTCATAGCTTAATGCAGTGGAAAAATGAGAAGCTGGGCAATTTGTTTCAGGAACACTGAGTTCAACAGATGAGATTTATCTGAAAGCAGACTACCTGTTGTGTTTTGGTTTTAAGTTTCTATCACCAGTGTGGATTTAATGTGAATCCTGTTGGAATGGTGTATATTAATTTTAAATTGCAAGATCCATCAGCTAAGACACCTGGAGTGTGAAATACTGCACTTGCAGGTGGAGTAGTTTTATTACTTCTAAACTCATCTCCTATTACATGTTACAATAACTTACCATCTTAAAAAAAATTAACAGAATTTGACTACAGGAATGGGAGGAAGTAATTAATTATATTTATATGTGCTTTGGAACTGCCTACCTGAGGGTGTTTAAGTGCTAGAAGTTTTGATGAAGGTAGTGTCCCAGATAAATAAGCACGTGGTGGCTGTTGTTCAGAGGTTCTGTTTTGTAATACGGCCTAGAAATTTAGAAAAATGGGATGGGGAAAGAAGTACGTAGCAGTAATCACTAGATCTATGGAGAAAGTGTTTAGTACCTTTTTTGTTTCTCTACCTTCTCTCCAAATATAAGATATCCAGCTATAGCTGTGCCTGTCAGTTAAAGACATAAAGCTTCTATGTGATCTGTAGAAGTTACCTTGGGCGGTTGGACACTGCAAAAATAGAAACTGTTCCTCTCTTTGAATAGCTACTGCTTTGTTACACGTGACTTCTTCCTTTTTTGGTATTGAATGAAATCTGGAATTAGTATTCAGTATCTCATTCATAAAAAGTGTCCTCTGAGAGCTCCTAAACTGGCATAAAATGAAAGGCCAAAAACTTGCTAGGTCAAAATTAGTGTTTATAGGTCAGCTTGCCCAATAGTTAATTTGAATGCATTTTCCCCAATCAGAGTGAACTGTAGGGGCCCCTAAACTGCTGGAGTTATGTTAAAAGCTCTGGTCTGAATGAGAGGGGCCCAGCAGCATTAATCCAATTTGTCTAGTGACTTAATCTTACTGCCATTTATCATATAACTGCTGCTTCTCTGAAGGAGCCTACTTGCATCTGCTTCTGTTGGTTGTTTAGCAGGTTGAATCCGTTTCCTAAAAAAGTAAACTTTCCTTTTATGAAACTTCATCCTAGGTTAAGGGTCAAGGAAGCTATAACTGAGGAACCGCGTTGAGAAATTATAGCTTCTTCCTGTCTTTGAAAGCTTCTTTGCTAATCCTTGCATTTAGTATAGCATATATTTAGCATATTAATGTTGTGGTTTCACAGTTAGTGGCAAACTGGTTCTAGAGCATCAGATGTTATGTCTGAAACTAGAGGATGATCACTGGTTTTCTTTTACATAACTGTTGATGTACGTTGAAAATATGGAAGAACAGCAGGGGAATTTAAGGAAATACCGGCTCTTATCAAGCTGTCTTCTGCACATGGGTAGTGTCATCTTCTGGCTGGATTACAGTTTCGTTTTTGTCTTGAATAGCAGTTATAATTGCAAGCATGCTTCAAGGTAGGTCCTTTCTTATGTTTTCACTAGTGTAGTGGCTTCCCACTCTAATTGAGCCCTCTTTTAGAGCCATTAATTTCTTAATTCTTTTGCTCATTCCTATTTAGCCTTGAGGCTTATGATTTCCTGGGGGTGGGGCAGCATCATACCTTGTATGAGAACTATTGCTCTGGTTACTACTATATAAATACATAGCACAGTGAAACTTGGTAAGAACCAGCTGTGTCGTGTGACCATGTGACTCTCACAGTGTTAAGAAAACACCATACCTCAGGCAGAAACTGCTTAGAATTGGTTCTGTAGGCAACAGTACCTTTTTCTGGGAAACCAGTTAACTGCTTTCAAGTTCGGTGACCAAAAAGGGAACAGCATACAGCCATCTTTATAAGGAAGCCTGCAGTGGCATGACTTTTATTTTTTGAGGTTAGTTATATAGAGTACAATTAAAGTGAAGAATCAGGAAACATACACTTGAAAGTAAAATGCTTATTCTATCTCTGCTGATAATTAATACCAGTTACCATGAATCTTTTAAAATTCTTTGTGCACGCACACACATATATATAAAAAACTATTAAGGAGAGGTGAAGCAAAATTTATTTTCAAACAAATGTAATTTGGTAGGACGAGGTGAGAGAGACAGGTTGCTTTTGGCGCTTGCAGGGCCGTAGTCATCCATGCTTAATAAATGAGCCCCTTACTGGTCGAGAGGAGCAACCAGCTGCTGTTTCTGCTGTATTCAGTGTGTTCCATCTCTGAAAGTGTGGTGAAGGTAACTTCCATAGAGGTGCAGTGCAGCATCTTTTGACAGTACCATATTTTTTTGAGACTTACAAGGGACTCGGGAAAGACCTTAGCATGTGGAAGTACAAGAAAGGAGATGGAGTCAGTGTCGCTCTCTGTGTGGTTTTTGTCATTTTTGTTGTTGTGTTTTTTTTTTTTTTACTAAATATAAAGCCAGGTATTGGAGAGCATCCTCTCAAACAGAGCTGAGAGTATCAGCATAAATGTTTCTGAGGCCTCCTTAATATTGTCTTCATTTTTGTATTATTTTCCTTCTATTTCTTAAAGAAATGTAAATCTAATAGCTAGTTCTTCATTCTCTTAGGGCAGTTATTTAAATTTCGTATGACTTCTAGTTATTTTATGTCTCACGTGGGCTTAGGCTGCTCCAAAAGAACTGCATTCAGCTGCTCTTGATAAGTAAAAACTCAGAACTGTCTCAGTGTTAAAAAGTCATTGCATTTAAAGGATCTGTTGGGCAGGTGCATTTGCAGACAATTTGAACTTCTGTGCTTTCTATAGTGTATGTTTGTCATAGTCTGACAGATTATTTGTTTGGGATTTAATTCAGTGCTGTTAACATATCAAATGACTCCTTAACTTCACCTGCTTGAGTTAACGCAGCTCCGTATAGTTGAGGTAGCAGTAGAAGGCATTTATCTAAAACCAGTATTACACATCCTACTTAAATTTGTGGAAGCTGATGCTCTGCTTTTGAGTATTTTACTAGATTGTTTCTTTTTAGAATACTAAATTAGTTTTCCCTTTCTGCACAGCTTTTTAGAAAATGACCTGGAAAACTGTTTCCCCAGGGTACTACTTAATGTGCTCCCTTCCTTTTTTTTTTCTTTTAAGACAATTGCTTCATGTGTCTCTCGAATTTGTTTACTACAACACATAGGCTATCTTCAAGCAGTTATATGTTCTGTTCCCCATTGAGATAAAGGTTCTTCCCTGAATGCAGGTCCTGATCTTTCTCAGTTCTGTTGTTTAGTAACAAATATGTGTACTGAAAGATAGAAGCAGAAGATTGCAGCTTGTGTACCAGAGACGATGCTAGTGAATATTGCACAAAACAACTACTACTCTGGATTTGTAGCAGGTATGTGGAGTGAGTGATACAGAGATTCTTCCATCCTCTGAAGTTTTCCTGTGTTTCTAGGTTACACATTTGAACTCTGCTTTGCTTTTTGAAATAAAACTTTTTTTTGCAAATACAAAACGGATGTCTACAGTAATGCTGCCACTTATTTTGACAAGTTTTAGACTTGAGTACGTGGAAGTGGTTATACCTCGTTGTTCTTAATTTGTGAATCCTTAAAACTTTCTATCCTGTTGGGGGATGCAACCTTCACTTGAAGGCTGTGATGCAAGATTCTTATCTGGAGTCTTTAAACTCCTGTATTTAGGTATCATAAATATCGACTTTTGAATAATTTAAGGTCATCCCTAATTTCTGCCCCAAAGGGAAGGAGTTTACTTCCTTGTAATGTAGCTTTTACCCTTGGGACAGTTTTGTGATTCTAGTTTCCACCTTTATCTTCATTTGTGTAGATTTTAGAACTTCTTATCCTTATTTCTGGGTGATAAAATCGAACCATAATCAATAATTTCTGAGAGTTGTTGCCTAAAATACTTAGGCTTGTAGATCTGAGCTCTGCTTTATACTGATTTTTGTTATGGTGGAAATCTTGTTGGCAAACAAATGCTGAATTAAGTATAATCTTCCACCTTCTGAAAGGTATATTTTATGTGAAACTACAAGGTATGCTGAAGTAGTAGAACAGCTGGGAATGGGGTGGCTACTTCTGAAGTGAATTTCACCCTGCAATTCCTGATACTTTGTCATCTTGTCCCAGCAGTGTCTTTGGGTGTGTAAGATTCTGAAGTACAACCCAGAAAAAAGTGAGCATGGGTGAGAGATTTAGGGTGTTTATTGTTCTGATTTCCAGTTCTATGTTTGTGGGGTGGGCTTTTTTTTTTGTTCTTTTTCCCCACCAAGTAAAATTGTAAGTATTTTCTTTTGAAGTCAGCAATAATCCCAATGCGTGAGTGAGTGTTGCTGTGACGTGGTAGATGTTTGTACTGTTTTCTGTTGACTCAGATGTAAGTGAATCTTTTTGAAGTAGCATCCTGCTCTTGTCTGTCCCAAGCAGACAATGTCCTGAGCACAGTATTCTTATTTTCTGTACTTAAACTGAACTGAATTGAAGTCAATGTTTTTCTTCAGGCAATAGAACCGATAGATCACTGGGTTTATTTGATATTGCATTTTAATTAGATAGTACTTTGTGGTTTATCCAACTATTTTCAAAATTCCTAAAAGAGATACTTTATTGTCTTGAATTATGTGTTACAGAACTCCAGATTTTAGCGAAGCTTCACCCTTTGCAATTTTCAGTGTAAACCACGAAATAAGCCAGAGGCCTAATTTCCACCTACTTCCTGATAGTGCCGCAAATTTGGACGCAGGATGTGTGCTGTATTTTCAGGCAACTTTACTTTCCAGATATACATCAGGAAAGCTGAAGTACTTCAGTCATGTATTTTTTCCATTGGCTTTGCAGTTACTAGCCACAGGGGCTAATGCTTTAGTTGTGTGTACACTCTTGAAAAATTTTAAGTGTAAGTACCTCAGTGTAGATGTTAAATGTCCCTTTAAAGTAGAAATGGGCTCATATATATTATGCTTCCATTGTAACTTTACAGTTCCACTGTACCGCGTTGATTTACTCACTAAGATTGTTATATTGTGCAATGGCAGTCATTATGCTAGGGAATTGTTTTAAATAAAATTAAATTTTTGCACCTAATATTGTAAATGGAGGCCTGGTTCTGTGGTTCAAGCACACTCTAGTTTCAATATAGTCAATAGATCCATTCCATTTGGTGAAGTTTACTACTTAAATGTTTCTACTTAAAAACGTTACTACTTAATTTCTAGTATTTTGGTTTTCTGCCTTGAGCCCTGCCTAAATGCAGTTAAGTTCTAGTGCATTGTGGTGTTGCCTTAGGTTTAAAGTGGAAAGCGTTAGCAAGCTCATAGAATCATAGAATGGTTTGGGTTGGAAAGGACCTTAAAGATCATCCAATTCCAACCCCCCTGCCATGGGCAGGGACACCTCCCACTAGATCAGGCTGCTCAAAGCCCCATCCAGCCTGGCCTTGAACATTTCCAAGGATGGGGCATCCACAGCTTCTCTGGGCAACCTCAGTGTCTCACCTCCCTCACAGTAAAGAATTTCTTCCTGATATCTAATCTCCCCTCTTTCAGTTTAAAACTTACCCTTTCTCTTACGGCTCCACCCCCTGATAGAGTCCCTCCCATCTTTCCTGTAGCCCCCTTTAGGTACTGGAAGGCTGCTGTAAGGTCTCCCTGGAGCCTTCTCTTCTTCAGGCTGAACTCTCTCCTCTGGACCTGCTTCAGCAGTTCTGTGTCTTTCTTATGCTGGGTGCCCCATTTAGTTATTCAACTAATATCCTATCTCCATATTGTTAAGTGTTCATTCAGCTGTGGCTTAAAGTGACTTGGCTACTCCTGTGTGCTGAGAGACGGGCGTTGTTGCTTATTGCAAAAGTCAAGTTTGTTTTCTTTCGATCTCTGTGTCTGTAAAGGTATTAAGAGTGTGAATGGCTTAAAGTGAATCTGGGGGCGGTGACTGCTGTTTCCCAAGTTTTACAACAGGGTTGAAGAGACTAACCAAATCCTCCTCCTGCTACGTGATTCTTAGTGGCTTCTCAAGGATTCTGAAGAATTTTGTTAAGCAGGGGCAAGGATTTAATTTATTTATTGAGATCTCCTTTTTTTTTTTTTTAAAAAAAAAAAAAAGAGGCTGGATGAGGAGTACCAGGCCTTTCTCTATTTACTCCCCTTCAGCTGTGAATGAAAGAAAGGACATGGGTTTTCCAGAGAGGTGTTGAGATCTGCAGAAAAGATTCCTCTTTTTTCTGTTTTAAAAGCATCACTGTTTCTTCCAGTATCTGTAGCCTCCCTGCCAGCCCCCCACTACCTTTATTTTGAGAAAAGACTGGGACACATCTCAACTATTGTTAGGAAACCTGAAGTAAATCTTTGGATATGTTTCTTCTTCCTCACTCTTTCCCTTCCTGTCTCAGAGACTCACTGACTGAGTAGTCATGACGTGAATTTTCCAGTAGTTAATAATTCCCGATGTTACTTGCTTCACCAAAGAGCGAGTTTCTATGTTTGAAGAGCTGATGCTGTCCTGAAGTATCTTGCCATTAGCTTGATAAGTAACTTCATAAAACTGGATGGAGGATTTGGAAAAGTGATACAGAAACTTTTGCTTGTAACTGTCAGGGCACTATACCTTACCAGAAATTTGCTTTGTGTGCTGGAGTGCTTGTGGCTTCTTCGTTAATGTCTTTAACTTTTTTTATAACAACTTAATGGTTTAGATAGCAGCCCTAGTCATGTACTCCTGTTCTCCTTCCTGATATATTTCCGATCTACATACTTTGAGGAGAAGTTTTTTTCTTCTTCCCCGTCAGTTCAGGGCATCTTTACTTCTTCCTGTATATCCAAGTGTATATATGTGTATAAGTGTGTAATACTTATGCTCTACTCGGCACAACTGACACTAAACTGTGTGGTGTATTGTTTTTTGTTTGGTTGTTTTTTAAGAAATTCTTCCATAACTCGAATTCTAATTTAAGGGGCTGAAGAGGAAATGCTTTCTCTTTAAAGTTGAGGTATGTCCCAGAGAGGGATTATAGTCAGCCTAGAAAGGCAACATGCAACTCATTTCAGCTTGTACTGGAACAGGTTTTAGTATGAGGTCTTACCTTCTGCTGTTGTATCTGAGGCAGTGCAGGGATGATGATCAAAGGCCACTTGGAATCAAAACTTTACATTGTAAGTCTAGCAGATGCATGGGAAAGTAACAGTTTAAAATTTTAATTGACTGCTAGGGAAATGGGTCTTCAGCCTGCAGAAGAGGTGGCTTTGGGAAGCAGGGGGAACTGATAGTAACCTTCTGGTGCCTATGGACAGGCTATTGAGAATACCAAGCAAGACTCTGTAGCAGTATGTGTAAGGCAGACAAGAGGCAGCAAGCATCTGTTAAAATAACTGCATTTAAGAAGAACGCATTTCACCGTGTAGTGGGACAGTCACTGGGACAGGTGAAAGAGGTTCTGTAGTGTTCATCCTTGGATATTTTTAATGCCCAACTGGGTATGGTTTAATGCCTGAGTAATCTAGACGGATCTTACTGACCTTCCTTTGAGCGGGAATTTGACAAGAGATCCATTCCGACTGGAATTATTCTCTGATTCTCTACCAAAAAATGTACAATTCCTCAACTTTGTAAATATAAAGTTGTCCATGTTAGAGCTTGAAAGTAAGTGTCAGTAATGGGCCTATATTAAAAGCCTTAACAGAAACAGCGTGCCTTAAGGAAATGCAAGAAAGTTCTTAAACCTAAAGATACTCCTTGATGTAAACACTGAAGCTTATGGATGTAGATCGCTGGATGTCTTGCACTGTCAAAGTGTGTATGTTTGTTTTTCTGAAGTTTGAGCTGGTTGCTTAAAAATTCCCTGATGAAGTTCTTGGGAGGGGTAGAACTTTTCCATACACTGTCCATGGTACTGCAGGTGCAGGCATGGCCCTTCCACAGCAGCAGTTCCACCTGCGAATGCCTTGGAATAGAAGTTGGTTTAGCATTGAAGCTGGGGTAGGCTGTGTATGTGGTTGGTTTTTTGTGTTTTTTTTTTTTATTTCCTCTCTCTCCCATAAGGTTTTTCTTTTCGTTTATCTTTTTGGGCTAGATATTTGTGTTCAAAGCCTCAGGAATAGTAACAGCATTTTATGTGGCTAAATGCTCGTTCCCGTAGTTGTGTCTTTGCGCAAAGTAGGAGAAACAAACCGCTGCTGTGGGCTAAAAGGCATGATTTTATAGTAGATAATCTAGAATAACTTCTGTGACTTATAACTGCAAGTATGCTATAATTTGTCTTATGACAGAACTTAGTCTCAATAATTTGCTTAAATTTAAGACCTTTAGGTAGCTTGCTAATGATCATCAGGATTATGAGTAGACTCCCAAATAAAAGATAAAATCATGTGTTGAAATCGTTATGGTTGTTCATAGTGTCTTCATTGTCCCCTAGGAGAACAGGTAATGAAGGAACCCCAGCACTCAAAACTTATTTTCTTCATCTTTGCACTGTACCTGTGGGTAGTGTCCTTTACAGTAATTATTCTCTATTTTACAGGTATTCTTTTCTCAAGGTTGGGAATTTTGTTCGGGTAATGAGAAGAGTATTTTTAAACGAATGCTTTGTTATGTTAATATTGCTGTTAGATGAAAGACACGTATTTTTTTACTATCTTAGTACTTGTATTTCCTTTAAAAAAAAAAAACACTGGACAATAATTCTCACTGTTTTGACTGTTGTATACTAAGGCTTGTGATGGTTTAATGGCACTTGCAAACTATAACTAGTTAGGGACTGATGAACTAGTACAGGTTTTTGTAAACTATCCAATACCTTTACAGAATGCCATAAAGAAAGTGCATTTGAGAGAACTTTTCATGTGTCCAGTAATATTCTTCAGCTCTTGGTCAGTCAAACAAGTTTAGCAGGAGTAATATAAATAATCATAAAAGTGGACCTTAATTCTGGCCTGGAGGAATGAGAAGGTAGTTAATTCTTCGGGCTGACCTTTTTTTGGCTTCTCCCCACAGATGGCAACTTAGTATGGTACAGGCAAACTGGAGTCCTGTGGGTACTGAAGACCTGGACTCTAGCTGATAGGTGTAATGAGTAGCTTGAGTGTTATGGTCACCACTAACCCTGAACTAGGTCTGGATGGCAGTTAAAGGTCAGAGTTCTGAAATTTTCAGTGGGTACTGGAGAGATGTAGTGCTCTGCAAACAACATAATTTTGGCATTCTCTAAGAAGAGCAGAGAAGATGGACAGGCGCTTCACTTAAATGTATGACTTTATACTTTTTTCTTGGAAATGTTGAACATAGCAGTACCTTTTCTGGTTTTGTGGGTTATTGCAGTTTGCCTTTTTTTATAGTTTATCAGTGAATTACACTTGATACTTTGACTGTTGCTAGGCATATTGAAAATAAAATTTAAATAATATTGTCTTTCTCCATCTAAAAATGCAAGCATAATGTTTGTCTTGATAAGGATTTTTGAAGGGTAGAGGGGGAAAACTTGTGCTGTACGAGCGCTTCTGCATCACAATCCTTTTATAGATAGTACGAGAGAACCATTCTGAAAGACAAAATGCCTTTTAAAGGCTGAAAAAAGTTGAGAAGCAGACCTTTTATGTTTTGGGGAGAGCAGTTTAAACATGTGTCAGTTAATTTTTTTTTTTTCCCTCCGTGAAGTGTGTTGTGATAACAAATTCTAGCAGTACATGAGACTGCAGTTTTGCTTAAAATACTCTGCTTTACTTACATATCCATGTGTAATGGATTTTGACACCTTCACCTCAAATTTGTATTGAACTGGGAGAAAAGACTAAACACAAGATTTGTTAATACATTTAAATAGGAAGCAAATATAGTTGTGATGTTCAGCAACCATAATGCTGCCTGTTACAGACACCGTACGATGACTGTATAGTAGATACTTCAGGGATTTTTGATCCCTTTTAAACTCATACAAGATGCTTATTTTACTGCTCAGATGTAGTATGCTGAAGGCTCTATTTTTCTTCTTCTACCTTGTCTGAAAAGACTTTGGTACAGTGGGTAACTTGTGATGTGTTTTTGTTCTAAGAGTTAAAAGGTGTCTTCTATCCCCACCCCACACCAAGTGTAGCTATTGGTTTCCTCTGCTATGCCATAGTTGATCTTTATCAATTTAGTGTTAAAATAACCAGGCTTCTCCTCTTGCTGTTCACTGAGAATAGCAGGGTAAACGACTACTAATTTTAATTCTTATGTGTAACCCAAGAACAGTTTTTAAATGAATTTAACAAACTTCTGTTTAGTTCTGATGAAAACTTGGGACATGAGAACTTGGGATCAAATGCTGAATATATTAAAGAGCCTAATTATAACTTATATCAGTCAATAATTACTGAATTTTGGAAGTGACAGATTTTGTCATCCTGTCATCCTGGAGGTGGTATCTTGTTGGATGCAGAGATAGTATCTTGTGTTAGACCAGTTCATTATACGCATTTGTCTAATAAAAGATACAATCTCAGCCTATAAACCTTGTGGCTGCTTTGGAGCAGGGTGAGTGCAGGAGTGTATGTGAGGTACAAGGTTGTGGCTTCTCCATCTTTGTCAGCCTCAGGACTCTGCAGAGGTGCGCAGAGCTAGAATGAAGACAAGGTTTCTTTCCCTCCATGCCTGTTCTCATCTTCTTGTGGCTGTCCTTGATGCGTGTCCTGCTGTTAAGCAAAAGCTGCTGTAGCCACATGCTTTGTCTTTGGTGGTGATGCCTCTAACAAAGCGACATGTGAGTCCATGTTGAAAAGCTTAATTCTGTGTAGTGATACCTTATGCTATTTTATATGCTGTCTGTGATCTTAATCTGGAGAGAATATTCTGCGTGCTCTAGCATTCTTAGTCTGGTGCATAGCCATGCGTCTCAAGGAATTAAAAACCCTATGGCTATAAATGTCCCTGTGAAAGTGCTTGGAACAGTTTTCAGGCTTTCATTGAAACTATTTTCATATAGAAGAAGTTAAACTAAACTCGAGTAATTATTGGAAGGCGATTTCTGGAAAGTAATACTTTACCTTGGGCCTCCTCACAGGGAAGAAATAACACGAATTCTGCAGGTGGTCAGTTTGGAGCTCTTGCCTTTTAGGGAGGGCAGCTGCTGTAATCCATAACCCTCAGGAACGGGGCAGTGGGAAGCATGTCTGTGCCGCTGACGTTGCCAGGCTTCTTCCTCCTGTGAGAGGATGTTACTTTTCTATTGCTCTGACTTTGGATTTCTTTTCTGCGCTACCTACTCCACCCAGTGAGCATTTCCTTCCAGAGGGGCTGGGTATGGAGTTGCTGACGTTCCAGCAGCGGCAGGAATACTTCATCCCTTTCCAAAGGTTTGCTGTTTGCGTAAGATCTGGAAATTTATCCGACTGACACTTTAGCATGAATTTGGGAATGTTGACGTAGTCAAGACGTGCATACATAACCAAGTTTTAATAAACAGAATGGGGAAAAAAAATGGGGAGCCGGGGAGAAAACCCATAAAACCAAATGTGCCATATAGTCACTCTGACTGTTTATGGTTAGATAAGTATTGCCCAGTTGATGCTTTATGGGCAGGCTGAACTACCTCTGTCTTTCTAAGTGTGTTGTTATCACCTAAAACTCTTGATAAAATCTTATTTACCTATCTCTATGCACAACACTGATCACAAGCCTTTTCTATTACAGTAGCTGAGGAGAAAACACTAACCTGCTTTTCAAAGACGAATGTCCCTTAAAAAAGCAGATTAAAATCTGCCTTTATTTTATTGAGTCAGAGGAGCAAAGATACTGTATATGGTGGTGTGGTCTGTACAGGTTATTTTACACCCTCTTCGTTACTGTATGGGCCAGGCCCTTATGCAGATGGGCATTAAAAGAAGTTGGAATTGTGGAATGTGTAGTCTGTTCCTTGTGAGGTGGCCACAGCACTTGTCAGGAAGCAGATGACCTCGGTGCCATGTCCCTGAATAATACGATACCCCCATCCCTCTCCAAGTCTCCAGGAAAGATGCTTCTATAATTATGCTGTTCACTAGATAAATGTTGAGAAATATCTTTTTAAAACCCAGGGAGTAAGTCTCTGGTGTGGTGACTTAACATTATTTTGAAAGTGGACATTTCTATTAGAGGGAGTGAAACCACTCCACTCCGATGTAGGAACACTAATAAGGGTTTTCTGGTTGCTCTTTAAAACACTTAATTACTATTCAGCACCTTGCAGATGAAGACTAAGCCACCCTGTAAAGTTTCTATTATAGGTTCGTAATCACACAGTAGCCCACACAAAAGTGGCAGTGCAATATGACCCATTGTTTTATTTTTTTATTTCTGCACACACATTTCAAATGCAGCTTCTGTGGTTTTAAGACTAGTTTTGGAAGACCATTTCTCATCAAATTAAGCTTCATGCCTAACTGTTCTCCTAAAACAAATACAGCATGTCAGATACCAGCTAGTGCTGTCTGTCCTGTATAAAGCATAAATATAAAAGCATAAATGTAAAGAGCATACATTTGTATTTCATTCTGGTTCATTATTACTTGGCCTCCTGATGCCAAGACCCTAGAGATTCTGAACAGTAAAACAATACACTGAGTAGATTATTTTTCTTGATGAATGCAACTGCTGAGCTGATCTAGGTTTATTTACATATTAATATTTCAAATATCTTGATTAGCTGGGGGTATGTGGCTGTTTATAATAACCATGTGTGCAGCCGTTTTCCCTTTTAAAATTGGATTTGCAAATTATTTTTCTGTAAACTAGAAGTGTCAGCTGGCTTTTTGAGAATCAATTTTAGGATATATGCGAGTAATGCTGTAGTTATGTCTGAGACTCAAATATCATAAAGCTCACTAAGTGGAAAGTCCTAATGAAAAGAGAATGACATTGTTAGAAGAGCAGTTATAAATGGTTGAGCTCTGAAAACTGAAGGACAAGAGTCAATAACAACACATCTCAAATAAATACATGATCAAAGCAAGAAAAAGGATATTTTTCTGATGCATGCTGGATTCTGTTCTCACAGGTCTTGTACACGTGTCTGGACATGCAGAACAGCTCTGTCTGGAGGAGCTACTTGGCCTGGGCCACTAAAAGAATAAGCAAAAGTAAGGATGCAGCCACTTCCTGGTTCACTCTCGCCTGAATTCACGAGTTACTGTTTAGATGTGTGTGGTAGGTTGTATGGCTACTTTTAGTGTGAGGCTTGTTTGGAATATATTGTTTGTTCAGATTGATGTTCAGTGCTAATGAATTTCAGAATAAAGCATCTGATACTTTTCTTTTTTTAAAAAAAAGAATTACCCGCAGTATGTAACTTTATTTCTTGATGGCCTGCTTTTGATACGTTTTTGTATGGGTTCAGCTTCTTAGAAGGAATGCTAGGAGAGCCTCCCTGAGCCTGTAGAGGCCTCTTGCCTGTGGCCAGTGTCTAGACAGAAAAAGGAGCATTCGGCTCAAAGGCTTATGATGGACTGCCATACTGATCGAGAAACATTCAAGAAGAAATGTTCTTCCTGCATTTAATCTTCTAGATGTACTACTTTGAGACTTCTCTTGAATCTCTGTTCCTGGCTTTTAATCTAGAGAGGACCATGATGCTGCTGGCACTGTTTTGTACTGAGGACTCTGGTGATTATCGCTGTGCTGGCCATTCAGAGTTTGGCACTGAAACAGATCACAACAAACAGTTGTGGGTTTTTTTAAAGTTGTCTCTGAGAATGGAGAAATTTATAGCAGATAAAAGGATACAGTCAGAAAAAATTCCTTTCCTGATTTGAGACACTAACATCTCCGGCCCAAACCAAAAACGCTCACACCCTTACTAGCGGAACATAGCAATGTTTCTTCTTGTGCTTCTTCCCATAGGGTGAAAAATATCAAGGGTGATAATGAAGCTAAGGATTTTCAGAGAGAGCTGTAGCTTTTCAGAAAAGTCATGATGGCATACTAGGTTTTTGGTTCGTGGGTGGGCGTTGGTTTCTTTCCCCCTGCTTGCTTTCATTGATGCTTCCACAATCTTTAATCATACTAGCTTGGATGGTGTGAAACCTAATGCAGTATACTACACTTTGCAAAGGCAAGGATCTGAACTTCTAGGGAAGGTGAGAAGGAAAACTCCTTCAGCTTAATTTGTGGAAAGGTAAGGAATATTTTACAAGTGCATTCAGATTTTACTGAGATCTAACCATTCAGCCTTCTAAGTCTTTTTGCACCAGTTTCTAGTAAAATTAGGGGAAGTGTTACAGATCTTCCAGGGATAGAACATACTTCCTAATGTAATCTGAAAATTGACTCTGCATATAAGGGCCATGTCACATTGGCACAAGATTTCTGTTGTAGTTTGAAACAGTAGTTGCTTCAATAGCAGCCTAGTCATTCAGTGACCACAGAGAATATGTTCTTAGAAGCAAATGCTTTTCCTCCTTTGCTCTTGAAATCTTGTGTAGCACTATCTCAGGGAAAACCCACGGCATTTCCTTGGGAGGTGAAGTGAGTGTTGCTACAGTCACCTCAGCTTTTTTGTTAGCACCAGCCCTCTGAATTCCCCTTCTGCAAGACAGGGTCTGTAGACATAATGTATTATGTCTCCTTTATGTCTAACACAGTGGTTGAGCACAATGGACCTTGTTTAGAAGTGACTGATTGTTCTGTAAAACAAACTGTGCAAGCAGCCTGCTGCTCAGGGTAATGTGCCTGATTTGCAAGGTTTAATGTTGCTATTTCACAATACAGGTGCATTGTGGGAAGGCAAGGAAAAGACCTTACCTTGATGCAAGGTGTCATTTAGCTGGTGGGGCTAACTGCAGCCTTTCAAATGTTAAAAAAAAAGTCTTGTATGCTGACTTCCCTTGTTGGAGAAATTCTGTGATATGTCTCTACAGGATTTTCTCGTAAATGAAAAGTTTTGGAACACATTGAGTTAGCTCTTAAGAGTCGTGGCTTTGGGCTGTGGCTGGTGTTTTTCTTCCTAAGGAACTTAGGCTTTTCTCAAATTCCTGTGATGTGGCCAGATTTGTAAAGATGATGAGATACTTGTGTGCTGGCTGTGTGAATATCTTTCTAGAGATTTGCCTCCAATTCCTGGTTGTTACTGTTGTATGTTTCATGGAATGGTTCGGGTTAGAAAGGACCTTAAAGATCATCTAGTTCCAACCCCCCCTGCCATGGGCAGGGACACCTCCCACTAAACCAGGCTGCTCAAAGCCCCATCCAGCCTGGCCTTGGGCACTTCCAGGAATGGGGCATCCACAGCTTCCCTGGGCAACCTGTTCCAGTGTCTCACCACTCTGAGTAAAGAATTTCTTCCTAAAATCTAATCTAAATCTCCCCTCTTTCAGTTTAAAACTGTTACTCTTCCTCTTATTGCTACACTCCCTGATAAAGAGTCCCTCCCCGTCTTTCCTGTAGGCCCCCTTTAGGTACTAGTACTGTTTGTTCATCACCAGAAAAAGTGAAGAATTTCTTTACACTTCTTGTGATACTGACCTCTCTGGGATGCTTGCTCTTGCTGGGGAGATGTGTGCTTGCTCTGAACCTGCTCAAGATGCATGTGATGACTGTTTGTGCCTACTGCTGCTTGTTCAAGGATGTACTCTGTGCTTCTGCCATTTTTCTAATTACAGCAGAAATCCCATAATATCTTTTCCATGGCTTTTTGGTCTGTCATGGAGTCTTCCCTGTGCTTTGGTTCCTAAAGTTTTGGATAGTCTATTTAAATCCATGGCAGACTGCTTTCTCTGTTTTATACCTATGAGGGCTGAATAGGGTAAGGACAAGCTTACTCGGACAGTTAACCAGAGGGATCACTGGGGTACAGGCTCTTGTAACTTGCCTGCAGTTTACTTTCTAATCATAGCATTACTGTAAAGTCCAGCCCTAAATTATTGGCAGAAGTGGTCTTGAACTCTCAATCTGAACAAATACATAATTGATTAATTTTCTTCCCAGAAACCTTATCCAAGGCAAAGTGAAAATGAGAGGATTTGTACTCCTGATTATATTGTCCAGCTGAGAGGATACAAGCAGAAAATGTTTAAGGATGATCTTTCTACACCTAGTGGGAATCTTGATGTGATAAGGCTTGCTACCAGGTGATAAACAGGGACCTTCCTGGAGGCTGCTCAAGCTGGTTTTCTGTTCACGTTTCCTATGTGCATGTTCCGAGTACCTGTAAGTCTTTGCAGCTCTGAGCTCCGTGTATTTTGATGCTACTCTTTTCCAGAATTGACTTCAGTCACTCTTTAGATTAAAACTGTGCTCTCTCTGCTGGTGAAAGTCATTTGCTAAAGAGACAGAACAGCACCAGTGTGAAAAACAAAAGAAGAGAGTCTTTCTCACCAGCCATTTGTGAGGCCATGAAATAAATGGCTGACTGGAGATGTATTGCTGCTTTTTTCTTCAAATGGTTAAGGTTTGAGTTGTGGCTGCCACTACAGACTATGTGTTAAGTTGTAGTATGCTAGAAGGTCTGAGGTGCTTGGATGTGGTTATTTGAGATATTGCTGTGTCAAGAAACAAAGTTTTATTTATAATAACAAGTAAACAAACAAAAAATAGCATGTTTGCAAACAGCTTGTCCCAAGCGATATTTGCAGTAGGTAAGTTAGTCTCTTCTGTGAATGCTGAAGCTTTGGACCTGGGTTATAGCTTTTGGGGTGTGGGTGTGTGCGTGTAGGGTTGTTTGAGCAATACAACAGAAACAGCTCTACTTTACAAGTAGATGAAATCGATCTAACTAATGTCTTCCTCAAATTTGTTGCGAGAGTCTAGAAAAGCCTACTTACAGACAGTATCTCAGTGCTATGACTGTTTCTCCATCCATCAGCTACCTGGTATCACTGGACACAGAAATACTTTTTGCTGTAGATTTGCTCATGATGCCTTTAAAGACTTGCAGCTGAAAGCTTCACTTGGCAGCAGTGAGTTCTGGGAGCTTCAAGTAGTACCTGTGGTGTGGAAATAAAACTGGTGCAGCTGTGAATCCACTCATGCAGTATATGCATAGTTACCTGAAAGATGCAGAGATTTCTAACACTAATTTAGCTACTGATAGCTTTTGTTGATCAAAGTTGGGGAGTATTTCTCACCAGTTCAACGTAATTTCCAGATCTACTTCTGCAAAGAGCTGTGAAACTTCTTGATGTGCGTATCTGTTGCCTGAGTAACTGCTGGTAACCAGCTTCAGGAATTCTAATGAAGTTGCAGAGGGAGACCTTTTCTTGATTTAAGTTAAATATGGAAGTCTTCATACTTGCACTGTCTTTATTGTGTGGTGCATTTCTCTCAATTTCTTGTCTGTAGCAGAGCCTCAGTAGATAACTGTTCATGCTTCTAATTGCTCAATCAAGTTGTAGTTATAAAAGTGTGTTTATAAAACTGCTGAAGTCGGCTCTAGGGATAGGAAATAATGTTAAAAAGATGTGGGAGAAATCCAGTGTCCAAAACTGCTCAAACTCAGTGGTATGAATTATTGGTTCGTCCCCCTTCCTTTTATGTTTCTAAAAGTGTGGAACTTCATAACAAATTAGACCAGTACCATGTGCAAGAACTGCTGTACTGGACCAGAATGAAATTATCTAGCCCAGTATTTTGTTGTGGTTAATGGCTAGCAGCAGATGCTCTAGGGAAGACTGTCAGATCAGAGTGAACATACTGATACTTCCAAAAATGCTTTCTGATAGCAGTCCCTAAGTCTGGACTTCTCCAGCCCAGGGAGCATCTAGCCTGACCACTTCCTTGGCAGTATATTTTCTGCTTACTCACTTTACACTGCATCTTCCACACTGATCAGCTTGTCTGATTATTTTTAAACCATTTAAATTCTGTCATCTGCAGCCTTTGATAGCAAGGGGTTTCACGGTTAACCAGGCACAGTGTTTTTATATATATAAATGTAAGAGATATAAAGGTGAATGTATACATATTCTCTGTTGATTTCTTCCATTCTACTGGTGTACTCACAGTACCCTTATTCCACTGGGTCAGTGACACATTTGGTAATTTTTGTTACTCCTTCTGTACCTTATTTTTTCTGCATGTGGGGAGAGGAGAGCAGAGTTGTTCGGAGTACGGGGTGCACCGTAAACTTCTACAGGGACGTTGTTTGGTGCTCTTTTCCTAATAATTCCTTGTATTTAGTTTGGCTTTTGGCTGTGATTACTGAGCTGATGTTACAGGAGATACTTATGAGAGCTCAGAGAGCTTGTTCCTTAAAATTACTAGGTAGATTAGCGCATCATTGTGCTCATTTAGGAGTCATTTTTCCTTAGTTGCATCATTTGACATTTAGCAACAATTTATTTCATAATATTTTATCAGTCTTCAATTTCATGAGATCCTTCAGATTTCTGTGGTGGTCTTAAATGTTAAATCCTTTGGTGTAGTAACTTTTGTCTGCTTCCTCCTCACTTTCTTTTTCAGATCACTAATAAATAGAATGACTTATGTCAGTGATATCAGAGAATCGTGTGGAGCTCCCATAGGTGACTTCCGTTATTCCTTCTTTTGTTTCCAAGATTTTAAAATAAATTTTTAATCCATGAGAGGGCAGACACTTCTGATGGCAGCTTAGTTTTTTAGAGAGCTGTATTGAAAGCCTTTTAGAAATTTAAGGAGAAAACAAAATTGTTCTGATCCACATGAGCTGTGACTTTCTGCAAAAAAAATTTATGGGGAGTGACTTGTCTCTCCATGAACAGTTGGATATTTTTTTGATTTTTGTCTTCACTGCCTGCTAACTCTAGCTTTAACTAGCATTGTCATTGGACTTGATTACAGACTAAATCTTAAAAGCTGCAAGTTTTGCAGTGTTTGTTCACACTTGGAGGATCTGATGTGTTTCTGTTTATGAATGGATGTTTCTTTAGATCATTAACATCTGCATGGAAGCTGAAATAATGTGTAGTACTGAAAAGTACAAGCGTACCTCTGATTCAGTAAATCCA
>VXBO01009333.1:23132-36027 GCA_013400135.1 Rhinoptilus africanus
GGATAGAACATACTTCCTAATGTAATCTGAAAATTGACTCTGCATATAAGGGCCATGTCACATTGGCACAAGATTTCTGTTGTAGTTTGAAACAGTAGTTGCTTCAATAGCAGCCTAGTCATTCAGTGACCACAGAGAATATGTTCTTAGAAGCAAATGCTTTTCCTCCTTTGCTCTTGAAATCTTGTGTAGCACTATCTCAGGGAAAACCCACGGCATTTCCTTGGGAGGTGAAGTGAGTGTTGCTACAGTCACCTCAGCTTTTTTGTTAGCACCAGCCCTCTGAATTCCCCTTCTGCAAGACAGGGTCTGTAGACATAATGTATTATGTCTCCTTTATGTCTAACACAGTGGTTGAGCACAATGGACCTTGTTTAGAAGTGACTGATTGTTCTGTAAAACAAACTGTGCAAGCAGCCTGCTGCTCAGGGTAATGTGCCTGATTTGCAAGGTTTAATGTTGCTATTTCACAATACAGGTGCATTGTGGGAAGGCAAGGAAAAGACCTTACCTTGATGCAAGGTGTCATTTAGCTGGTGGGGCTAACTGCAGCCTTTCAAATGTTAAAAAAAGTCTTGTATGCTGACTTCCCTTGTTGGAGAAATTCTGTGATATGTCTCTACAGGATTTTCTCGTAAATGAAAAGTTTTGGAACACATTGAGTTAGCTCTTAAGAGTCGTGGCTTTGGGCTGTGGCTGGTGTTTTTCTTCCTAAGGAACTTAGGCTTTTCTCAAATTCCTGTGATGTGGCCAGATTTGTAAAGATGATGAGATACTTGTGTGCTGGCTGTGTGAATATCTTTCTAGAGATTTGCCTCCAATTCCTGGTTGTTACTGTTGTATGTTTCATGGAATGGTTCGGGTTAGAAAGGACCTTAAAGATCATCTAGTTCCAACCCCCCCTGCCATGGGCAGGGACACCTCCCACTAAACCAGGCTGCTCAAAGCCCCATCCAGCCTGGCCTTGGGCACTTCCAGGAATGGGGCATCCACAGCTTCCCTGGGCAACCTGTTCCAGTGTCTCACCACTCTGAGTAAAGAATTTCTTCCTAAAATCTAATCTAAATCTCCCCTCTTTCAGTTTAAAACTGTTACTCTTCCTCTTATTGCTACACTCCCTGATAAAGAGTCCCTCCCCGTCTTTCCTGTAGGCCCCCTTTAGGTACTAGTACTGTTTGTTCATCACCAGAAAAAGTGAAGAATTTCTTTACACTTCTTGTGATACTGACCTCTCTGGGATGCTTGCTCTTGCTGGGGAGATGTGTGCTTGCTCTGAACCTGCTCAAGATGCATGTGATGACTGTTTGTGCCTACTGCTGCTTGTTCAAGGATGTATACAGCAGAAATCCCATAATATCTTTTCCATGGCTTTTTGGTCTGTCATGGAGTCTTCCCTGTGCTTTGGTTCCTAAAGTTTTGGATAGTCTATTTAAATCCATGGCAGACTGCTTTCTCTGTTTTATACCTATGAGGGCTGAATAGGGTAAGGACAAGCTTACTCGGACAGTTAACCAGAGGGATCACTGGGGTACAGGCTCTTGTAACTTGCCTGCAGTTTACTTTCTAATCATAGCATTACTGTAAAGTCCAGCCCTAAATTATTGGCAGAAGTGGTCTTGAACTCTCAATCTGAACAAATACATAATTGATTAATTTTCTTCCCAGAAACCTTATCCAAGGCAAAGTGAAAATGAGAGGATTTGTACTCCTGATTATATTGTCCAGCTGAGAGGATACAAGCAGAAAATGTTTAAGGATGATCTTTCTACACCTAGTGGGAATCTTGATGTGATAAGGCTTGCTACCAGGTGATAAACAGGGACCTTCCTGGAGGCTGCTCAAGCTGGTTTTCTGTTCACGTTTCCTATGTGCATGTTCCGAGTACCTGTAAGTCTTTGCAGCTCTGAGCTCCGTGTATTTTGATGCTACTCTTTTCCAGAATTGACTTCAGTCACTCTTTAGATTAAAACTGTGCTCTCTCTGCTGGTGAAAGTCATTTGCTAAAGAGACAGAACAGCACCAGTGTGAAAAACAAAAGAAGAGAGTCTTTCTCACCAGCCATTTGTGAGGCCATGAAATAAATGGCTGACTGGAGATGTATTGCTGCTTTTTTCTTCAAATGGTTAAGGTTTGAGTTGTGGCTGCCACTACAGACTATGTGTTAAGTTGTAGTATGCTAGAAGGTCTGAGGTGCTTGGATGTGGTTATTTGAGATATTGCTGTGTCAAGAAACAAAGTTTTATTTATAATAACAAGTAAACAAACAAAAAATAGCATGTTTGCAAACAGCTTGTCCCAAGCGATATTTGCAGTAGGTAAGTTAGTCTCTTCTGTGAATGCTGAAGCTTTGGACCTGGGTTATAGCTTTTGGGGTGTGGGTGTGTGCGTGTAGGGTTGTTTGAGCAATACAACAGAAACAGCTCTACTTTACAAGTAGATGAAATCGATCTAACTAATGTCTTCCTCAAATTTGTTGCGAGAGTCTAGAAAAGCCTACTTACAGACAGTATCTCAGTGCTATGACTGTTTCTCCATCCATCAGCTACCTGGTATCACTGGACACAGAAATACTTTTTGCTGTAGATTTGCTCATGATGCCTTTAAAGACTTGCAGCTGAAAGCTTCACTTGGCAGCAGTGAGTTCTGGGAGCTTCAAGTAGTACCTGTGGTGTGGAAATAAAACTGGTGCAGCTGTGAATCCACTCATGCAGTATATGCATAGTTACCTGAAAGATGCAGAGATTTCTAACACTAATTTAGCTACTGATAGCTTTTGTTGATCAAAGTTGGGGAGTATTTCTCACCAGTTCAACGTAATTTCCAGATCTACTTCTGCAAAGAGCTGTGAAACTTCTTGATGTGCGTATCTGTTGCCTGAGTAACTGCTGGTAACCAGCTTCAGGAATTCTAATGAAGTTGCAGAGGGAGACCTTTTCTTGATTTAAGTTAAATATGGAAGTCTTCATACTTGCACTGTCTTTATTGTGTGGTGCATTTCTCTCAATTTCTTGTCTGTAGCAGAGCCTCAGTAGATAACTGTTCATGCTTCTAATTGCTCAATCAAGTTGTAGTTATAAAAGTGTGTTTATAAAACTGCTGAAGTCGGCTCTAGGGATAGGAAATAATGTTAAAAAGATGTGGGAGAAATCCAGTGTCCAAAACTGCTCAAACTCAGTGGTATGAATTATTGGTTCGTCCCCCTTCCTTTTATGTTTCTAAAAGTGTGGAACTTCATAACAAATTAGACCAGTACCATGTGCAAGAACTGCTGTACTGGACCAGAATGAAATTATCTAGCCCAGTATTTTGTTGTGGTTAATGGCTAGCAGCAGATGCTCTAGGGAAGACTGTCAGATCAGAGTGAACATACTGATACTTCCAAAAATGCTTTCTGATAGCAGTCCCTAAGTCTGGACTTCTCCAGCCCAGGGAGCATCTAGCCTGACCACTTCCTTGGCAGTATATTTTCTGCTTACTCACTTTACACTGCATCTTCCACACTGATCAGCTTGTCTGATTATTTTTAAACCATTTAAATTCTGTCATCTGCAGCCTTTGATAGCAAGGGGTTTCACGGTTAACCAGGCACAGTGTTTTTATATATATAAATGTAAGAGATATAAAGGTGAATGTATACATATTCTCTGTTGATTTCTTCCATTCTACTGGTGTACTCACAGTACCCTTATTCCACTGGGTCAGTGACACATTTGGTAATTTTTGTTACTCCTTCTGTACCTTATTTTTTCTGCATGTGGGGAGAGGAGAGCAGAGTTGTTCGGAGTACGGGGTGCACCGTAAACTTCTACAGGGACGTTGTTTGGTGCTCTTTTCCTAATAATTCCTTGTATTTAGTTTGGCTTTTGGCTGTGATTACTGAGCTGATGTTACAGGAGATACTTATGAGAGCTCAGAGAGCTTGTTCCTTAAAATTACTAGGTAGATTAGCGCATCATTGTGCTCATTTAGGAGTCATTTTTCCTTAGTTGCATCATTTGACATTTAGCAACAATTTATTTCATAATATTTTATCAGTCTTCAATTTCATGAGATCCTTCAGATTTCTGTGGTGGTCTTAAATGTTAAATCCTTTGGTGTAGTAACTTTTGTCTGCTTCCTCCTCACTTTCTTTTTCAGATCACTAATAAATAGAATGACTTATGTCAGTGATATCAGAGAATCGTGTGGAGCTCCCATAGGTGACTTCCGTTATTCCTTCTTTTGTTTCCAAGATTTTAAAATAAATTTTTAATCCATGAGAGGGCAGACACTTCTGATGGCAGCTTAGTTTTTTAGAGAGCTGTATTGAAAGCCTTTTAGAAATTTAAGGAGAAAACAAAATTGTTCTGATCCACATGAGCTGTGACTTTCTGCAAAAAAAATTTATGGGGAGTGACTTGTCTCTCCATGAACAGTTGGATATTTTTTTGATTTTTGTCTTCACTGCCTGCTAACTCTAGCTTTAACTAGCATTGTCATTGGACTTGATTACAGACTAAATCTTAAAAGCTGCAAGTTTTGCAGTGTTTGTTCACACTTGGAGGATCTGATGTGTTTCTGTTTATGAATGGATGTTTCTTTAGATCATTAACATCTGCATGGAAGCTGAAATAATGTGTAGTACTGAAAAGTACAAGCGTACCTCTGATTCAGTAAATCCAGTGGATGGCAAAGACATTCAGTCTTATTTTCTCTGAAATATCTTAATGCTTTTCTAAGCATTACATTTCCTTTCAGTTAAACAACAAGTATGCAAAGTCCGTTCTAAAACATTTTTGCTATCAATTCCTATTCTTAAAAAATCTGCTACTGCAGCTACTGGTTGAAGCATCTGTGTAAACTCATTAGCGAAAGTTTTGAAGTACAGGCTCAGCAGGTAAGAACTGTGCTCCTCCCAAGCTGCCTGATCAACATGTATGACTGACCAGAATCTGAAAGTAAACCTGCAAATAACTTCTAAACTAAACTTGTAGAGACGAACCCAGTCACTCTTCAGCAAAATGGCTTTAAAAATAAATATAGACTAGAATTTATAGCTCCTTTGCATGAAATATTTGTGAAGAGATTTATCCTTTACCCCACTGAAACTTGATTCAAAGTTGACTGATCAAGCGTTAATTATGTTTGATTTCATAAATTTGTACCCTTATTTGTAGCAACTAGAGCTTGTATTGAAAAAAGTTATCAGGCAAAGACTGAGTGTGGAGGTATTGAGGGGAGAACTCTTTTGCCAATTTTTCAGGCCATATATATTAACACATTTGGGCTTTTACAATTGTATTCTAATAAATGGAGACAAGAAATCCCAGTTCTAGGCTACTACTTAATATATTAATATTTTTGATATGTTTAATGGCTGGGAATAGCAATTTGCATGGCAGCATTCTGTGACTGGTTGCTAGTTGTCACTGTCTTTCCCAAACTGCGTGTTTTCCTTGAAAATTCAAAATGCAACTTCATTAACTTTGGCTTGATGTGCCTAAAGAGAAAATTCTGGCTTTGTTCTTCCTGTGCTGAGTCAGGAACACTTTGAACCAGAGTATCTGTTTGATCTTTGCTCCCCNATACTCATCTTTGTTTGACCATGTGTAACCAGTTATTAAAAGGCAAAGTATTTGATTTAGACTTGGAAATATTTTAAATGGTGTAGTGCAAAAAAGTGGATGGAGAAAACCACAAACTCCCTCATAAGCTGTTACTGCTCCAGCAGTTTTCCTTGCAGTCTTTACTAGCCAGAGGAACAGCAGCAGCTCTGCTATTGCTTGTACACCATACCTCTTGAGTCCAGAAATATAAAGTAATTTAATAGTTTTTAAACTGTTCCACTCCTAACCTTTTCAAGAATGACTTGTGTGGTGATTAGCAGTTGGTTTTTGATCATATAATTGCTTCTTTCCTACTCTCCTGACGTTGTGTTCAGTTAAAGCCAAGAGGTCTAGTTAGTAGCCACCTGCTGAGGTTCCTGCTCATAGGGCCAACCTAGGTGTGGAAATTCCTGCCTTGAGAAGAGAGAAGTGTGGTTCTTGCTAGCTTTCTAGGTATCTCTGGAATTCTCTCCGCGTCATTTTCTGACTTCTTAAAAAGAATACAGCTTTTTCTTATATTTATGTTGGGCTGCTTTTCCTTTATTATTTTTTTTTTTCTTTTGAGGTCTATAGAAACTTTCAGGAGTGAGGCATGCTTCCTGCTGATACTGAATCTGTACCAGTCAGACTATTCTCGTTATCGTAGTTCTTATTTAAGTAACTCCTGTGAAAGCTTCATTGATTAATGGCATCCAATAGGACACTTTGAATTGTCAGGAATAAAGCTACAGCCTGAAGAATCAGAAGATTTGGGACCAGTACTGCTTAGTATCTTCATCAATGACATAGTGTGATCGAGTGCACCCTAAGCAAGTTTGCAGATGACGCCCTGCTGAGTGGTGCGGTTGACATGTCTGAGGGATGGGATGCCATCCAGAAGGACCCAGACAGGCTCAAGAAGTGGGCTCGTGTAAACCGGATGAGGTTCAACAAAGCCAAGTGCAGGGTCCTGCACCTGGGTTGGGGCAATCCCCGGTATCAGTACAGGCTGGGGAATGAAGGTAATGAGAGCAGCCCTGCCAAGAAGGACTTGGGGGTTCTGGTGGATGAAAAGCTGGACATGAGCCAGCAGTGTGCACTTGCATCGCAGGAGGGCAAATGTGTCCTTGGCCACATCAAAAGAAGTGTGGCCAGCAGGTTGAGGGAGGTGATTCTACCCATCTACTCTACTCTGGTGAGACCCTACCTGGAGTACTGCATCCAGCTCTGGAGCCCTCAGCACAGGAAAGACATGGAGCTGTTGGAGTCGGGTGACAAAAATGATCAAAGGGCTGGAGCACCTCTCCTATGAGAAAAGGTTGAGAGGGTTGGGGTTATTTAGCGTGGAGAAGAGAAGACTATGGGGAGACGTGATTGCGCCCTTTCAGTTCTTAAAGGGGACTTAAAAGAAAGATGGGGATAAACTTTTTAGCAGGGCCCGTTGTGATAGGACAAGGGGTAATGGTTTTAAACTAAAACAGGGAAGGTTTAGACTAGGTCAAAAGAAGACATTTTTTGCAGTGAGGGTGGTGAAACACTGGAGAGCAGGTTGCCCAGAGAGTTGGTAGGTGCCCCATCCCTGGAACCATTTAAGGTCAGGTTGGACGGGGCTCTGAGCATCCTGGTCTAGTTGAAGATGTCCCTGCTCATTGCAGGGGAGGTTGGACTGAATGACCTTTAAAGGTCCCTTCCAACCCAAACTATTCTATGATTTGAATATTACTGAGATTTTTGTAAAGCATCTATGTAATCCTAGAGTGAAATGAAGATCAAGATTAGTGATTTGTGGGGGTTTTTTTATGACTTAAGGTTAGACTTAAAGTACAAGCTGCTACTGGAACTGAGGGGAGGCATTGACATAGATGCTTCACAGTTTCTGACTAGGGGAGTGATGAAGCGGTCTGTGTTTTATTTGTGAAAGAATAAGCGGGCGTGTTCAGTCTAGTGCTGTATGTGGCTGTTGATTTGTTAATCAGTGTGTCATACAGCATACTTCATGCCAGTCCTCTAATCTCTGGCATCAGCTGCCAGTGAGTTTCAAGATAGAGTTGTGGGCACTGAGGAGTGCATGGACTTTGACAAAGAGTTTTTATTCTTCTGAGCTCAATGCTTTGCATTATTACTTGATTAGCAGAAGCACTCAAGCTGGAATCACTGCTCATCCAGAACCTATAGATGAGCTGTATAAGGCTTTCTCTGTGCAGATTTCTCAGTCTTAGGCTTATTTTGGTGCTTCTCGCCCCTCTGTCCCAACTAAAAAGTCTCTATTCTTTCATGGATTATGGAAAAACATGGGAGACCTAATAACGTTGTTGCTAAGAAAACAATAATTAGGCTGATGCGATGTTCATGTTTGCTGTTTAAAATGACTTGAAAAGCACATAATAGGTCTGCCATTCTGTAATACTTAAAGGTCAAGTTATCCTTTTGTTCTCTTTTGAAAATGTTGAACAACTGCAGGAGCTGAAGCTGAGAATAAATATACCTTAATTGAGAAGGTGTGGAGAAAACAAATCAACATTACATAGTTTATCATCTATTTTCCAGAGGTTGTTTTAAACAAATTTTAAACACTTACATAAAGGGATTTGGTGAGAATTATTTAAAGTATGTTCTCTCTCAGATTTTCTCCTATCTTAGTTTATACTTTCATAATTTCAAGGATGCTACTGAACAGAACTGAGGGGTTGTTGCTTACACTGGCCAGATCTCCCATTCCCTAGGTGTGAAGTGTATTTGACTGTGTTATTAAGCTTTGGAGTGAATAATTCTTAGTTTTATTCATGTATTGGTAACACTGAAAAAGGGTTACCTAGTGCATTCACTTACGCTCTTTCTGTTCAAGAGAAGCATCTTGAGCAGTCTCTGGAATTAAGAACAATGTTCAAGGGCGCTCTTAGCTGGGGCCATGGCACATGAGGTGCTCAGTCCCCCCTACTTATGTATAAACAGAAAATCTGCTACTTGCCATGTGTGTTAGGTACTCTTGTGGGGTTTTTTAACAATACTAATATGTGGCTGATATACTCTTCTGTTTTGTTATCACTTAATATTGCTGTGATGTTTTTTCAGGAGTTCGTAAGAAGAGTTGAGGAATTTGGAAGGTTCTTGAGATACTTAGCAGGTAGAGGCAAGAAACCCCAACTTGTGATCATCCAGTCTTCCCAAAATTACTTGTAGAAAACTAGGTATAAAATGGAATTCTAATGCTTTAAAGCAATATGAGTGTGTCTCTATATTGCATGTTGCTACTAATAAGAATACGTATCTCTTTACTGCAATCAACTTTTAACCCCTTTTTCGGTGCCCCCTCTTCCCCAGCATGAACTTTTAGTAGTATTCCCAAAATACTTTTAGAACTGTGTGTTTTAACTACTGGGTACTGGTTCTCTAAGAGCAAAAGATAGCACTGCATTTTTAACAATTGGAGATCCTTGAATATAGTCATTTTCCTTAAAACAAAAAAAAAAAACCAAACAAAAAACCCCAGGCAACCCAAAAAACCCAAAACAAAAAAACCCCAAAACAATAACTGAAATCCAAAGAGAAAATTTCATGTGTAGTATGCCTTAGCTCAGGTGGTGTTTTCCTTACTTAGGCTTTCTGTGGAAGATACGGTTTCTGTAACTGCTTCTTCAGGGCCAAATAACAGATAATCTTTTTGCTATAGAAGAAGTTATTTTTCTAATAGATTATAAAGAACTCTAGAGATCTGTTTGCAGTAGGTTTAGCTGAATATTTTCTTTCCTTCATTTGAGTAACATTAAAATCTAATAATTAATAAGAAAACTGGTTATAAGTTTTTTGCACTGTTGTAATTACTGAGTACATCTAGGCAGGCAGGCTGGAACTTCTAATAATGCTGCAGTGGTCTTGTAGTGCTGCACCACGAAAATGCAAATGAAAGATTTTTTTAAATGGAAAAGCTGAGCTGTCCTTCAGTGCAAGTTTTTTTAAAAAAATTATATACGCTTCTTTTTGAGCATACTGCACTGATGGTGCTCCATGGTAGATTGTACTTCAGTGATGATACAATTCTTGTTCTTCAGGCATCATTTCAGATCAGACCAGTTGTAATATTAAGTGAAAGTGGTGCTGAAGCAGCAGATAAAAAAATAAGTCCTTCTGGTAAATTAGCCCGAAAATGATGGCTGCTGGCAGGATGTTGCAAACCGGAGTATATTCAAATACAGTCTTGCAGCCTCAAGTGGGGTGATTTTTTTCTGTGTGTGTAGAATTTCTGGGTCGCCTGTCTTTAAAGGCTGTGAAGCTCTCCAGAGCTGAGCTTTTCTTCATAATTGGATCTGGGAATACTGGTCATTATTAAGTATGCAACCTAATGCAAGCTAACACAAGAAGTTTTCATTACAGAACGGCAAGTTCTTACCTCTCCAGTGCAGAAAGAAACAGACTGATAAAAACTCCAGTAGCTGGAAGCCTGGAGCAAATGCTGGTTTTCTCTTCTTTTGGATAAAGGCATCCTAGGAAAATGTGAATAGGCGGAATGCCACCGGGGAGACTGATGACAAGCGGGAGACTGAGAGAGGGCTGCCTAGGAGACAGGCAGAGAGCTGAGCTGCTTCATGGGACAACAGCCTGAACTGCTGAGCAAAGGGAAAGGGTAGCACTGATATGGCAGTGTGTTTGGTGGTTTTTGGTTAAATTTTTTTTAGGTTTTAAATTGGTCTGTAGATCATGTCCCTTAAAATAGGTTTGTTTGCTTAACCCTCCCTGTCAAAATCAGTTCAACAAGTGTTACAATCTAAGTCTTAGTGATCTTTGTCACTTAAATTAGCGTTTCCCCTAGTAGTCAACATATATAATGAATACACATTGATTAATACTAGTATTGAGTTCTAGTGTTAATTATACCAGTAGAGTTCACTAGCTAAAGAACTGAAATCTGTTTACCTGCTGTAACAACTTTTCTTAAAGGCACAGTCAGGCCCTGTCACTTTAATTTACTAGTTCAATGATGTGTTCACTTTTACTGAGGGAACCAATTCTTTTAAGGTGAAAAAGCCTTTTTCTTTTTTTAACCTCAGGAAAGGAGAATGAGGATATGCTATACTAGTTCTGAAATCTTGAAGGATTTGGAGATTTAACCTACTGTTAACATTGCTACTTTTAGATAAGTTAATGGCTTTCAGGTTTTGTGAACATACTGTCTTACATTACAAGCAAAGTTCGATATGACTTTTGTACACTTTGCTAGTTTAAAAATTCCATGTAGATTTTTTTAAAAGAAGTTATTAAATGCGCCAGTGCTATTGGATAAGAAACAAACCCTCAAAAATCAGGAACAAATTACATACTGAAACAGTAACAGCTTAAGTGTGGGTATTGCAGCCTTTCTGCTGAGTTAGTTTGGGAAAAAAAAAAAAGCTTTGTTTAGTTGTAGGTCAATGTATACAGTAGTTATCAATAGAAAAAAACCCCTACTTTGTAGTTGAAAACTTAAATTCAGTTTAAATTGAGGGGGGAGTTAAACTGCAGTTAGTCTTAAAACTTGTGATTTTAAGTCATAACATGTTGAGTAAAAAGCAGCAGAAGGATAAGAAAATCAGCTAAGTGAGCTGCTTCAGTTACACAGTCACAGTTCAAGGGGCTGCAACACAAGGTAAGCTGAAGCTTAAAGTTCTTCCAGCCAGTATCCCCAGATTTACTCACAATAGCACCAGTGAAACGTCGGTGTTTAGGGTTTTTGATCTGCAGAGGTAAAAGCACTACAAAAACTGGATGTTGGAAACAGATGGAGCCGCAGGTCAGTTGAGCTGCCATCGCTCACCCGGCCTCTCTGCCTTGCTGTAGGGAGTTTGTGTGGCTGAACAGTGTTAGCCCATTGTGATAACAAAAAACCCTCAGTCTGCTGGTGTACTCTGCACTGATGCTGGATGCTTTTTATTACAATAATGACTACCTTTGCAATTAAATGTTGTCATATCACAAATTACTCCATGTATATGCATTAACAAATCTTTTAATTTCAGTGTCACCTGTCTTCTACAAAACACTGTTTTTTGCCATGTAGCGTTCCAACTGTCTGATAGTGCTTCAGTGCTACAATGTGGGTCTTCTACAATGAAATGAATATGCTAGTCCTGAAACACAGAGAAAACTGATATTCTAGGATGTGGAAAGGAGTTTTCCAATGCTGATAGTGCTTTCAAGTTTACGAGGAGGACAAGTGTGAGTGTGTATCACCTTACTAAAGACTAAGTAGAACACAGCGTTATGGAAAAATTGAACTATGGCACTCTGATGTGTAGGTACCCTGACTGCAGAATGAGTGTTTTGTGCTTGGGTGCTGCGTGAGCAGAATAAAGACTTTCCATTCCCCAAATAGCCTGTTTAATAGCTGCCTGTGGTTGCTGCATGATTGGCAAGCTGATCTGTCTAGATCCTCTTTCTGACAGGGATTGGTAGCAGATGCTCTGAAGAAAAAATACAAGAAATGGAGTAGCACCCTTTTTCCCAATAATGAGAGATTTAGGGAAATCGGGATAGTTCAGATGGAACATATTTCATGTTTAACAGGAGCTGATGGATCTATTTTTTGACAGTTTGGGGTTTTTTTACATGATAAGTTTGGGATCTCTGTGACATTCTTTGACAACAATCTGTTATACGTAATTTGCTATATACAGATCTGTATAGGTATGGCTATTTTGTTTTACCTGTTGCTTGAGCATCTCCTGCTTGTGTCCCAAAGAGCTGGAAATAATTGTGCTGGAATATGCCTACCAGTATTAGATGGTCACAGTCTGTGACATAGGCTTTTAAAATATTTGAAATAATAATTGTATAGCCCACTTCTAATTTGTTATTCAAGTGGTTTCAGCATATTGTGTCTATATATAGTAGTGCTATAGGTACAAAAAGGAAATGGGGACATGTAGAAAGAAAGAATAAGGAATACTGGCATTCAAGTTCTAATATGAATGAATGTGGGAAATTAATTTAGACAATTACAGAGCAATATTACGCTTTTAATTTCATTGAATGAATTGACCTAGATGCTAGGACAGTGTGGTCGTCTTGGATAATTGTGTCCAAAGCTTTATGTGCTTGTGGATGAATTTTTCAGAACACTATTTGGCCTGTTTTCTTTCTAAAGAAAATTTAATACCTTGATTTTGTTCATGATTTGTAAGAAAGTAATTTGAGTAAATAATCTCTTACTTGGCATTCATGTGTCACTGATAGTATTTAGCCCTTTATGCATAAAATCAAGTCCTGTAATAGTAAGCCTACAGTGACCAATTCTTGTCTCAATTTAAATGAGAGAAAAGCATTTTTGTAGTACTTAACCTTTTTTTTTTTTTTTTTTT
>VXBO01009333.1:36049-65310 GCA_013400135.1 Rhinoptilus africanus
TTTTTAACTTTTCCTCCACATAACTGTCTTGAAACAGCTTGTGTTCACACTGTGTTTATAAAGAATGATTCATGTCCCCCTCTCAGGAAAGAGGGGGAGTAAGTGACTTCAGATTCATAAATTCCCAATGGTGCGGACTAAGGTGAGAAAAATCTCAAGGTCAATATACAAGCACTTAATAGCTTCCCAAAATGGTTAGTATAGGTCTTAACAAGTCCACGATAAGGTTAGGTATATGACAAACTATGGCAAATGGTGAGGTATGTATCGTGTTACTTAACAACTGGTATAGGACACCTTATGGCAAGCTGTACTTAAAGCTGATACCTAACAACTCTAAGAGAAAAGAGAAACTGAGGGATAGAGAAAGGAAAAGACAGAGATAAAAGAGATCACCAATCCTGGTTCCAGCGTCTTTTTCAGGAAATCTTCCCAGCATAATCATCTTCTTTCTTGGAAAAATCTTCTCAGGTACGGTCTTCTTTCTTAGGAAGAATCTTCCCAGGCACAGTCGCCTTTTATTTCTTCTTTGTTCCCCCCCTAGTGGCACTTATTTTCCCCTTTTGTGTTTGCTGAATTAGCATGGTCCACCCTCCGTTGCCGAGGACAGCCTGGTCTCAGGCTTCTCCCTTCTCCCAAGTGACGTGTAGCATGATTTGGGTGACAAGATGAGTGCCATAGTCATACATGTTTAGCATGATCTCTATAATCTTCATGAGCATATACAGGGTGTGCACTTTCACATGCATTTTGTGGAGAATGAAGCATAGGTCATTTAACGGACACAATGGCCTTGAGAACTAGCAAGCTCACCACAGGAGCAGCAGAACTATCCTGTCTTCACAAAACAGTTCTCCCACACTTTCAGGTGCCAGAAATGTTAGCCTTAACCGTTCTTTGAAGGCCAGACCTGCATTATTTATTTCCTTGTGAGTGTTCGAGGCCTTCCATTGGAGTCTTGGAGGGCCTTCTGCCCCTTGTCGGGGGATTTACAGTCCGCCTCTTACACAGGTGGCATCTGTCTCTTCTATTTTGGTTATTGGAATGCCTTGAGGGCATTAGGTTGAAACTTATGTAGTGAATTCTTTAGCTGATTTTTGTGCTGTTGCTGACTATGCTGCTTGAGCAGTCGCTACCCCGAATTGCCTGTTTCTGTGTCTTCATGGTGCTGGTGAAAGCTTCTGTATGGCTGCGTGATGAACTGGATGGAGGATTGGTTTAGGTAAAATATGACCCAGCAGAAATAGTTACATTTTGGTCTTGGTTCAAGTGAGAGTTCAACCACTTAACGCTGGCAGAATTCGAAGTCTGAAACCACAACAGCGCTCCTTGAGCACCTGCAGGGAGACTTAAAGCAGAGGAGGCTCTAGAGATTTCAGTTTTGACCTCTTTGAGCTTAATAACTTGAGGATAATCCTAGTGAGTGTAATGCTGTGTTTAGAAATAGTGAGATGGCTAACTGATTCCTGGTCATGCTATCAAAACATATAGGACTTTTTCTACCTCTTAGTTTTCTTAAGTGTTGCTTGTACCATGATCAAAGTGTTGCTGCAGACCACAGCATGAATAATAAACATTATTCTAGAGAGAAGACGTGAGAGAAAATGGACTGTGCAATCACTGGGCATGATATTGCAATTAGTAGTACAGTTTGCTTTAAATGTTCAGCACAGTCAGGAAAAAGAAGTAGGAAGTGAACTTTCCCTCTGTCTCAAATGAAAGTTAACTTGGATGAATTCAGGTGCCTGCTTGCTTGCCACTGAGGTGTCTTTGTTCTCAGTAACGGCACCATAAAACTTAAAAAATTGTAGCCATTTTTCAGAGCTCCTGCCGTCTCCTATATCAGTGTTGCTAACCAGGTGATTGTAAAATACCACTGTATTTTGATGTGAGTGGAGGGCTGGTGGGAGACAGGGATCACTCTCCTTGTAGTACTGCAAAAAATGCCAGGCAAGTAGAGGTGTCACGTCAAAGAGGTGGCCTGCGGGAGTTCCCTGGGTTTTTCCTGAATTGTGTGGATGACTCAAGACACAAGACTAGATAGATGTTCTGATGATGTTCTAATGATTGGACCATGCGTCCATGATTTGGGACATGCATATGTGAACTTTCTCCCATATGGGTTCCCTGTGGGGCCCTGAGAGACTCACTGGCTGATCTCAGTTCTGCGTGCTTAAAAAAACCTAAAATTGGGCTTTTCTCTGCAGCCTGCCTGTGAAAGGTTTTGATGTAGCCCCTGCATTGGTCACTGTAATGTGACTAAGTGACAGCCTTTCTTAGGTTCAGAGGCCCAAGGAGCTGAAGGCTGATTTCCTTTCAGCAGCCGCTATCAGGAGGAGGTGGCCGCTGTGCTCCCATGCCAACCGGGAGGAGAGCACTGCCCTGGCACAAATACTGCTGCTCCCCTCATTCAAGGAAGGGGTAACCTATTACAGCTGCTGCTTGTAGTCTGCTCGCCTTTCTGCCCCCAGCCTGTACATGGGACCACCACAGCGCGAAGAGCGGAAAGGGAACTGATCCTTTGGCAGGGTGGGAACGGAGGTTTTGGGGGGGCTGCCTTCCCCGTGGCGTTATGCAGGCACTATCCACAGCACATTTTTGAGACTTCTCGGGGCTGATGAGTTTCAGAAGATACAGGGCCATGAAAAAAGTATGAGTTTCTGTTTGCATAAGTTTAATGAGACCTTACTGAAGGTTTGGTGCATAGACTCCGACCTGTTTCACTTCAATTGTCAGGTATGTTTGAACTTTAAGTGAAACATTAGCTAACACATGTCTGGATTTTTTACCTTCAAGAGGCTCGAAGTCTCCAGATATTTTCTGGGATGCGAGTCCTTTACTTTAGTTTTTCATGACTAGATTTTGACGACTTTTGGCTGCAACACTTTTAGTGTTCTAAAGCAAGTCATGTTTTAAAGAAAGCTGGATTCAGCCCAGTGTGTGAGCGAGCAAATGTGTCTGTATCCCATGGAGCTAGCTGCCTTCCTGGGGGAGGACTTAAACTTTAAGGGACACATTTACTAAAATGAACTGCTAGCAAGTGGAGATATTCTGGTATCTGCTATGGGAAGATGAGGGGCAGTGTGTGTCAAGTCTCAAATCAGTGCACTAGAGGAAAAAAAGTGTGTAACAAAGTAGTTGTTTTTCCCCTTTTTTTATGACCTCTTTTAAAATTAAATAGGGAAGATAAACTGCTGGAAGCTAATCTTGCTCACCTGAACTGAAAAAGGGAAGGGCAATGGCAAGGTCTGCATCCCAAATGGACTGAAATCACTAGCTATATTAGAAGTAAAATTGTGTTTAGGTGAGTACCTTCAAATAGGAGGATCTCTTTTTTTTCCTGACTGCAAATTTTGGAGGATTTCATCAAGAGAAACAATTGTACAGTGAAGCTGATTAGACACAGCTGTTAAATCCACTAAGTAAGCACTTTCAAAAGTTAATGAAAAAGTATCTCTTTTTTTTTCCAGTTCGCATGTGTGTTCGGAACAGAAAGGAACTTATTAGTTGGTATGGTGGAAGGGATAAAACACACAACTATCTGTTACTGTATTTTGGTTGTTACCTATTACAAATTCACAAAATCTAAAAAATGCTGCTGGACATTGTCCACCTCCACTCTATCCCTGTGCGCATGAATGTTTTGGCAGAGTCTCCTGTAAACAGGATGTGGAGCTGTCGGAGCCCTGTTTGACTGTAGTTGTCGGCGTTTTGGAAAGTGTATGGACAAATTTTAGCTGCCTGTATCACGTGTGTACCCATGCGCAACCTTCCTTCTTTTCTCTCCTGAGATGCTATTAATTTTATATTAATAGGTCTCTTTGAACTTGATCCCAAAGACCAAATACTCTGGATTAAACACAGCATGTAATACTGCCTTTTGCTTTTTGCTGTTGCTGCGTTGCTTTTCCTGTGACATTAATCTTGAATTGTTTGGAATAGCTGTAGAGCTGACTGCTTGCTCTGTGTTCTTGGTAGCGCTATATGAACAATGCATTAATGATACCTTACTATGTATGTTACTCTGGTTTAAAAAAAAAACCAAACAAACAAAGCCCCAAACATTGTTCTGGTGCAGAGTTGAGATGCAGACCCTGGTATATAATAAGCCCTCCTAAAATGGAGAGACACTTCAGTGGAGAATTTCTAAATGGGATGCTTGAATGGTCTTTTCCCAAGTAAATAAATATTGCTACTTACTTATTTTCAAGAAACATGGCACACAGCTGCTCTTTACTCCTTGTTGTAAAATAACGGGCCATTTGCTGACTGAAGCAAGCTATTGGCGTTATTGCTAGCAGCTGCTGAACTCTTTAGTGTTAACTTAAACAGCTCATAAATGTTAATCATGTTGCAGTTTTGTTAGACCTTGTCTGCGTATCCCAGAAGCACTAGCTAATGTCATGCTTTTTTCACATGAACTGATGACACTTCTTAGCGGAGATTCCAAATAGTAACTACTTAATTCAGTATTTTTACTGTGGTGGCTGAAGCTTCTTCCAAACTGCGCTTTTAACTTCAGCTTCACGAGTACTGGTATAGCTTTATTTGGATGTGTTTCAGTAGGCTCAAAGCTGCTGAGCCTGTGGTGGAATGAGTACACAGTCGAAGGGAATACATTATCTGCTTACTGATCTGTTGTTCAGAGATCTGTGGCAAAGTCAAATCCAAATCTAAACGGAACAAAATCCATTCAGTTTATCCCATGCTTTGGTTTAAAGTCACTTTCATATTTTGATGGTTTTGCTGCTATACAAGTGTGAAACATTTACGGGAAGTGTAAGCATTGCTGTAGAAATGCTTGTTAAGTTACCTGCATAATAAGCAATTAAATAATGTGCTGTGGCCTTTTAACAGTCCCTCCCACTCTTCAGCCAGTGGGAATGTGTTCTTAAAAACACAACAAAGCTCCCAAACAAACTAATCCTTTCCTTCCTTCATGTCAGATTCTGCTAGTGTTCTCTGTCAAAAACACTGGTAAGGTCCCAGAACCTGGTTTTCAGCCTGTCAAAAAGATTGTAAATATAGGACTAATGAAAGCATAGATAATGAAGTAAAAGCTGCTGTATTATTGTAGGAGTTAAACTTTTTAATTACTGTGAAGGTCAGAAAGAGGACAGTGTTGCTGCTAGTGCATGCTGTATAGAGAAATTATGCTTACTGCATGTAAAATCTGTTCTCTCATCCTTACTTTTATGTGAACATCCAGTGGAAGCTTTTATCTCTCAGGCAGTGGTATATGTTTACCAGAACTATACTTCGTTCCTAGAGGCTATACTCCATAGCAAACTGGTCAAAATTGCAGATAGTCTAGGCTTCTGGTATCAGCCTGTGAACACAGATAAACATAACTACAACGCGATGGTTCCAGTACAAAGCTATATACTCTGCTGTGTGTTAGCGTGGTGCTTTGGTTGTGTACACGTATGCTGTGCCTCTTTGGGGTTCTCTCCTGGCTACTTGCAGAGGAATTTCTGTCCCTGGAGAGATGTGCAGGACAGGGACAAGTACTGTGGACTGACGCTAAATGAATTCTGTCCTGTAATGCGGGAGGTGCCAACTTAAGCTGGGACCTCTTGGGCTTTACAAGATAGACTTTATTCAAGGAAGTACGATTTTGATTGTGGAAGATCATAAAAGGGACTGATTTTTTTGATAGGCTAACACCACAATGTACAGAAATCTGTGAGCGAGGGTTTGATCTCAAAACGTGCAGTCATCTTACTTCCAATGACAGGAGTAAATGTCACTCTTCAAGTAGGTGAATGTGAGAATTTGTTTGTGTACTCATTCCTAAAAGCCCTGAGAAATATTGGTTGGTACATGATTTAGTAGTTTTTGGTTAGATATGGAACAGAAAACACTCTGGGAAAGTAGAGGGGATTCCAGATTGTATGTGTGGTTAAATTATAATTGCATGACTGAAGTTTTGGGAAAGGCGTAATTGTAAAAGGAATTTTGGGTTTTTAAAAAACTTTTGAACTCACTCACTTGTAAACAAGTGCTGTATTTCGTTACAGGTCGGGTGACCACACAACTATCAGTTCTGGTCACATCTTTTTCAGTGCTTTTTAGTGGTTTTCTAATTTTTTTGTTTTGGTGTGATTTTGTTTTGTTTTTTTTTTTTTCTCCAAAAGGTCCCTGTGAAAATTCTACTGTTGCCCTTAAATTCTGTCCCATCTACATGCATGTCGCATGCAGCAGATTGAGACAGCTTGCTGAGATTAGATACAGCTTCGAATATCTAGAGTGTTACTTAAATGAAAAAATGAAGAGGGGGAAAAAACCCCCCTCAAACTGCTTGAGTGTTCCAGTGATGAATGTGTGTGCCTTGTTTTGAATCTGAAAGTAACTTTCTTGTGCTGCATTCTTAAACTGACGGTATAGAAGTATACTCAAATGACTGAGTTCAAGAAATTAGTTAAGAAAATGGTGACCTGAATTTGGGTTCTCTTCAAGATCTGATCCAGAAATACTTTGTTGTGCCTGTGCTCTAAGTTAAAACTTGGGGTTTTTTCGACCACATGCGTATAGTTGGGCTTTGGTGTGAATTGGATGCTGATGGAAAGTATAAATGACTTGATGAGAGTTGTCTGACCCATGTAGAAAGCTTTGTACCTGACAAATCTTAGCGAAAACTGTAGTGCTAAGGCTGATCTCTGAGATCAGTCCTTGGACCAAAAAATGAGATGGACAAAGAAACAAATCCTCCTGAGTAAGAAGCTTTCCTTGTTCTTGTTTGATAATTCTGCAACCCTGATGAAAAGTCTGAATGGATGACCTAAATGTTCTTCCAGATCTCTGATTCTTCCAAGTCTCTGGGCACAGGAATAAATTAATCTTAAATATGAAGTCCTTCATTAAAGATTTTGACTTTAAATTTGTAGATTTCAAGAAAGCAATAGTTAAAGGAGCTGGCAGAACTTAGAAGCAAAGTATGGTGTATGCTCCTAAGCATTGCTTTGCAACTGTACAGTGTGAAACCCAGATAGGCCAGTGAACTGCCAAAGAAGTGCTTGCCTCTCCAGACAGGGAGATACATCACCAGTACCGTCTTTCATATTACTTGTGTTACTCGTGAGTACGAAGAGACACTCGAGTTTATTAGGGCATAACTTGTTAGTAGCTAATTTGTGTGGGGAGAAGGAAAGCAGTGAAAACCCGAAATACTAAAAGGTGCAACAAAAGTATACTAATCACATTTTTTTGTAATTCTCTTGCAGACCTTCAAGTGGTGACCTTCTGGGTCTATTAAGTTATTATAAACTTTTGCTGCTCTGCAAACATACAAAGATGTCTCGCAGCCCTGATGCTAAGGAAGACCCTGTGGAATGTCCCCTTTGCATGGAGCCTCTGGAAATTGATGACATCAACTTCTTCCCTTGCACCTGTGGCTACCAAATCTGTCGTTTCTGTTGGCATCGTATCCGTACTGATGAGAATGGACTTTGTCCTGCTTGCAGAAAGGTAAATATCATGGAACAGCGGCTTGTCTTGCACATATCACAAGGCTCTTGCGTTGTGTTGGTACCAAAGACATCCTTTTCCTTCGGGGAAACATTCATCTAATCATGGCCTAGATCAAGGGTGAGGTGTTGGATCTTTCAGATTCTGTCTGCATAAGTGTCAAAGCTGTTGTGCTATTGGTTGGTTTAATTCAGAAATGGATTAATAGGGGAAGCTGTGGATCAGAACCAAGGCATACTCATGCTGAGAGAACTGGCAAAAAAAAATTCCTTTGAGTTGGGTTGCTCATGCATTGACAAAGTCTTTTTGGGAAAGACAGTGAGGATCCTTACATCAAGGGTTTGCTGAGGTCCAAGGTTCAGCTAAACTAGTAGTGCTGTCTGAGGTGAGCTTATACAGCACCTGCTTGTTTTCTTTGTGGCACTGGAGCTTTTAATCTATATTTTTCTGGACGATAAATATGTAAAACCTTTGGAAAATACCTCCAGTGGTGTTAAATTTTAAAGCATTTCAAAACCTAGGCTAAGTCTGTTTGTCTGGTAGTCAGATCTTGTTGCTAAACGCTTAAAGGTAGTACTTTGAGAGTCGTAGTTTCTCCCTGTCTGTAACCTGACATCTGGCTGATACTTTGGTTGGCCACAACTATAAACTTCAGCTTCACTAAATTGCCTACTTTTTTATTTGAATTATTTTCCTACTCCTAGTGTTTTGCTTAACCTCATTATTTCCTAATTTTCAGTATTTAATAAAATTCTTTCTCAATATCTCCTTCTCTTTAACGACTTCCCCTGATTGTAACTTTCTTGCCTGGCCTTCCTCTTTTAGTAATCACAGCTACTTATGGTCCCTCTTTCTCCTGCTACTTAATCATGATCCTGTCCTCAGTTTATGCCTTCGGCTTTTGGTCTCCTATTAGAGCTCCCCTTTCAGACCCCAAGTAGTCTTACTTGGTCTCACTAGCTTTATTCGCTGCCACAGCTTTCTGTAAGCACTTCCAGTCATTTTCTTGCTGCTCTTTTGGGCTTTGGCTACACTACAGCACTTGCTGCTAACCTGTGTTTGGATGCCTCTGCACGCCTGAAGGCTATCCCACAGCAACATACGCTAGTTAACAAGTTGTGCAGATTTGCTGTGATACTTGAACTGTATGTTCTACAAGGAAGGTCCACCTGTCATCAACCAAATCAGTCTCCACATGTGACACCTGCTGTAGATGACACATGCTGCATAGTAATTTTTATAGTACAAGAAAATTTTCACTCTTCTGGTACAACGTGAGATTTCTGGAATTTCCTTGTCTAAATCGCTTTGTTTACCTGGATTTATTACACTACTTTTTGACAACAATCATTTGATTCATCTCTGCCTGCTCATTATTGGAAGTTTGTGGAATATATCTGAAAAATCACAGAAGCAAAGTGCTGTTCACTGCCTCTGGGTATCTGAATTCTATGAAATATGGATACTACCACAGCTGAACTTCTTAATGTGGAATAATCTCCTGTATGACTGGATGTGCAAATATTTTGCTGAATTGGATACAGTTTGCTCAGAAAAACAGTTTTGGGAATAAAGCTAGAATGAATGCTACAATCAGAATGAAGCGCGCTGACCATTCCAGGAGAGGAAGGAGACATTTTCTTTCACAATGGACGAGGATTATGTTCTTGATACTTTCTTGATCCATGGACAAGGTGTTCTTCAGTAGATTTGCAGCTATGTTGCTGGATTGTAGGAGATTTGCATGGAGGTGGCTGAGGAGCGCGCTCCTTTCGTGGCATAGACAAAGACATTGTGGTGTAGAGACCCCATCAGGATCTTGGGAATAAATCATTTCAAGCTACAGTTGATAGCAGCATCAACTAAGTCTGAAGAAGCCACCTTTTGAAGTGTACTGGACCTTCTGAACCAGGTATGTGGTTTTGTGTGCAGTGTGTCTAAATAGGTCCTATCTGTAGTAAGGTTTCTGGGGAAAAGATCTAAGCAGTTTTCTAATTCGTAACTACTATGGTGTGTATTGGTTGTGGCAACTTAAAATGCTGAAGCGTAGAAAATGGTAAAGCAACAACATTTTTGCAGGACAGTTTATAGTAGGTACTATGGTCTCAAAAGGTACATCATGTTTGTAATGTGTATACCAGTGCAGGATACTTAGTGCAAAATGGACCGTGAATAAACATCTATTAGAACAAGGCTGATTGTGTAATGCACAATTATATGATAGAAAACTGCTGTTTGTGCCAGTGGTATTGAATGCAGTGCCAGTTCTCCAGTGATTTGATCACTAGGCTGTGGAGAGGAGCAACGAAGAAGTTCCATATCCAGGGATTTTGGTTGAAAGGTTCGGAGATTTTGGAGAAGTCTGTGATAAAATAGTTTGGCTATACACTATAGTGGCGCCTATGCCATTAGTTTGATGGATCTTAATTATGCATTGCATATATGCCATTATTTTCCTAAGCTTCTCTAATTTACTTCTAACTGAAAAGATGTTGGCTTGCAGCTTTTTCTACCAAAGAGATAATACTTCTACGTGCTTGAACTATTACATAGCTTAACATTTGCACGTGCAGAATATGTTCACACCATTGCAGCGAATTGAGTTACTATAAGTTTCCTCCTGATAGTAACAGTAGTAGACAAATATTTGCTTTGTTTTGATTTGTGAAAGAAAGAATTTAACTTGAATGTTGGTTGGAAACTTGTACTTGTTACTCAATGTATTGAAAGCTTTCTAAAATTTGTCTGAATCTTCTGAAATAGACTCGTAAATTGTTTCTGTTTAATTCATTAACTACGAAAAGTACTTCCTTAAAAAACAGAACTGGCCTGCTTTGAGTTCCTGATGCCCTTCAGAATTGTAGGTGTAGTCAATTGTAAGATGCTAAGCAAGCTTTCCTGTTTTTTCCAGTCAATTGATTTCTTAACGGTGAGTGAAATAGCCGCTAACTACTCAAATTAGAATGGAAATATGCTGTCCTCAACAGAGACTTCTGTGGCCAAAAGCTGGTTTACAGGTCACCAGATTGCTGGTTCTGGTTTTCATCCTTGTGATTTTTATCTCTGCAGTGACTTTTCTTTTTTCTTCTAAAATTCGGTGGCCTATGTACTGTTTGCCATATGAATAATATGTACTATTTCAGTTGCTTGTGTTGCTCTAGCGGAGCATAGCATTCTCAGACCTTAGTGTCAGTTGTTGCAATTTTTAAATCCCAACAGTAAAAAAGGCTAACTCCTTCACATTTCTTAATTGCTTTGCCCTTCCACCAAATCATATAAGTTGATACACAGCTGTTTCTGATGTGGGTTTGCCTTGTTCTCCAGTTCCTTGATTTAGAGAGCTTTATTCCTCCTAGCACTTTGTGTTAGAGATGAAGAGATATAGTAAACCACTGTATTTTCTGACCAAGAAACTGGTGTGGTTTTGTCTGTGTTTCTCCTACTCCTGTTTTTGTGTAAAAGAAACACTTGGTCTTAATGTACAGCCTCCAAATGTCAGTTGCCTCCCCTGATGCTTTTGATACCACAACTGAGTAGTTTGGTGCAACAATTGATATTTAGAAATATATAGGAAATTGCAGGGGTTTATTCTTGATATAAGTAGTATGGTGTATACTATGCATAAACCTTACTGACTTTCTCTGTATTTCTCATTTCAGAACCTATTCCATAGCAAGGCAACAACAATGGGTTGGTACACCCAGTGTATGGAAGGAATGTGACCCATCTGGGAATGACAAAAGCAAAGTGTTTGATAAATCCCAGCTCAGCTTTCAACAATTGGGAAAACGTGGGGAAAAATGTCTGAACGAAACAAAACTTAAATGACAAGACAAACTTAGTCAGGAAGACTGAGAATTCATCAAGGGCCATCTATGATTAAAGAAACAAGACTACGGAAGAGATATTTGAACTTTTAATTAAGTTCTTGTAGAACTACCAGCAACTTGCAGTTAGTCTAAACAAAATCTGGTCATTTTCCATATCGTCACATCTTGTTAAGGTGGCTTCCATGGTTTTGCTGAAGAGGATTTGTATAACTTAAGTGGAGGCTGTCAGCTAAACTTAGTCAGTGAATCAGTGTTGTTGGCATCTCTTAATGTCTTGCATCTGAAAATACATAAATGCTGATAACACTTGATGTAGCTATTTTGCTTGGATCTCAAATCCTCTACCAGCTAAGGAATCGGTGATAGCAGGTTAAACACATATCTTGTGCTTCTTGTGAAAGGGAAAAAAAAAATTAAAAAAAAAAATAAATTAATGGTGGCGTGCGTTATGTCAGTAGCATTGCCACTTTAGTTGTTGAAAGACCTGAGAGCTTCTGGTACCTTTGGTCCTACCCCTATTTTGTAGGGTTGGACAGAAAGTAAGCAACAGATGAAATGGCACTGTGAGATACACCAGCAGTCAATCCACTTGGCTTTCAAAGACATGTTCCACCAGCCTTCCCTGCACGCATTATGGCTGTAGTTGAACTATTCATCTGAGTTCGTGAACTTCAACACTGTGGGAGGCAATCACTCTTGAAGATGAAATCATTTATTGTCCTATTTGTAGACTGACTTTATGTCCTCATTTGAAAGCAACAGGCTTTCTAATAGTTATTATTTTTTAGAATTAGCTTCTGAAATGTTGGTACTGTGCTTCCTTGCCTTCCTCCCTCCTTAAATGCACAATTGCTCTTATCTGTCATCCTCCCTCACATATATATATAGATAGAAAGGAAAATCATCTATCACCTCTTAGGATTGGGTTTCTGATTTATTCTTGGGATTCAAGAGGTGCACGCAGATACATTTACAGGTCCTGCAAGTCAGGATGTCCAACTACTCATATTCCTTAGAAGCATTAAACGTGTCATGAGAGTGATAAACATACATTTCCTATATAGTACAGCTCTACAATATCTAGCAATAACTTTTGATTATTCTGTTGCTCAAACAAGTGCTGTTATCCATGGTGGCAAATCAACTGCTGCTACTTCTTAATGATTGAAGTCCTAATTCAGGCAGTCTCATACATTCTGCTGAGATGAAGACATTTCTCTTCCCTGATTCTGAACTTACTGTTTAGTTGTGTGCCTCCCAGCAGTTCTTGTGCTCTCCTGTGCAAATACAAACTACTAGTTTTACTATGGACAAGTAAACGTTCTGATGAGTGTTATGTTTGAGCTACCCAGAATGTTTCCTGACTAATGTTCAGGACCTCTGGTAGCAAATAGCTGTACAGAGGAGGAACATGCTGTCTGACATGCTTCTCTGACTATGCTCTGAGTGTGGCTATACTTGGGAAGAAAGAAGCTGATGAACTTTGGCACGGATTAGTTTTCTTGGACCTTTAGGAGCCTTACTGAACCCACTGAAAACTTATGAATTCATTTTTAACTCAGTACCAGAGAGCAAGCCTTGCCTTGCATGGTAGGGGATGTGGAGAAGGAATTAGTGAAAGGATGGGTTGTGGGTATGATACCACATCACTTGCTGTAGGGCAAGCCATCTTATTTTTGTAACTATATCTACCTTATACTGGTGCACTTGTTTTCTTCTCATTCCTACCTGAACTCAGCTTGACTATGATAACTGAATTAACTCTTCCTTTGCTGAGCAGTCTTTCTCTTCCCTAAAACAAACAATTTCTATTTTTTATTCTACTGATTCACTAGCACAGACTTTGAGAGGCTCTTTAAATAAGTGAAATGCCCTACAGAATTATTCTGCATCTCTGAAGTCCTCAGGTATACATGTGCTAACTCAAGATAATCATTGTCTATAGCTAATTTCAAATGACCTTACTAAGAGATCACTGCTGTTCATCAAGTACATTGTGAAATTTGTATAAGGTATTCAGTGTTACTTGTGAATAACATAAGAAATGGTACGGTTTTAACTGCTCTTCAGGGGTAAGGTGAGTTCTTACTCTGTTTTCATGTTATGGACTGACTTTATCAGTAACCTAAGTTACGCAACTATCTTTCAAGTTTAAATTTCTTTGTGATACTGAAAACATGTTCCAGAGGACTTGGTGTTTAACCATGAGATGCCATCTGCTGAAGTTGACTGCAGAATATTTTCAGAAGGTGTCTCAAGTATTAGTGTAATGATGCTGAACTTCAAAGTCTTTGAACTGTAAAAGAGATGTTTTCTTTGGGGAGGTACTCAGAAGGCTGTGAGGTCTGAGCATTTGGTGGCTCTTTCAGTAGCATCATGCAAGTATGAAGAATATATGCTTGTAACCTAAGCCTTTATTTCGTTGGCTGGTATAGATTTTTCTCAGGTGATTTAGTATGGCAACTAGTTTTGTATTCTAACATTAATAGAGGACAGTCGGGGAAAAAGTTAAATTAGTTTTTGTTGGACTTCCACACTGAAACCTTTGGTTGTGGTAGTACAAACAAAGAACTTAGATCAAGGTATTGGTGAGCTGAACTTCTTTATCTTAAGGCTTTAATGCACATCTCCTGTAATCTTCTCATTTTTTACTTCATCTCAGTATTGAGAAGTACTTATTTTGGTTTGAAATATATTTTTATATACTTGCTTCTGTGCGTAGCATTGCTTTGTATATAAAGTGTGAAATTTTAACTTTTCAGTCTGAGAAAAGTGGAGACAGGTAAGGAATATGGGACTGCTTTGAGGAGTAATCTGAAGCAAAAGACAGTGCACTGTAGTTTACAAGACCAGGCTAAAATAGTGCCTTTATGGCAATGGTCTGCAGGAATAGAGCAGTCTTTCTAGGTAACTTGAAGGACACTTGTACTTCTGCTAGATACTTTTGAGATTAAAATCTACAGTGTTATGTCTGTGTTTGAGGAGTTATCAGTAGGTGATAATCTTGAGGTTAAAAATGCACCCTTGGCCAGGGAAGACAACACCTGAGTTTCAAACTGGTAGACAAGCAGGGCAAGAATACTATGAAATCAGTATACTGTAACTGTATTAAAATCTGTCTCTTCAGTAGAAGTTAACCGTGTAAAGATTGAGCTGTGTAATGGTGTTACTGTCTTGAACTTGGTGGGCCACTGAAATTACATTTGTGTTTTGATTTCTTATCCTGTAGTCTTTACTTTGTTTGTTAATACAATTAGGTATCCAAATCTGTATCGGACAACTAAAAGTGGATATGCAGGGTATGAGTTCGCCCTGCTTACTATGGTATGTTAGGGAAATCTTAACAGGATGTGTTGGCTGTCACATTGCAGCTGCTTGTAGTGTTAGCAAACTGACTAGGCAGCTGGGTTAGAATGTGGTTATTGCCTAAATCAGGATTATATCTATAAATAGAAGTCCATGAAAATATGTGAGATGTTCACCTTTCCCAAAGGATTGAATATGCTACTTCTATAATGTGGCTGGCTATAACAATCAGAACAGTATAACAGAAGAAACAAATCTGTGCATTAAAACATTGGGATCAATGATTTTTCAAATGCTTCTGTTTCTTTTATGGGTTGGTTTTAATGTTGTTTGTTATATTTAGCCATATCCAGAAGATCCAGCAGTGTACAAACCACTCTCCCAGGAAGAGCTGCAAAGGATAAAAAATGAAAAGAAACAGAAACAAAATGAGAGGAAACAGAAGATATCAGAGAATCGCAAACATTTGGCCAGTGTACGGGTTGTACAGAAGAATCTCGTCTTTGTGGTAGGACTATCTCAGCGCCTAGCAGATCCAGAGGTGAGCTGTTCACACTTGCAGATCTTGCTCTTAACTTACTGTCAAGAACTACTGATACATCCTTGTGCCCACCCTTGTCTGTCTCCTTGATGGGTTCGCTGCTGCTGAGGCACCCTCTTCTTAAAGGATCCTACTCAGCTTCCTCCTCCAAAATAACCTCAATAATTTTTTATGTCTTTGCTTTTGGGAGTATGGATGCTCTGTTTTTTTGTGAAATTGCTCTTTGTTTAAAAATGGCTTGTTAAAAATAAGCTTAAGGATTTTTTTAGGTACTCATTTTCCTAGGCTGGATCTGCTGGCGCTATACAGCTGTCATGTGCCACCAGTTCTAAAATGGGATTGGATTATGAGGAACAAATATAAAGTGTAGCACAAACCTGTAGGGACAGAAGGAAAAAAGCCAACACTTGAAGTGTAACTAGGAAGGAGCATGAGGCTGAAGGGGGAAAAAAATTAGTAAGAAGGCAGCCCAGGAAAGAGTTGGCTTGCTATTCTGCATCATCAAAAAGCTTTTCATTTGAGAAAACTGACTATGTCTAAAATGTTTTATTTACTTCCATCATCGGTCAGCTTCAGGTGAAATTAGTGCTAATGAGTAAAACTGCCTTGAATTAGAATATGGAGGGAATGTGCTACAGGATAAGATAAACGTCTTCAAAACTGATGTGCTAAGTTAAGTTCACCTGATGGGACTAAATTGGAGAAATCTCAAATAGAAGTGGCTCTTTCTGAGGATTTACAGAGTATGGGCTGCATTATGATAGACTGGGAAAGAACAAATGTAAGAAGCAGCTTTAATGGAGGGGGGAAGAGGGGATTATGATGGGAAGAGAAAAGTCAAAGTTAAACTGATCTGGTGTAGAACACTTCAGTTTCTACAAGAATATGGCAACAAGTATTAGCAACTGTCAGCACTGGCTTGGTGCTATTTATTATCAAAACATGTATTCAGTTTCTTTGACAAGATAGAGGGTTTGTGAGTAAAAGAAATAATAATATTCAGTTTTGCTCTTTTTTTTTTTTAAACCTTAGATAATTCCACACTGAATACTTGAAGTAATTAGAAGTGGGTTTATAGGTGTAGTAAGGGGGTGGAGGTGTTGTACTAGGTTTGGTGGTAGCACTATTCTCACTGACGTACCTGAAGATAATGTGTACTTAGTGAATACTGTGTATAGCACCAAGATTACTTGATTTCCAAGAAACCTATCATGAAAGAGAGAGAGATGGGCTCAAAAAAAAGAAGTATTCAATATATTCAATTTCAGTTTTCCACTTAAACAGGCAAAAAACTCCTGCACAAATAAAGATGGTATGGAAGGGGAGACTGGCTACTATTTGCTGTTTCTGGAAATAGATCTGTGGATCATAAGGGAGTACAGGTGGATCCACTTCTGTTGATATGTATACTCTTGTGAAAATTGTGAAGGCCATGCTGACGTATCTTGTAAGAAGTATAATATGCAAGACACTTGAGGAAGCTCTTCAGCTTTACTGAGGACTGTCAGTCTCCTCTGGAATGATGCCTGAGGGTGGATGTAGGATCTTTCAAGAGGGTGTAGATCAAGTGAAGAGCAGTTGGAAGAGACCAGTGAGTGACTGGTTGTCTATACAACATGCCCTGTAGTTGTACAGAACGTTCCAAATGAAGACATTGAGGCTCCCTTGAGAAGAGACAGGAGGAGCTTAGGTGAAGAAGTTCTTGGATCAGCACAGTTTAACTGTGCTATCCAGTGTTAATATGAAGACAGAACTAGGGAAACAAATCTTCCTTTTCAACCTCTCAGGTTATTGTCGATAACTAGAAATACCCTTAGCTTATTTAGCTTCAGTCTAAGTAGTCAGTGCTTCTGCATCTCCTTCCATCACGGGGATAGAAAAAGAAAGGCTTTTGCTACCAAATGTGTCAGATGCGTTGCTAATTCCATTGGCACACAGGTAACTGTTATTCAACAGAGTTCCTTACTATGCTAGAGATGTTCCTGCTTTGCACAGGATCCGTAAATGGTGTGTTATTAGCAACTAATGCAGGGAAGAGCAAGACAGGAATTTTTTTTTTCTTCTGGGATGTGATTCAGTCATTCATTTTCAGTATGATGTTGATTCTGAAATGTCTTTTCTTTCTCCTGTGAATTGCCATATATTGTCTTGCTGTGCTTAGCCTGAAGTTTTCAGAAGACCAGAGTATCTTGAGCTAATTGGTTTATTCTCTCTCTGTTTGGAGTGGAGAAAGCGAGTCAGGATTCAGCATTTTCTTCCTAGCAGTTAATATATCTGAATGCAAGTTTAAGATGGTTACTTAAAATTGGAATGAATGTGTGTTTTACTTTTTTCTCAAATCATAAAATAGATGCATACAGGAATATTTAATGATGAATGGGCTGTATCTTGCCCAGGGGAGGGTTGGGTAATCTGAGTACTGAAAGAAATTTTAAAAATACAACGTAAAATGTGTAATAGCGCTGATTTAATTTCTTTACTGCTGTGACAATGTACTCTGTATTGCAAGTAGCCCGTGTTTTACATTGGAAAACAAATCTACATCTATATGCTCTCTTCCTCTTTGTAGAAAAGAACTGTGGTTTATTATGTAAAGGCGTTAGTTGCACAGTTACACAGAAGAAATAAGTACAGCTTTATATGAATTAACTTTCCAGTATACCACTTTTAACTTTCTTTTCTTGCAGGTTTTGAAACGACCAGAATATTTTGGGAAGTTTGGTAAAATACATAAAGTTGTCATTAATAACAGCACATCATACGCAGGCTCACAAGTAAGTCAGAGGTCCTTGTGATTTTTTTTTATTCCTTTAGTGAAAATACATGTGTGCAGAGTGAATCTGGGGCTCCCTATTTCTGATTAAACAATAGGTTAAAAAACTAAAAAGAAAAAAATACAGCACAGCAAAAATCAAATTAATGTTAAGTTACTGAAGCCTTGTCCAACCAGACACTCAAAGTTAGATGCAGTGTAGAGAGATTAAAAGCTGAAAATGGGGTGAGAACCTTCAAAGCAGCAGCAACATGGCATTTATTCACTAATCTGCGTTTCAGAGATAAAATACTTCCAATTAAGTACTTCTAGAACCTTCAAGCAACGTTTTTATGCATTTCTTCTTTTCCCCGTTCTTTATGCATCGCATCTAAATTTTTATTAATTCTACTATTTTTGTCAATTTTCCTGTTAAAAATACATAGCTGTTAATATACCAGTTTATGAAGTGAGCTGCTAAAAAACCAACTTGATGTTCAGATCTGTCTTGGGGAAGGAAAGAAAATAATGCTGTGTTTTCTTTCTAGGGTCCAAGTGCCAGTGCATATGTAACCTATATCCGGTCAGAAGATGCTCTCAGAGCCATACAGTGCGTCAATAATGTGGTGGTAGACGGCAGAACACTTAAGGTGGTCATATTTTTACATTCTTATATATATGTGCTAGGGCACTAACACCAGTGCATAATATAAAATTTTATTTGTGTGGATGTGCTTCTGTTGCTGAACAAAAGTGCCCAGTTAATGGGTTTTGACCCATTTTCCTAGCATTAATCACAACCTGGATGTTCAGTGAGCTTCCAGCAGGCAATGTTTTAGCCGGTTAGCAGGTAACTTCTTAAAACAAAAGTTTGAGACGAAGAAATGCACTGCCACCCCCTTCCCACAGTGGCTTTTTTGCTGTATAGCTTAATAGCACAGCATGAAAACCTGATTATTTGCTTTTACAGAACATTTCTGTAGTCCAAACACCATACCTCTCAAAAGCTTCCTGGGAAGTACAAGGTTTTTTCCTTTTCATATCTGTGTAAACAGGTATTTGGGCTGATTTGGCCAAATTGGTGGCTATAGAAAATCATCTAGTTAATATTCATTTCCTGACTCTGCTACAAAATATTAACCAGTTTCATGTAATACAAATCCATAACTACTTATTTGGCTTCTTATGATTATGCATGCAAATATTTACTACGGTGTTTATTTAGATTGTATGAAAATAGAACTAATCCTAATTATCTAATCCTGAATTATATAGATTTCTTACAAATGGATTTCCTAATCCATCTGCATCAAAAATGCATTATCATGGAATTAAATCTAGGGAAGGAATTTTTTTTTTAGCATATATAGCTTTTTTTTCTTATACTGCAAAAGGCATTCTTAACCTCCAGTACTTAATGATTTATTTTTTTTCAGGCATCATTAGGTACAACAAAATATTGCAGTTATTTTCTAAAAAATATGCAGTGTCCGAAACCAGACTGCATGTATCTACATGAGCTGGGAGATGAAGCAGCCAGTTTCACGAAAGAGGAAATGCAGGTAAGCGTAATGAATGAGAAACACATGAAATGTGGCATGTATGTGTTTTATTGTATATAACGTAATCTGTGTATAATGTAGCCTTTTGCTGAATGTTATGGCAGAGATGGATTTTGAAATCCAAAAGGTAGATTAAGGAGTTGGATATTGGAAGTGAACAGTTAATTTTTTTCTTTGCGTGCTGCTTCTAAAGGCTCAAAAGTCCACTGAGTGTTCATGAGTCAAAAAGGTGATAAACTCTTAGCCAAGAATTCAAGTAACCTTGGGTTAGCTACTTGCCCTTTGTTCATACCAATGCAAGGTAACATGCTGTTTCAAATCTCTGAATTGTTAGTGCAGATCTGGGTTTTCCTGTAGATTTTGTGTGTGTGGCCAGTTACCATGGCTTAACTATTGTACTGTGATTTGACTATGCTATCTGAATTCAGATACCTCGTTTAGCCTGTGAAGGGTATAGAAACCAATTGGAAATAAAACATTGAGGCTAACTGTAGTAGAGCATGAATACTGATGCAGGGAGTTTTGGGCTATCTCAACATCAAAATGCTTGTTATCTAGGTTAGGAAGTAAATGGATAGCTTTACTTTTGCAAAGGTGGTGCAGGTCTTTTGGGTCTGTCCCTCTACATAAGATAATGGTAAAGCTTTTAAACTCCGTCTCAAGTATGCCAGCTTCTCATCCAGGCTGTAATTTTTTTGCATGTAATCTATCTATGAAACAGGTTGTCCCCAGCCCTAGTGCTAGCACAAATGTTGTAAACCATGTCATGTTGGACTGATGTAAGCCAGAGAATAAGAAAGAACGTCTGTATCTATTAAACATTTTTTTCCACAAATCAGCAATTATTTCTGAAAATTTCAGCTATGTTTTCATAAATTAAAAGAATACCCTGCTGGTTCACATGTATGGTCTCTGTAGTATATATTTTGTCACAGATAATGGCAATAGGAGGTAAACTTCAGGGAGAACTTGCAAACCAGGCCACCTTCACCGTTTTTTCCCCTGTATTTCTCACACCACCGAGAGCTGTTACATTATACGTGTTTGAGGGTATGTTCCTGTCTAGGCTTTTTAGGTTTTTTATAGAGCTGTCAGCCATGAATTTATCTAATCCATTTTGAACTTGCTGATACTGTCAAGCCTATAGTCTTTTGTGGCAGCAAGACCCAGAAGTTCACCAGCTGCTTTGTCAAGTGCTTTCTTTTGCCCATGTTAAACTGATCTACAGTTAATTTTGTCAAGGGTTCACTAATGTGGTACTAGCTGAAAGCAAAACCGTTAGTCACCTTATGATGTTGTAAAACTTGACCTTATTTTCTCAGTCTTCTCTCCAAATCACACGGTTTCTGGGCTTTTAAACTTCTCTGTAAAGCAGTTCCTCCCTTTCTGTGATAATTTCTATTGCCCTTTTCTGTGCCTTCTAGTGGTGTCTTCCTTGAGATGCAGAGGTCAGACGCATCATACCCATGACGTAGTGGAAGCAAAGTTTAATACAGCAATTCTCAATGTGTGCAGTGGGATGTTTTTTGTTTGGTTTTATGTGCCCTTCCTAATGATGCCCAGCATATTTTTTGTGTTTTGTTGCCAGTGCATAATCAACTAACAATTTTGGAGCTCACTTGTCAGTAACCTCAGTATCTCTTCTCTGAGCTGTGACAGCCAGTTCACAGATCAGTTGAGCATTAGTAGCTAGGCTACTTTTCCCTTGGTGTGTTACCTGATGTGCCTCTGATAAAGCTTGTTTGCCGAGTTCTCTGGGGTTCTTTCGGAGTTACTCATTTTCAGCATGGCAGTTAACTACCCAAAGAACTTGGTATTGTTGGCAAAGAACTTGCTTTTCACTCCTTTCTCATGCACGCATGCTGATGGTGTGGCATAAAACTGATGGCAGTCATCAGTCCTCATCATTACTTGCTTCTGCATCCTAAAAAGAGTGACCAGTAAGTCTTGCCTTTGCTTTTCTGTCTTTGAACCAGCTTCAATCCACACAAGAACCTATGCTGTACCTTAGGGTAGCTTCATAAATAACTTCTGTTGTGAAACCTTATGGAAGGCTTTTTTGAAAATTTTGTGGGTCCTCTTATTGATGCTTATTGACACTAGAAAATTAGTGAAGTAGGATTCCCCTTTACAGAAGATGTTCAGATTCATTACTAGCAGATTATGTTTATTCATTAACTTCTTTTTTTTCCAGATAGACAGACTTCACAATCTTAGGAAGGATGGAGGTTGAATTTAGCAATCTGTAGTTCACAGGATCTTTTCTACAGCCCTTTTTGTAGAAGGAAATGGCAATCTGTCAGTCCTCTGGCCTCACTGCCAGTTTAAACTGATAGGCTACATACTTTGGCTAGGAATTCAACTTCAGATGAGTTCCTTCAGGAGTCTTGAGTGGATTATACTTGATCTTGGTGACTTAAAAGAATCTTCCTTTCCTGATCCTTGTTACATTCCTTAAACTTTCTTCTTGATTTCATATTGATTTCTTGGCAATCATTGGAAACTACACAACTATCGAAAAGTGCATTTCAGTGCACCAGATTTCTGGAGTTTGCGTTAGTGTCAGTGAATTTACAGGTCCATTTGATGAGAACAGTTGTTTTAATAGACATCGTGACAAATTGAAAAGAACTAGTAGAACTCCAGGAAGTCTCTGAAAGTGAAGTTGGGAATTTAGGTCAGGTAGGTTGGAGATGTTAAGTTTGGCCTCTGGATTGCTGGCATGATTACTGCAATCTCCTGTGTAGGGTTTTAATATTTCTTTCTGACATTTATGTGACAGCTAAGTGAGCTTAGGACTTGCTTGATGTTCCTGGCCATGACGTTCAGTCTTTTGCCACTAGAGTATTAAGCAAGATGAGATCTTGAGGGAAGTTTCTTCTTACTCATCTGCTTAAAGTTTGCAGCGCAGATTTATGCATCTGAGCTAGTTGCTTATATTCTATTCATGCGGATGGAGAAAGAAGTATTTCTAGGGTGCACCTTATAAAGCTTGCATTTAGGTGAGCCATGCTTTTTTTCTACTGTATTTAGTAGCTTGTGAGCAACTTACAAAGTTGGGTAAGATGATGCGTACATCAGATGTTTCCACCTGAGGAACCTGAACGTACAGAGGTCTGTGGGACCTAATGAGATGCATCCCAGAGTCCTGAGGGAATTGGCTGATGTAGTTGCCAAACCACTCTCCATAATATTTGAAAAGTGGCAGTTGGTGAAGTCCTGGTGACTGGAAAAAGGGAAACATTGCACCTGTTTTTAAAAAGGGTAGAAAGGAGGACGCTGGGAACTACTGACCTGTCAGCCTCACCTCTGTGCCTGGGAAGAACAGGGAACTGATCTTCCTAGAAGCTATGATAATGCACATGGACGACAAGGGGGTAACTCGAGACAGCCAGCATGGCTTCATCAAGGGCAAGTCCTGCCTGACCAACCTATTGGCCTTCTACAATGGACTGACTACATCAGTGGATAAGGGAAGAGCTATGGATGTTGTCTATCTGGACCTCTCTAAGGCCTTTGACATGGTTCGCCACAACATTGTTCTCTCTAAATTGCAGAGATATAGATTTGATGGGTGGCCTGTTCGGTGGGTGAGGAATTAGTTGGATGATTGCATCCACAGGGTACTGGTCAGTGGCTCAATGTCCAAAGAACACGCCTGAGGGACTGGATGCCATCCAGAGGGACCTGTACAAGCTTGAGAAGTCAGCCTGTGTGAGCCTTATGAAGTTCAACAAGGCCAAGTGCATGGTCCTGCACCTGGGTTGGAGTAACCCCTGGTATCAGTACAGGCTGAGGGATGAAGGGAATGAGAGCAGCCCTGCCAAGAAGGATTTGGGGGTACTGGTGGATTAAAAGAGGGACGTGAGCCAGCGGTGTGCACTTGCAGCCTCAAAGGCCAACTGTATCTTGGGCTGCATCAAAAGAAGCATGGCCAGCAGGTCAAGGGAGGTGATTCTGCCCCTCTACTCTGCTTTGGTGAGACCCCACCTGGAGTACTGCATCCAGCTCTGAAGCCTTCAGCACAGGAAAGACATGGACCTGTTGGATTGGGTCCAGGGGAAGGCTGCAAAAATGATCAAAGGGCTGAAGCACATCTGCTGTGTGAAAAGGTTGAGAGAATTGGGATTATTTAGCCTGGAGAAAAGAAGGGTCCTTATTGCAGCCTTTTGATACTTAAAGGGGGCTTATAAGAAAGATGAGGACTAAATTTTTAGCACAGTCTGTTGTGATAGGACAAGGGGTAATGAATGGTTTTAAACTAAAAGAGGATAGTTTTAGGCTAGATAGAAGAAATTATTTATGCTGAGAGTGGTGAAACACTGGAGAGCAGGTTGCCCAGAGAGGTGGTAGGTGCCCCATCCCTGGAACCATTTAAGGTCAGGTTGGCCAGGGCTCTGAGCAACTTGGTCTAGTTGAAGATGTCCCTGCTCATTGCAGGGGAGGTTGAACTGGATGATTTTTAACTTTTAAAGGTCCCTTCCAACCAAAACTATTCTGCAATTCTGTGTTTCAGTATTGATTTTTAGAGAGTTGTGTAGGTTGACTATGTAGAGAAAGACATGTTCAGAATGTACCAGTAATGGAGAACTGGAGAATTAAGTAGGCAAAAACCTGAAGATGTTTATAATGTTTGACTGACTTGCAGTATTCAAATGGGATATGCAGTTGTCCTTCTAAAGGAGCCCATAAGGGAATTTAGTTTCTCAGCAGTACTATTTTTTGAATTTTGTCAAATATTCCTGCTTTTTTTAAAAAAAAAAGAGCAAGTAATAGTTTTCTTTTAGATTGTAGTATTTTTATAGGAGGATGTCCATGTTTGCTGTGCATCTGTGCCATTACTGTTCCAACAAAACATTCATAAAGGGAATTAAGTAATGTATAAATGATAATTTTTTGATGTATGAGTAGTGTGAGAGCTTTTAAATCAACACTGAAGATGTGAATGATAATAACATATGTGTTCCAGACTTAAGATTCAGAAGGCTTGACCATAAATCTTGGCGCTTATTTCCTTTGGTAAAGGACATCTCTCAGTATCTGGAAGCTCTAGATAAAAGTTATTGATAACTTCAAATTCTCTGTTCTATTTTGCATCTTGATTCAACTCATTACAATACTTCACTTTAAAATAGGAATTCTTAAGTTGGAGTGGTATAACAAAAATGCGAATGCTCATCTTGAATTTGTTTCAGATATTACATTAAATGTTACCAGGGAAGTGGGGTGGATCTTACTGGGTTTGTTTTAAATATTTAGCCACAAAATGTTATAGATAAGATAGCCTGAAAAATATTCCTTCACTCACCAGATTCAATATTCTAGAGGCCTCAATTTCTCAAAGCAAGAAATTTGTCTCAATTAATTCAGTTAGTTAATTGAAATCTTTAAATACTCTATTATTAAAAAGAATGGTTTATCAGTTATTGCTCAGAATACATATGTTGTCACATGATAGCTAACACTGAGACCACCTCAGCTGTTTTTATAAAGCAAATATGACTTCCGTCTTGGAACATTTGGTTTAAGGGAGACTCTGCTCCTTCCCATCTTCTGAAAAGCTCAGTACGGTTGATACATCAAATGCAGACTGCCTTGGAGATTTACCTGTCTTGATTTAGAAGATATATCATGAAGTTCTTGATTGGAACTGATGAGCAAGTTCTAATAAGGTTGTAAGTGTTTTTCTGCTTTAGAAGTCTCAATAAAGTTATAAATTGGTAAATATATCCGAGTGATTTCTAGGCAAGCTTTTGATTCACAGAGATCCTGTCTGCTAAGATAGAGAAGCACTGTTTTGACTTTTTGTCAGGAGTAGCCTGTTAAGTTGTTAAATCTCAATTACTAAGCTTTGGGAAGTACGTAGGTACTTTTATATATAAAATATATATTTTTAACATAAGTAAATTTGTATTAAATCAGTATTCATTAATTGAGAGTTTCTCTTTCCTTAGGCGGGTAAGCACCAGGAATATGAACAGAAACTACTGCAAGAATTATACAAACTAAACCCCAACTTTCTCCAATTATCTACGGGTACAGTTGACAAGAACAAGAACAAAGTGACAGCACTGCAGAGGTATGATGCGTAAGTACTGATGCTGGACTGCCTGGCTGTGCTTTCTTTCTGGTTATTCCTAAAGAAAAATTCCTTATTCCTGTTGCATCCCCTAAATTGCCTGCTGTTTTTAGTGGCTATATGATGATAGCGGTTTTCTCCCTGCAGAGACATATGCATCACTTTGTTCTAATACGCAGTGAATCTTAAAGAAATGTTTTTCTGCATTTGGATCATTAGTTCAGAGCAAGGTATTCTTAATTGTGAAAGAAAACCTTGTATTTCATATTTGCATAAACTCATAGTATTTATTAAAGACCAGATGTCAGCTTTCTTGGTATGGCATCATGATGAATGCAGTCTGTACTCTCACAACTGAGACACCTTATAGTCTTAATATGTTTTTTTTACATCATGATTTATACTGCAGTCCTTGCATTAGGTGTAAGGACCTTGGCAATTGAAAGTAAAATCAGTTTCTTCTGTGCGTGTAAGAATTCATGAGATGTGAATAAAAGATTTCTTACTTTTCATTTAGTAAACTATTTAGTAAATATATTTTTCACTATGTTGAAATTGCAGATATCACTTATTAGTGCTAGTTAAAATATTATTCAGTTGAAGTAGTTTGTTCAGTAAGTTATGAAAAGATTTCTGTCCATATGACTACGGAGTCATACAAAGATAACTGAAAGACTAAGGTCATTAGTCTTTACATGAATTATCCACTCAAATGTCATACTTAAGGTAAAGAAATAAAAGCTGTTAACAATCTCCTCCACTCCTTTTTGTAAAATTTTCATCATGAGATGGGCAGAGCAGAATGTAAAAGCTAGATTGCACTTTGTACACACCTTGGCATTGTAATCAGGGCTTGTGTTGTGTGCCAGTTTATCCACTCCTGAATTTTTCAGACAATAGTTTGACACTGGCAGCATCACTGCACAACAGTTTAAGCAAGAAAGTGGGTACTGTATCTAAAATATTACCATTGGAGCTTGAATAATCAGTACATAATTCTGAGAAATGGTATGCCAGCTAGTGTACCGGGATTATTTTCTTTAACTTCTGGAGGAAGTGTCATATGCTTGTTGACTGCAAGTGGTCAGGACCTCCAGTTGGATCTTTCCTTAAGGACTGTGCTGCTTCTTATTTCTTGGGCTCTAGTTCAATATTAACTTGGAAGGTATAGTGCAATGAGTGAAGCAAATATGCCACTTCCTTCATTTGGGTATTATTTTATGTTAAAAGTCTGAACTAATCTTAATTTGAAACCTAATTAGATACCAGCAAAACAAATGATACCAGCAAGGAAAGAATGCTCTGTCTGAAACTGCCCCAAACTTTTAAGCCTTCAGAAAGCAATTATGACTTGGAGCTTGGCCGGTCTGTGGTGCTAACATTTTGGCACTTGTGGAAAATATGGCATGTTACTCTAAAGGTAACAAGTGGTCTGGAGTTAATTTCTCTTGTCAGATGAACGGCATCACCACAACACAGACTCTGTTCTTTGCTAATGCCAGGCACCACCTTTTGGGCTGCAAAGTGAATTTTGTCTTGCAGCTGGGATTTAGAAATGTTTCAAGCCCCATCTCATCAGGGAACTACAGATAGAGTTTGTGAGCTAGTGAATACGTGTTGTTTTCCCTCACAGCTTTCTGCCTACTTGGGTTCTCATTTTTGTCATATTCACTAATACGATATTAATATTTCTGGCAGTTTGCCAGAGCCTCTGATAATTTTGTAGTTGTTCTTGGTTTTGGGGTGCAGGACTTCTGTTTCACTCTGGAATCGAGCAGAAGTTGAATTCTAAATAGTAGATGTTGAATTATAAATATACAGTAGTAGAAAACAGCTTCTTAAACTGTGCATAAATACTTTTTCACAATTGTGTTGTCATTTGAAAGGTCCTAGCACAGACCTTGATTCTTGCTGCTGATGGCAAATGTTAAAATCCCCTTGTGCCACTTTGTGTATGTGAGTACTCATCTCTTGCTATGTCACTTGATAGGCATGGTGACTGCATTCTATTACAATTAGAGGTATATTACACATTTAAAACAGATTAAGCTCTTTTTTCTCTTCTTTTTTTTTTCCTCCTTCCTGCTAACCTCTTCCTAAAGAACTGAAATGAATGAGGTTTTTTTATGCTACGGTTGGAAACACTTGTTAAGCACTTGGTGGTCTTTTAGAGAGCAGCCCTTTAGAAGCATGCAGCTTTGAACTTAACCAAACCAAAAACACCCATGTGCACAAATACCTACCCCAAAACATAAAAGTTTCTTTCTCTTTACTCTTCTCCTTGTATGGAAAACCGACTTTTAACTGTCACATTTTAAAGTTAGTTTTAATATAGCGATGACTTTGCACTGGGGCAGACATAAATTTTGATATTTAAAATAAATCTGTTAATGGATTGAAAGTCTTGTTATATCTAGATTACAGCTCATTTTTGTAAGAGTGAGAATGTTAAATGACTGCATCGTGCTGCTGATGACATGGCTTCATTCTTTGATGTTCAATATTTGATCAGCTTACTACTTCAAATGTGTGCGAAGCAAAGATGAGATCTGTAAATCAGATCAAGGCTCTCATCTGTGTACATGTTGTATAGGTATATGAGAAAAGATGGAGGTAGAATAGCAAATCTTACAGTAGTGAGATTTGAGGGTAGCTAGTAATGCCAATTTTACCTGAGTAGGAGTAGGAAACACTTATGTTGCTGTAAGCAGCTGTGGGAATCTTCAGATGCTGACTGTGACCTGACTAAATTGACCTAGAGATGTAAATTTTGGACCATGTAATAAGAACATATTAATGAAGGGGGGCATCAGGAGGAAAATATGTATTTAAAAATTTTCTTTCAAAAGCTTATTCCTTATGAAGACAGCACTTGGACACTAAAACCAGCATCCTAATAGAAGCAGATAAAAAGCTAAAGTTAATATAAAAGAACTGTAGAACAGAAAGGCAAATCTTTTATAGGAAGATTGTAGGGTTGGCAGACAATGCTGTATTTTAATGCATTCAGTTATAGATGATATTCCAGCTCACTTCAAATTTCAGCAAAAACTTGGGCTTTGAGTCATCTTTTGGACTTCTTTCAGATGTAATGTGTACTCTGAAATGAAATTTAATGTTACTTTATAAAAGGGAAGTGATTATGGCTTTAAACTAGAAATGAAGGGAGCGCTCATTTCAATGAACAGTGTGTTGGTCTGGCTGGTCTCATGATCTGTTAGTGTAAAGCTGTGGACTCTTGCGTAGCAGGCGTAAAACACAAGCTGTTGAGCCCAGGCTTGATAGGGCCTGGAGTATAAAACATTTGTTTCTTCTTTTAAAAAGTGATTTGGTTCATGATTTACAGAACTTACAAATACTTACAGGCTAAAGCAAATAATTCTAAAGGAGGTGTGTGTAGGCCTGGATACTTGAAGCTGTTGATGGATTTTTGTTCTGGTTTTTTATTATTTTTTTTTCTTCCTCTCCCCCAAATGGAGAAGTCTGGACTTCAGCGTTGGCAGAGCAGCTATCTATTCAGTGAAGAAAACAGAATTTCCCCCCCAGTTTTCTCTCCCCTCCCTACCCCCACTAATTCTTTTTTTTAAGTCAACACAATTTAAAATCTGAGAAACAATATCCAGATAAATCTATCCTTATAGATTGTCTGGCACAAGGATTTATTTCCTTAGTGCTTAAAATTTTTAAAACACTTTCTTCATAACTTGAACTCTTCTTTTTTTTT
>VXBO01009333.1:65353-102751 GCA_013400135.1 Rhinoptilus africanus
CCTTTTTCCAGACCCAACAGTAATAACAAAGATGCCTGGCCATCATTACAGAGTTCAAGTAAATCAGCCAACGGTTTAACAATGGAACACAGGAAAACGCCTCCTATATTAGAAAATGGCACAGACCCAGAACACATGACTCCAGATGGTGCAGACTCAGATTTCGGGTAATTGTGCTGCCTTTTATACTTCAGATAGCTTGCTTTCTCTCTCACTGATTTGTGTGGAGGGAATGATTCTCCAGTCTCTCTCTCTGGTTGGAGAGCTGGATTCAAATCCTGATCAGGTCATAAGAAGCTGGACTTAGCCTAGCCCATGTCAAAAAGACTGACTGGCAGATTGTGCAGGAGAACCCTAACATAAAGTTAGTAAGTGATGTTAAAGGTAAGGTCTGAGGGAAACTGAATCACTGGGTGATGAACAGCTTATATAGCTGCATGGTCCCAGCCAGAGCTGAGCCCTTCATTTCTACGCAGAAGCTTCCACAAAAGTAACACACTAGTTGCTGTACATGAGGAGATATGTCACTTGGAAAACCTTCAAAAGAAGGAAGCTAAACGTTAGGGCTGCATTTCTGTTACTTCTTTACAGTGATGTGTTCCAGAAATACAACTGCAGAGGTAAGGGTACCCTGATTCTCACTCAGTAACAGGAATAACAGGGCAGCAGATTCAACTGAGGCTTCTTTGTGCAGAGGAAATAATTCGTCTGCTTACAGTAACTTACTGCTAACCAATGTTTTTTCCTCTTTTGGTGCCCTCCTGGAATAAAACTGGTGTCCTTTTCCATCACAGGCATCACTAGCAGTTCTGGTGGTAGTCTCTAGTCATGCTGTTTTGTTTTTTTTATGGAACCCCCTTAGGTAATATTGGTTGGGCTCATTCAGAGGTTGGACAGGAAAATAAGAAGGTAAACCCTAATATTTCAGGAAGTGGTATTGTTGAATTAGGTAGCTGATGTTCATTTTAAATCGCTATTGAATCGATGCATTAACATTGTGAGTGCTGTTGAAAGTGGTACCTTCTTGTTAGGTTTAATAGCAGTCCTGTTGAGGTGTGATTAGAGATCCTATGGTTGCATCTCAGTAGTGACATGCAGCTTCTTTCTTACATTTTCTGAAAATAAATTTATAGAATCATAGAATAGTTTGGGTTGGAAGGGACCTTAAAGATCACCTAGTTCCAGACCCCCAGCTGTGGTCAGGGACACCTCCCACTAGACCAGGTTATTCAAAGCCCCATCCAGTCCGGCCTTGAAAACTTCCAGGATGGGGCATCTATAACTTTTCTGTGCAACCCGTTCCAGTGTCTCATCACCCTGTCAGTACTTTACACCCCTTTGCAGTAGGTAAAAATACTGTAGCCAGTAGATAATCAATCTTGTTTATTCCTGAGGGCTGGAAGCCAGTCCTACAATTAAAGGCTCCTTAGGCAGGTTCAAGTACAATAAACATTTTCACAGCTTAGATTGTCATTAAAAATTACCTTATGCATACTTTGTTAAACTGTGGCATCATGACTTTCTCTCAGCAGCTTTGGGAAAAGAATTTGGCTGGAATATCAGCTCCACAATCAGAATGATTGTGTAGTAAAGAGTCAAAAGCAAACTTTTGTGCTATAGGTATTCAGAAATTACTAACCCAAGGCAGTTCGTTCCAAACGGATTAACTTTATTCATGGTCTTCGACCACTCAGTAGAAAGTATTTGTAAGTCTTCACTGGAGTCATGCTTGTTTGCAAGTATCTTCTGCTGTTTTTTCTTTTATAGTCATGAATAATTCAGTTTCAGGTATCTTTTTGAGATACCAACTCAATCAGTGTTCTTTTGCACAACAATTTTTATTGATGGATTACTCTTATATAGTTTCTTTAGAGTAGAGAAGAAGAAATTCTGCTGGGTTTCTACTCCAGTTATTCTGGGGTGGAGAGAACAAATATGGGAGGATGCAATTTTATGAATTTTTGACCTTGGTATGTGGCTCTATGCAATATTTAAACTTTGCAGCAGCAAGAGGTGTTTGTAAGCAAGGTGTAGCTAGAATCTGAAGTCTGCATCCAGTCACAATAATTATTAAATATATTTATCTTGTGCTAACACATCATGCCTGTAATTTGACTAGTATCACATTCTGGCCTCTTAATGGAACTGAAATTCATGTTCTTGCTTCTGATCCTTTGTAGGACCAGTGTTTTGAGCTGTGTAGCCTGATGCTTGTGCATCATCTTCTATGGGTCGATAAAAATGAAAGTATGTTGAAGTTATAAAGCAGAGATTTTAACCTGAACTTGAACTAATGCTGTTTCATTAGGGTGGTATTTAGCATAATTAAGGAAGGCAAGTCACAAGTGCCTGTCAGCATCTTGAATCCTGAGATGTGCCATTTCAGCCAAGTCATGTTAATTCCCAATGGATAGCTTTCTGAAGTGGTTTCCTGCTGCATATTATCTTTTATTCTTTTTATGTTTGATGGCACTTGTTTGTGCTGTGTCTTTTCCTGCGTTTTTCCCCTTCTATCATCTCAAAACTCAGTTTTCTTACCTCAGAACTAACTCCTGCTAGCTAAAGTTTGATGGCTGGTGGGAAGCTTAACATGCCACCAGGACTAAATGGTTAATTTAATCTTTTCTCTCCCCAGATTTATTTAGGACTTTTGTGGGAACTGACAATTTAGGTATTTGGAAAATAAATCTGTTCCCCGAGTTACTCTCCATAGTAGCATAAGTGGAACTGACTACTACAGAATACTACCAGAGTACAAAAGTCCTGGTTTTTTGAATGGCATAGAGTTACTATGGTCATGTTTAAAACTTTCCTTTTGTTCCTTAACAGGATAGTCAACAAGCGGAGTCGAGAGTGATTGGAAGTAGTATTACAATATATGGCAAATTATTGGAATGTTTATGATTTAAAAAAAAAACTTTCACAAATAATACGTGGACTCATTTCCTTCTTGATGCCTCCTAATTAATTTCACTTTATCTTTATTTTAAGGCTTTTCTACCATTATGAAAGCAAATGTTGATTTTCACGTTCAATACTCGAGTGTCTTATTGTCTCTTTTCCCCTCCCGCTTTTGCAGCCCTATTGACAAACCTTCAGATTCCCTCAGTATAGGAAATGGTGACAGCTCCCAGCAGGTAAGACATCAATATAAGTGCTGTGGAAGTAAGAATTGAGTTTGAAGGCATGGTGCTGCTGGTAGTTGGAGAAGCAAGTACTTTCTGAAGTTTATTGTAATTTTAAACAAAACTGAAAAATGCTACTGCTGTGTTGTTTTTTTTGTTTGACCTTATACTGAGCTTTATATTAACTAACGTAATTGCAGCCAAAAGTTTTCAGGAATTTTAAAAATTGTATTAGTGAAGAATATTTTATATATAAACGCTGACATCCTAATTGTTTCTCGTCCTCTCTTGCCTGTAGATAACAAATAGTGACACACCTTCACCACCGCCTGGTTTAACAAAACCCAATCCAGTCATACCCATCAGTTCATCTAATCACAGTGCACGGTCTCCTTTTGAAGGCGCTGTAACAGAATCACAGTCTCTCTTCTCTGACAACTTTCGGCACCCTAACCCCATCCCTAGTGGGCTTCCTCCATTCCCCAGCTCTCCACAGACTTCAAATGACTGGCCCACAGCACCAGAACCACAGAGCCTCTTCACATCAGGTATGTACACAGGTTACATGGCTGGGTATTGCTTGCTTTTGCAACTGATGTCTAAAACTGTGTAGAACCAAAAACTCTAGGACTTGTTCCGTACTGTGTTTTCCCCCCTCCACAAATGCCTAAAATTTGTCACTTTAACTACAATTGAATTGCATTAATGTAAGGGTTTTTCTAAAACAAACTTTACAGAGTTTTCCAGCTGCATGGCTAGATTATCAGTGTTTATTTTTCTTAGCTATGTACCTGTCTAAATAACAGGATGTGACATGCAGCTTAATATTTAATGTTACAGGTTTTTATTGAGAGTAGGGAGAATACATGGTGTCAGTATATTGTTGGTGTAATAATCTGGCATCTAACATCAGAAGTTGTGCAGTGGAATTCAGAATTTTCTGTAGTGTCCTGCATAGTTATCTGAAGGTGCCTAATCTTTCTGAAATGAGATTATATACATTCATAAAAGATAAAAATATGGTTAATTACATCAACTGGAATATCTTCATTTTCCAGTTACTTTCATATGAAATACCACTTCATATGAATGAAACATAATTTTAGGTGTATTTATATAGTCTTGGGAATGGTTAACAATATTTAAGATCTTACGAATTATAAATCTGAGGGCATTGTTAGAAAATTAAATGAAACATATCACTAATAAATAGATAGTAAACGATAGTTTAGGACACAGTTGGTTTACATAGTGTTTAGTCGTCTTTTGATGTTTATGTGACTTCTAGATGTCATAGTCCTGTTTATAAACAATATTTATTACCAAGGAAATTACCTGCTGCTAAGGTACTATAAGCACCAATTTAAGAGGATTAAGTAGCAGTGAGAGACAGTTTCCTGGTAGAGGTCTTGTTTGCTTCATAATTAATATCAAATGTAAGGCTACTATTTTAATAAGAATGCAGTTTTTGTCTGTCTAGCAACTCTTTTTATCTATCATTATGGGTTTTTAGAGGATGCTAGATTTTCTGAGATGATACTGAGCTTAATTTTAACTCCTTAGAGCAGCAGACCAGGTTCCCTACCAGCAGAGGGAGTTGATGTTGTGAGTGATACCACCTTGTACTCATCAGCTTGCATTACCACAGTTTTGAGGAAAAAATACTGTGAAACTAGATGTAGCATTAACTGAACCTGAATAAGACACTTAAGCAGTATAATGAAATGAAGTAGTAAGTGAAAATGCAGGGAAATTCTGATAACCATTTTTTGCAACACTGCCTCAAAATATTTAACAATATCTTGTAATGCAGTTCCTTATTTCCTTTTGTTTTATCAAGGTGTCTGCTCAAGAATTTGGCTTGGTTTTCTTCATAATGGTAGACAGTGGGGTTTTTTTGGTTTTGGTTTTTTAACCATTGCTCAGAGGTTCCCCCTTTTGACGGAGAACTTCTCCCCACCTTTCTTGCACAGCACAATTGAAAACCAGCATTAATACTGAAAGCAAAATACTGAACTGAATAATAGTCTAATTTAAAATCTGCTTGATGACACTTCCATCAAGTAATATGGATATAAAGTAGGTTCTAAGCAAGTGTTTATTGGTCTCTTTCTACATGGTGCTATTACTGAAAATACTTATTTGACAAGGCTTTTCTGTAGTTCAGAAACGGAGCAATTCTGCAGTAAAAATGCTATTTGCTAGTTCTGTCACTTCACCTTAAGTAGAAATCTATGACAGTTTGATCCGAAAATGGCATTCTGAGCTGATCAATAAGGTGTCTTTGGGGAACGTTAAAGAAGTATTATATGAAAGATAACTGGCAACATAGATTCAGGTACATTGAAGCTGACATTTTTGTATGGATAAATACTAATTCTTGTTCTAAATCCGGTTCCTCTCCTCTCTGACAGAAACTATACCAGTATCCTCCTCCACAGACTGGCAAGCGGCTTTTGGGTTTGGTTCCTCCAAACAGCAAGAGGACGACTTAGGGTTTGACCCCTTTGACATCACCCGCAAAGCCTTAGCAGACCTGATTGAGAAGGAACTGTCAGTCCAAGACCAACCTTCCCTCTCGCCCACATCTCTTCAGAACCCTACCCCACACACTACAACTGCCAAAGGGCCAGGCTCTGGATTCCTGCATCCTGCTGCACCTGCAAATGCCAACTCTCTCAGTAGCACCTTTCCAGTCATGCCACAGAGGTTCCCACAGTTTCAACAGCATCGAGCAGTTTACAACTCCTTCAGTTTTCCAGGCCAAGCAGCTCGCTATCCTTGGATGGCCTTCCCACGCAATAGCATCATGCACTTGAACCACACAGCAAATCCCACCTCAAATAGTAATTTCTTGGACTTGAATCTCCCACCACAACACAGCACAGGTCTGGGAGGGATCCCTATATCAGGTAGGTGAATTGGGACAGCCATGAATATGACTTAATTCATGCTTTCAGCTTCTCTGAGCCAGAACAGGAAAAGGGAATAGCCAGCTACAAGTGGTAGAGTGGTATCTCTTGACTGTCATACTAGGTTTGTTAGTGGAGGGAGCAATATTGTTTTAAATAGGCCCTTTCCATTTAAAAAAAAAATGTATCTGGATGTTTAGCCTTGTAATATTGAGCTTTATAAGGAAGGTGGAGTATTCTGTGCCCGCTTAATTTTGTGCCAAAGCAGATTGGTATTTTGGTTCTTCAGTCTTGCCAGACTGGCTTACCATATGAGTAGGCCCTGGAAGTGCATTGCAGCTTCTATGTCGACATGCAGGTGCCGACCAGAGTTCTTAAAATTGTGCAAAAAATTGTAATGATTGTAATTTGTGCCAGATGTCTTGGCTGGGTTGTTCCGTCTTGTGCATAACCAAATGGCTGCACAATAAACATTCAGTGCTGTTCATTTCTGTACTTCAAATGGCCTTAATATTATGCTAATCTTCTACTGAATGGATGCTTGCAATGTGTGTAAGAGGATTCATCCTGATTGTGAGGGTTGTGATGCTGGAGGAAAATAAGTATACAGTCAGGTCAGTTCAGGCTGCCCTGAATGAATTGATAGGCTCTTGCAGCAAACGTTGCAACTAAGGAGCTAATTGTAACAATAATTGTTTTGATTAAAAATTCATTTCTGGGCTTTGAGGTCCTGTCATGCTTTTTAGCTTGGCCCAAATAGGTTCTCTTTTTCTAACAGGGGACAAAAAAAGTTAAGTGTATAATGAACTGCAGGTAGAAAGTCTCTGTAAGCTCTTTGTGGCCTTGAGATGGTGAGAACAGCTTCTTGAGATGTTGCCAGTGTTACTTTCTTTTCACGGGTTTTAAGAAGCACTAGTTACACCGTAAGAAAGAGACCTAGAAAAAGTCACTGTATGTTTTTGATGCTCTAGTACAGGAGATAATTTTGGCTGTTACTTCCCTGTATTTTGTACTCTTTGAAGGCTCATTGAAGCTACAATACTGCTGTAAGGTCCTTAGGCTGATTCATAGTATAAACACTTGCTCCAGACTAGTTCAGAACTCTTTATACTGACAGTGTCAAAGCTTTTAGACTGAAATGATTGATACTGGTTACACTGAAGTGTTTATAAAGAAAAAAAAATATTGATGTGGAGTCAAAAATGCAGCATGCATAGCACTGCAAATTGTTGCACGCTTTCCCCTAAACTACATAGAACTTCCAGGAATGTTGCCAGACATCAAATTTCAATTTTACCAATCAGTTTTAAAAATTGCTAGTTCAAGGGGCCAATAAGACTATCTTCTGGGCTAGGAGGACCAGAAAAAATCTGTAGTGTTCAAAAAGATCCATTTGTAGTACAAGTTGATTGTAGGTTTGCAAAAGCATTCTTTATATTACTTTAATCGACTTTGGCAGTTTGGAAGTGGACCTCATAGATTCTTGGTATGACTCCTGAAGAGTCAGTTGTGTGGTGTTGGTTGATGCACAGCCCATGCCATGTACTTTTCCCACACGTTTTAAGGCACTGGAGCTGATATTTAAGTATATCCTTTTTGTATGCAACTGCTAAAATCAATTAATCTCAAAATATTTTTGGCAGATACAGTGCTAAAAACAGAAATAAACATCTGCTGTAGTCTCTGTGGAGAGTTCCTTTGAGTTGGTCTAATCTCTTGTGTTACAAAACATTGTTAGTTGCCTGGCTGACAATTAAATAGCAGCAGTTGCTGCAGTGCAAACACTTCTCAGCTCATCTACATGTCAGCTTTGATATGTCTTGAAAAAAAGAATCACTTGCCCAAACAGATTACTCCTTTTTCTTTTCCTGTTGTCAGAAAGCAGCTGAAGTCTCAGATAGTTCTAGTTTTGTTTGCTGGGCTATGGATTTGTATTATGTGTATGGTATTTAGTGCCTAGGGTTTTCTTTAGTGATCTGACTGCTTCAGAAGTGCAAACAATTTGAAAGTCGGGAGATGCCCTCATGCTTCTTTTGTGTACTAACGTAATAGTTTCCAAATTATTGATTATTCTGTCTTTTCAAATCTGTATCTAGTGTACAGGTCTCTCAACAAGCTCCTTTTATATTCTTTTAGAAAAAAATAATTCCTGTTCTTTATGCTTGCTTTTAAGCAGGTATAGCAGGTGTATAATTACAGAATTTTCCTAGTTTCCTCATTTGTTTTACTGTTGAGGTTGGGGTAGGTAAGTGGTATCTAAGTACAGAGAAATCATGTTGATGGGGCTTTATTACAGTGCTTTATAACAAACTCTAGCTGATGTGCTAGGAAGGTGATGCATATCATAATAGCTGTTTAGCAGTATGAAGAGGTTAGTTGAAGCTCCTTTTTATTAGCTCTTTTGTTAGTCTATATGATGGTTTTTTAGAAAATGTCATCAACTAGTGTTTCAGATGTAACAGCAAAAGAAACCCAGTGCAGGTTGAAACTTCACATTCTTCTTCTAGTAGAGACCCTCATCTGCTATTGAAGTTGCATGTTTCCTAAGGCCTTTGATCACAATTTTTACAGGACTGTAAACTCCTAAAGCAGACCAGTCACTTGAGGAGGGGAAAGAAAAAAAAAAAAAACACCTCAAAAAAACCCCAGAAAACCCAAACCAAACAAAAAACCCACATTCATTTATTCCATGCATTTCCCTTCTCTATTTAAACAACCCTTTTCGACTTCTTTATTTCATTTATGTGAAAACAAGCAGATCTAAAAACTCTTACAACTTCATATGAAGTTAATATACTATTTTCTAGGCTTTCTAAAACCGGTGTAGTTGATTTCCCTAAGTATATTTGTGGTTTGGAAGCTTGTATGAAGAAAACGGTATCATAAAGTGCTGCTGCTTCAGGTAGGCATTAGTATTCACGTGAATTTGAAATACTTGTGTGTGACATGTTAAATGTAAGGTTCTGAAGCTACCTTTTGTTTAGTGAAGGATCAGAGCTATGCTATATTCATAACCCCACAGCTCCAGGTAGGGTTGTTTTGTGATGTGTGCCAGATTTAAATGGAAAGACACAGGCACAACCTAAATTTTTTTTAATGCTTTCATTTAAAAATAATTTCGGTATGGAATTTGGTAGCTTATTTCTCAGAGGAAGCAGTATTTATTAAGCTCATTGTACCATTTCCAGTGAAATGACACAATGACACATGATTGACTTAAGTATATGCATAGTAAAATTATTGAAATGTGTCATATTCATCAGGCTTACATTTGTCTCCAACCCATATTTAAATGAGCATTTTGATTGATTCCCAAACTAGCATTTTATTTTCTCCCCCACCATAAGATTTTGCAAACCGTAGCAGATGTTAAATGTTCTCATTGTAAGGGACAACTTCGGCTTGTTGCTGTTCTCTGGCATGGGATGGATTAGATGAATTACTGTCTAACTATGCTTCAGGAGAAAAGGTCAATGACTTCTTATTCATGGACAGTGTGACTGTTGCTAAAAGCGCTCTTACCCTAGATTATGTGCAAGCTATCCTAAGGATATAGGACAGCAGCTATCCTTTATTCTGCAGATGATGCTAAAGGAAAGATCCACTGACAGCAATGTGGGTGGCTCTGCGCCTTTATTTTTGTTTCTTTAGGATAACAGGAAACTCTTTGTAATTTGATAGCTAATACGCTATCATCTTTGCTACCCTACTGCCTGGTGATGTGTTTGAAAATAATAGGTATAGTATTGGATCATAGAGTAAAGTAGGTCTCAGGTTAACAGTGTGTTTTGAACGGATGTGTATAAAATGAAATGCATGCATATTAATAATGGGAAAATAGAAATATATAGTTTTGTTTCCCAAGTTTAGTGAATGGTTAGTAGTCATTGATTTTATTATATAGAAAAAGTATAAGAACAAATTCACACAGTTAAAAGTATGAGGAAAAAGTTATAAATAGTTAGTCCACCTTTCCTGTCAGTTCTGTGCAAGGTGAAGTACTTAACACTTTGAAATGTTGGCTGTTATCTCATTTATTAATTTCATAGTTATCCTGAATATAATTCCAAAGGAGAAAAAACTTAATTCTAAGAACACATCAATTCAGTGATAATGAGATAGTTTGAAATTTGAACTCCTCCAGAACTAATGCTACACAATATTGTGTGTGTATATTCTTCTCGTATAAATCATGGAAACCCCTTGAGTTGGAAGGGACCCACAAGGTTCTTCAAGTCCAAATCTTGATGCCACACAGGGCAGCCTAAAAATTAAACCATACATCTCAGAGCATTGTCCTAATACTTCTTGAACACAGACAGGTAATTTATGTATAACATGCTTGTATTAGAAATCTAAGATAGAGGAAATGGTCAAGTGGATACAGAGACAGATAGGAAGCATGAAGAATTTAAACCCTGTTTAGGGTAGGGGAAGAAAAAAGTTGTTGTCCTTGAAGATAACCAGTGCAAAATCCTTCAAGTTATTTTAGACATGAAGCCCATTGATGTGGAGATTGCAGTAGACTTCTGTGAACAGTTCCTGAAACTTCAAAATGGGAGGCTTGAATGTTACAAGTCTTTGTAGCTGAATTTCATTGACAATCAAAATTTTGTTCTCTCAAGACCTTTTTGTTTTGATGTTGTGGCTTATCTCTCTTGAATATGCACAGCCTAATTGACAGAATTACATAATTTAAAGATGAGATCGAGACAAAGAACAGGTAGACAGTTCTATTAAGTTTGGATGCCATCCAGCAGTCTTTGTGGTGGTGTTGCATTCCTTATCAAGACACTGATTCACATGGACATTTTTGAGTCTTGCCTGCGTTTCGGTTTTTGTGAAGCAGTAGCAGAGAGGGCAAAGCAGTGAAGGTTGTGTTCAGAAGGTCCAACTTCTTCCCATTTATTTTAAGTCCTGAGCTCCTTCCTAGCTAAACCACTTAGGGTGTTGCATCTTCTCCCACTTGAGATTTTTATGGCCTCTGTGCCCCCAGCTATTGAACTGGTCTTTAACATCAAATACTCTCTTGCCTAATGCTATGTTTTGGACAACGTTTTAGTAAAACAAAGGAAGGCCTTGGCTACAATCATATTGTTTAAAAGACTTTATTTAGACCACAGAGAAGAATGCGATACCAGAATTATGCCATGCTCTGCCACCAATACTAAGTCCTTGTCTGATTTTGTATTTTCTCAAAACATAACCTCATTTCCATTTGAGGCACACATTTCTTATTTGACCTTTGTCCTTTTGACTTTGTCTCCTCTCTCTGGATTGATTCTTAATAGTTTTTTTGGTCTCCTGAACAAAGCAAAACATGCCTTGTTTTATACATTCATGGAACCGAAAAAATTGAATTTGCAGCTACTATGGCAGTTGATGCTTTTCTGTGGTCTCAGGGTAATAATTTGGTATGGAGTTTTGGGGGGAGTTCTGCCTCTGCTACTGTGATTTCTTAAAAGAGGGTCTGACCCATGTGATGTGGCTGTTGAATTCAGCATGTTATAAAACTTAAAATTCTCCAAATGCTATGTACAAAATGCATTTAATCCCATACCCTAGCAAGAGGCAATGTGACTTAAACAGTACTGCCTCACATCCCTTTCTTTTGGGTGCGGTGGTTGAAAGAACATTTTTCTACTCCTTTTCTCTTGACCTGACAATGTGTGATAGGTTTAACACCGGTTTGAAGTACTGATGGCCTTACTCCGAACAGTAAGAGATGGATTAGTCCGTTAATATTCTGTCCTAATCCTTTAAAGACAACTGTTTTCTCACTTTGTGGTTGTCTTTGGCTTTCCACCAGCAGCTGGGCAGAAAGCATGGCAGCTGAATGTTGTCGTTTCTGTCCCCATGGCTACCTATATCTGAAGTCTTTCTCTAATTAGGTATAAATGTTGAAAATAGGAAAACTGGTGAAAATCTTGGCTGATGCTACTGTTGGGTGCCACGTGTGTCACCTCCAAAGGCTTGTATCCTTCCAGAGTGCAGAGCAGCTCTTCTCAGAAGTGGATGTGTTACCCTGATATCAAGGTCACTCCTCATTTGAAAATAAAGACCCGAACGCTGCTTTGAAATTATAAAATTAAAAGTACTGTTTGTAAAGGACCCTTAGCTGTTTCCAGTATTGCTTTTGGTGACCCTCGCATATAGACCCTGTGTGTCCTTTTTACCTCAAGATGACCGTTCTTAGAGCAGCCTCTGCCACTGAATATTTTGTTCTTCTCACCAGTCCTTATGCCCACCGCTTCCCACTTCTTTCCATGGAGGTTCTTGGGCCTCCACCCCGCTTCTTTAGGAGGTGCCTTGTGTCTGCGTGTATCCCCCACCCCTGAAATTCATTCTCCTTTTATTTCCCATCATAACTAATTTTCTGTTTCACTGGGGAAGAGGTGAAGTGTTCAGCACAATATGGAAAAAATTCAATTTGAAAATAAACTTTTGGCTTGCTCACTGCTATTGCTCTTGAAGGTGTTTGATTTTTTTCTTTTTAAAGGCACCCAGGGTGATGCTGCTAGTTTTTAAACTAAAGTAAATGGAAGTGGCATTTTTGGATTAATTTCCAAAATATTAAATCAGTGACAAGATTGAAGTCACATTGCTTGAAATCTGCTATGGATACTCCTTGTCCTCCCTCTGGTGTCTTGTCTCTTAACTCCCATACGCTTTCTACACTTAGTAGTAAGGTCTGCCTGCCTTAGTGTAATCTTGTCACGATCTCCGAGAGAACTTCATCCACAGCACCTGTCCTTTAAATCCTGCTACTTCTCCATCTGTTTCAAAAGCTCATCTCACACACCCACCATTCCCTCCCAGTGCCTTTTCAGTGCTAGTATTGCAACTGTTTTTAAAACCCTGGGGAATTTCTTCTAAAGATTGTACAGGAGATACTGTTCCAAACAAAGCTCGATATATAAATATCTGTGCCCTCATCTCCAGGAGCTTGGTTTTAAGCTCTTAGAAATTTCTTAAAATTTTTGATTTTAAGATTATTAGGGATGGCAGTAAAAGACAGGCATCCTGCTTTTTTGAGTAGTAAAATGCCTATTTTAAAATGTGTTATTTTATTTTGGAAGAAGAAAATGTGACAAAAAATTAAGAAAAAAGTGTAAAAAAAAAAAAGAATAATCAAAAAATCCTCTAACTTCTCTTGGCTGTGATACATCCGAGGAATGACTAATCACATTAACACTGCTAGACTTGAAATAAATATGATGTTGGCTGAAATAGGTGTCCTGAGTGGCTGACCCAGTTTGCGTTCTGGACCATCAGTCCTGACAGCTTTTTGAGTAACTCTTCCCCAGAAACTAGAGGGAAACAAGCACAGGAGGTACTTGACATCAAATTTCTAGACTGTTTGTGTCTGTAGTCTTGTCACCAAATGAACTTCAGCTGCATTACTCTTGGGCTGTATTTTAGGCATGGAAAACTGCGTTTATTACTTACAGAAGAAGAACTTTTCCCTTCATCTTTAGAGCTGGCTCATATTTCCTTTCATAGGTAACCCCTAAGATCTTGGGACATCTCTGTACTAGTGTAACAGGCAGCTCCGTTGGCTGGTGTAGCATCTGTCTCCCTCCTCCAGCAAGGAGATACTTAGCCTCAGGGTGGTGTCTTCTCTTAGATGCTTTTCTAAAATACACTTTAGAAAATGACACTTCAAACATACAGTAACCTACTAGTGGTGTTAAAAACCTGTCATTTTCCCTTTAAAGACTGGAAATCAGTACATTTGCCAGTGCCACCTGTTAGTAGCAGTGTCTAACAAGAGACTGTGCCTTGGGTATGGATCTGAAACTTCAGAGTCAAGTCCATCTCACAAAATACCAATTATGACTGATGAATTTTAGCAAAAAGCACAAATGGTTCATAGGCTTTCTGTGTAACCACATTTTGAAATACATAAACGTGAAGAACCACTGAGAAAGGGCAAACATAGTGTTTTTAAAAATTGTACTGGGGGAGGAGTGTAAATGAAATATACCCAAGGGGTAACAGCAACTGAAAGAGCAGCTTTACAAAAAGTGTTTCTCCTCCCAGTGATACCGAATTACATTTGAAGGGGGGGGTGGTGGAATATGATCTTTTCCATCGTTTGCCATATCTTGGTTCCTTCTACATGACAACCTCATTTGAACTTCATCTTGTTCCCAAAGGAATTATGTTTAAAAAAAAAAAAAACAAAACCAAACCCAAAACTACCACCAAATCCCAAACACAACCATGTATGCTAAAAGTAGGTCACCTCTATTGGAAGACAGCCTATAGTAATCAGAATGAATTTCATGTCATGGAAGGTTTGTTTTTCTTCTCAGCTTTCTTACAGTTTATCTAACTTTGCAACAGAATGACTGAAGTATCTACGAATATACATCAGCCTTAGTGGTTTGTTACAGATGTGGAAAAATTAAAACTGAGTTTATCATTTCTCAGAGTATGTGTTCACTGTGCTAATCCTGGTCTCACGGCCTGGGTCAGAGGATTGGTTGGGTACTCTTGGAATCCAGAACCTTCATAACTAGATAGGGTCTTGCTAATTATCAATATAGCTTTAAAGATCTGATTTTTCTTTGCCAGTTCTGATTACTGCATTGGCTATAGGGCAGATTCCAGATACGTTTTTCTTTGATGTATGCATGTACCCATAAGTACACTTATACACACAGGATTTTCTTTTGAGGTCAAAGTTTGGAATTCTTTTTATTGACGGATGGGGTAACCGGGTGAGACTGAACCCTGATGCAGGATCTAAGAGTAAGCAGCAGTATCTAAAAGTAAGCAGCAAGTATACTTAGATTAAAATGAACTTTGTTTACTCAGATGAATGGAATTGCACGTCTTTCTGAGCTTTGTAATCAAAATGTTCTGTATGTAGGATTCGCGTATCTATTTACTTCGCTTCAGTATCTTAAGTCTTTGTGTGTTCAGTTTAGGTTTATGTTACTATTTAAGATTATCAGTGGTGAGAACTGGCTATTTTCTTACGGAGTCCTTTTTTTGGGTGAGAAGCATCTTGCTGTCTCACACAAAACCAGGTTATTTATTGACAAAGATGGAAGCATTACAGAACATACTTTTTTGTATGCAGGACAATGGGCCCCAGCTTGATTGAAGTCCTGCAGTTGACCACTATGCATTTTTAGTAATAAACAACTAAAAAGTCAGTAATAAAAAACAGTGGGATACTGTAGAAACATCTGATAAGAAGTCAGGCATGTTTTTCAAAGCAAGTTAGAACCTCAATTTGAAATTTACTTACACCTTAAAATTGGGTGGCTGGCTGCTATAATTATGCATTAGATTTGGTCTCTTGAGCCGTGGTAAGTATAAGTCAATCACAAGAACTGTCTGGAATACTTAATATAAAATTGCTTTTCTCAAACCTAATAAAATTCTGACACTGGACATACAAGCAAATATGTGTATCTAAGATGAGCTCTGCCCTCACTGATGTGGTAGAAGGGATTTCCCTTGAAAAGAAATTAAATTTTCTGACTCTTAAGACTTATTTAGTCACAGAAAGCTTAAAAGTTGTACTGTCAGATCTTCAAAATTATTTAGAAAAATTTACTTTCCCCTTTGAAGCGTGTACTTTAGAATTCAATATATTCCTCTTCTACTTGATAATTTGGCTCACTGGCATGTTAAGTTGCACTTGATTTAGTTAAATTGAAAAATAGTGCTTTTTTGATATACATGGCTATCTTTTAAATTGGATATATGTGGAATTAATATAACCGTGGAAATCAATATGGAATCAAGAGAAAAGCTGCTTTACTTGCATTACTTTAAAGCTGAGGGCAGACTGGTGTCTCTTAACTACCAAAGCCAATTTTGTAGGTGTGTGTATGTACATATATGTGCATGTGTATGAATGTATGTACACTACTTTTATTTCCCTAGCTCTTAGAGCTCATGACCGTAAGACTTTCATTGGAAATACACACTGTGAAGTGATCCTTAGAAAGCTGCTTTTGTGGATTGCCAAATTGCTTCCTGTGTGTAGGGAATGTCAGTGAGGCTTTTAAATGTTTGCTTCAAACAGCTTTATCTTTTAGCGCTCCTGACATTTGATATCTCCCTAAAATGAAGTGGATACTTGTATTCCTGATGGGCAGCACTGCTGTTTAGAAGTGGCCAGATCCAATCTTCTTTAATCTGCCAGTGATGTTCTCGGGCCTCTGTGAATGGGTGGAACTTCATCGTTTGGCTTCAGCATTGTGGAATTCCTAGAAATCATAGATAGCAGAATCAATGAAGTCTGAGAGTGAAATCCTTCAGACCGCAGATGTTTAAATGGGATTTTACTCATGGTTTTAAAAATTCTGTGAGCAAACAAGCTTGTTATTCATATTAAAGTGACAGAAGTACAATTTTTATCATAATTGTTTTGTTGATGGTTAAGTATATAAGCTTTGGATCAAAAGGCTTTTGAGTTTGATAGGCATAATTTCATTTTAGGATGTGGCAAATCGCCCTTTCCTTTTTTTTTTCTTTTTTCCCCTGGGCACAGCTTTGTCATTCTGGTTGTCTTGACAGGGCTTCAAAACTAACTGTTACTGTACAGTATCCGTGAAGATTTCGTAAGGGCCTTCTTACAAGCAGGTCATTGCAATAGTCATTCTGTTACGGAATACACCTCGATAGTCTGTTCGCTTGTTTTGTAGCTACTCTGTGCGATCAGGTACATTACATTGCTAATAAATTTATTTTCTCTCCTGTGATGGTTTTCCTCTGAATTTCTTTTGCTTACTTGAAGCTTTTCTGTAGCACTGTTGTGTGCCTTGGTCACACAGGTGGCATACTGATGGATTCTTAGAAAAGAAATAAGTAATTGCAACCTAGATTTACAGGACTGCTTGCTTTTCAGCAGGACTAGAATATTTAGGACTCTTGGCATAAAGATATTGAATGGCTTTACACAATTAGTACAAAATCAGGCTCTTGTAATAGCTTTGAATCTAATTTTGGCAGAGCAAAGAAATACTCTTGCTTTATACTTATTGGTCTTGTGATCTTTGCTATTAGTTGTATTTATTTAAGCATGTACTATGTGAACTTTGGTATGGATTTGACCACAGACCTGTATGAGAATTGAGGCAGTAATTTGAAATGGTCTAGTCTCTGTAGGATGTTCACTTCTAGTGGGCTTGTTTCCCACCAAGTAAACTGTAAGACGTGCTATCCCATTACCCTCAATCAAGTGTGTCAGCATCACAAATGTGGTGCAGCCAAATCTGAAACACCTTTGGGTCTACGCTGTGGTGTCATTTGTCAGAATTTATGGAGTCACAGAACAGCCAGTATTAATGCAGCTGATGCTTGTGCAAACAACTTCTGAAGTACTGATTATGTACAACTCAAGAGGGTTTCTGGCTTGGCTGTCATCCTCTTTGCCATTTCGCTCCCAAATACACGCTGCTTTACTTGATTTGAAGAAATAATGTTAGGGCAGGTAGAGGATATTGAAGTAATGCTACCAGCCTGTCTGGTAGGATGTCATGATAAGGCAATGACTTTACTTAGAAATTCATTAAATGACCAGTTTTTATACAGGTGAATGTTCAGGCTTCTCAGTCATCTTCTATTTTAAGCTAACTTTAAGTATTTTTTAGTTAAATTGAGTGGACAGGTTAAGTTTGTGATTAAGCTTTTTTTTTTCCCCTTCTCTTTGCTCACTTTAAGACAATGGTTGACTTTGCAAATTTACATGCAAGTGCTTTTATTTCATGTTGGCATACTACCTCAGACACATGAAAAAGTTCAGTGCTAGAACCGTGGGATGTGTTCATCTCTGTAAACACAAGTTTCTGTTATATCAGATAGGACTGTGAAGTGCACATCAAGGGAAGACTGGATTTCAGGATGTATATTTGAGCCTGTTTTTCATGTGAGTAGTGGTGCTTTCAGTGAGCTTCACCAGATTATTCTCTCCTCGCAGAGGAAAGCTAAGGCATAGGGGGAGGAATCTCCAATTTATCTTGGCATGTAAAATCCTTTCATTGCAGTCAACTGGGTTTTAATGTTTTTTTTCTTCTATGTTTTCCCACTGTCTGTGGCCATACTGCTTTAAATTAGGATGAGGCTATGGAAGGAAACACTGTTTGCACTCCTTGAGAGAGGGAAACAGTGGTGTATTGGTTCTCACACCCCTAGCTTATGATGTCCAACTAAAGTCTGCTAGCTAGTCAAAAATTACTCCCTTCAATCAATCAAGTTTATAAGTAGGGAAAGATAATAGGCAAATACCTTTTTTAACTGAGACCTAGCCTTTTCTCATTTTTAACTACTTCATGGTGAAGCATAAACTTAATTAACAAAAAGGTTGAGTAGTAATTTTCTTCTGAAAATACTTACTTTCTTCAGGTTGTAGAATTAGCTCCTGCCTTTGGGTGGACTTGCGTTGTCACTTAGGTTCCTGTTTAGAGCTTGTCAGACTCCAGCAAAGACATGCTGATTTAGTTGTTTGGTTTGGGTATTGCTGCGTGGTGCCTGGTGATTGCTCATGTACTTGGGTTGCACCAGGAGTTTTTCTGACTGGGTGTTTTACCTGTCATAGCCAGTAACTGAGGCCTTGGAGGCCAGTGCAGGGAGTGTTGTAGAGCATTGCGTTCTCTGTTGATCCCATCTACTTTAACACCTTAATGCATTTTCATCCCTTACCAGATACTGTATTGCAAGAATAATTAAATTGCAGCATTTCTCCGTAAAGGCTGGGAGTCTGACAAAGCTGTGAAACTTTGGTCATGTATGGGACTGTGGGGTTTTTTGGGGTTGTTTTTTTGTTTTTTTTTTTTCTTATTCTGCATTCTGCCAAGCTTGAAAACCCTGTTACATACATCTCAGTAATGAATGTGGTGCTTGCTTTTGCTTTGGTGTCAGAGCACAATGTTTTTGCATAGCTTGCCTTTCAGCCCCACAACCCCAGCTGTCAGGGAAAGACAGTAAATCTTTTGGAATTCTCTATCTTGTCACTTTCGTACTCAGGATCATGAGATTTTAATAAGTAAACTTCCTTAATGCTAGTAAATAATACAGTTTTTATAGATACTGAATTATTTTAGGTCTTTTATCACTTAACTTCTGTGATTCCAAGTGGATTTTGTACTGACAGCTAAGATAAAGGACAGTCTTCCTTAATTTCTGCTTATTTTCTTTTGTTCTGTGGTAGAGAAGGGTATACAGCAATGGTGCACTGTCACAGATTAATGTCTCCTCACCAAACAGTGCCAATCTTTTCTGTTCCATTACAGTCTTGTATCTCAACTGCTTGCTATCTTTCTGTACTCTTATGTATGCTGTATTATGTCTTTTTTTAAATGGAGAATAACACGACAAACATGTATATTTTCTTATCGCAAGATGGCCTAATGCCCTGCTGTATTTATTTTCCCATCTCATTCCTTATGACTTTTTGGTGGCTTTGTCTTCATTAGTCTTCCTCAATGACGTGTTGCAGGTGTGTAATTTACTACATGTGTTTATTTTCTTGCACATGAGCTTTGAAGGCATGTTGCGGATTAGTAATGGCCATGATTAAGATCATAATGACTTTGCAGGTCCCCAGCCTGCAGGTATTGCGATGAGTATGTTCGTTCATGCATGGTCCTGGTAAGCATCTTGTGTGTGCTTTTTGCCCTGTAGTAGAAGCGACTAATTTAACAGCTGCGTTTCTTTGCACAAGCTGTTGGACGTGGAAAGTAATGGTGTCCCATACAGAATCTGTTGCACAGTTATTCTGTGATGATGAGCTGGCTACTGTTGTCCCAAATTTAGAACTTGTCATAAATAGGCTTATGAATGTTAAGAGGGTTGTGAGCAAATACCTATCAAGGATATTTCTGACCATTGCTTTTTAAAATTTTTAATTTTTTTTAACCCTGCGATCATTTAACTGGGATTTTTGTTGTGTGGTGTATTTTTCTTAAAAGTTTTTCATAGGTTTGAATGAGAAATGTATTGCACCAAACTCTTTAAAACTGTTTATTGTGTGCATTAGTATCGCAAAGAAAAAAAGTGGGAGCTCTGGAGGGAACAGGAAGCAGATTTGATTTACAGTAGGAAAAATGAAAATAGAAGTGAAAGCTGGTTGTATGTACTATGGCTTGATGCTAAACAGACACGGAACAAATCACTGATAAGTCTGCTTTTTTCACCCACGGTGGCTTCTACATCAGGCCCCACAAAGCACATTGCTGCACGCAGCCTGTGGATATGGTCACACTGATGTCTGGAGGCTTGGTTATTTCTGTGTGCTAAGGTGTTACTGAGAAGCTGATCTTAAGTTTATTGCTTGAGACAGAGCTGCACTTCTGTTACTAGTATTTTTTTCTCCTGCAGCACTTAAAATTTTAATCTTCAGATGTAACATGATGCACATAGTGAAGGGCAGGCTTTTGGGTTTACTTCAACTACCTGATTTTTGACCTGTCTTGTCTTTGCTTATGGGAATGCTTAGGAGTTGTCTGCCTTCCCCATGGAGGTACCTTACACTGTAACCTCTGAGGAAGAGTGATATTCCTCTGCCAGTGGGTGGGGATAACAGCAGTTGACTATAAACCTTCCAGGTCTGTGGTCAAATGTATTCTGCAAACTTGCCCAGACAGAAAAGATGATTTTTGTAGTACACTCTTTGCACCTGTGCTGTTAGCCCTGTTCAGGCTCCGTGGGCAGCATTCTAGGTATCAGCTGCTGCTGTGTGAGGGCGTTTTAAGCATGCAGGTGGATGCTCGTGCTAGAACAGCTGCATTAGGCATGTATAGGGTTAGAAACGAATGCATTGCTCCAACAGTTCTGTAGGCAAAGTGGATGTCGCAGATTTGCGTAGTAATTCGTTCTGAAGTTGAATTGGTGACATAGGCTGAGGTATGACTTGCTGTGATTTGTGACTGAAGTTGCTTGTTGTAACTCTGTGCAGAAGCAAAATCTTATATAAAGTTTATTCTAAAAAACTCTGGCCCGGGGAAGGAAATTTCTGCATGAAAGCACAGGATTTCAAGAACTTAGGGGTTTTTTTTCCCCGCTCTAGTTACAAAAAGGTAATTGTTTAAGACGTCAGTTCTTTCTGAGCATTCAGCTTTAGAAAAACAGCCACAGTAGGCTTTGATAGCAAGGGTGACTGCTTTCCTCAGTCTTCAACATGCAGAGTTGCAAGTTAGTGATATCCTCTATTTTTCCATGAAGACTTAACTCTCTTCTGCTGTAGATGAAGTAGCAGTATTATGTAAGTATCTCACTGTAATTCTTCTCATTGACATCACGGTCCTTTTTTCAGTTAGGACAGGCAGACATGATTTTAAATAAAATAAAATAAAATTGTATTCTAGATTTTTGTCAAAAAGAGCATACTGACAACTTGGTACCCATGCTTTCTTTTCAAATATATTTGACCACAAGTTAATTGTATGACTTTCTTTGTTGTCTGATAAATACTAGGATGCTCATGTCTGGTTTGTTTTGCTTTGAGATACCTAAAGCAGGTGATGAATCGTACAATCTGATGGTCTGTTCTAGATAGTGTGGTTTAGTGTTGGCGTTCAGGGATCACTTGCTTTAGTGATAATAGCCACGTTATCCTGATGTCCTTTTTCAATACATGCCCTGAAACATTTAGGCAAATAGTAGGGACTTGACTGTTCTGGTGTCCAGCTGGTTTGCTTAGAACCAAAGTTTTGAGGATATTTCTGTGTCGGGAACTATTCTGAAAGGTCTCTAAAGAATTTTCACTACTGTTCTTCAACTGCAAGAGGAAATTGCACTCCGTACAACTTCATGAGAACCTAATTACCACTTCCTTCGGAAGAACACCTGTAGGGCTGTGAATGAGTGAGCTGTAACAAAACAAAAAACTTTTGTGATATTCCTCCACCTCCCTGGTTCCTCATGTTCGGTTTCTGTTGCAAAGCCCTACCTAGCCTTTCTTCATTTTAATATACTTCAAAGAAAACAACCCTTTTGAGCCTGCTGCCCATTAATAACGCAGCAGAATTGGGTTATCTAGCTTGTAACAAAGGTCTTCTCATAAAGGATCTGGTAGGTTTTTTTGCCTATTAGTAACAGAGGAAGAGCCACTGTGCCCTTAATTATACGAGTCTCAGAACTGAAAAAAATGGGGAAATACGAATTGGGGGAGGAGTTAAATCTTTCTCCCACTCCCTTACACTTGATTTAAAACCTGCCAGCCATCTGAGTAATTCATCAATCATATAAACATCGACCCTAGTTTTTGGACAAGGAAAGTATTAATTGCTTAGTTTAAAAAATAAAAACAAAATCCCATACCCCACCAAAGAAGGACATCTGTTTCTAACTTCAGCTTTTTATTTTTTTATCTTTCATTTTTTTTGTTGGTAAATCTCCCAGACAACAGCAGTTCTGTAGAGAGTTTAAATATGAAGGAATGGCAGGACGGGCTAAGGGCACTTCTACCGAACATTAACATCAACTTTGGTGGACTGCCCAATGCTTCTTCCCCCTCCAACGCCAACCACAGTGTGCCAACGTCCAACACTGCCACCACCGACAGCCTGAATTGGGACAGCCCTGGCAGCTGGATGGACCCCGCAATCATCACAGGTAACCATTTCTCACTCCTTCAGCTCCGCTGGCAAACCATCAAATGGGTATTTGGCACAAACTGATTTACATCTGGAAAAAAAAAAAGTCAGTATGCGGTGGTCTCTTCCAGCTTCCATCCACAAAACCTCAAGGGTCCAGGAATTTTTGTGGAACCGCTAGGTATAAACAGTGTCACTTAGGCCGTTGCAATGCATGCCCGGGACCTCTGCAGGCAGTCAGGCGGATCAGTGCTTATCTTATAGGGTCAACATAGGTGTCCCTTCTGCTGGATGGCGTGTCCGGTATGTGCGCTGCTGGTCCTGAGGCACTGAAGGCATTCACTGGACTTTGTTATTTAAAAAGGGACGTACTCCACTTGTTTATAAAGCTCTCTTTTATAAGGCTGTCTGGTTGTGTTTCCCTGTTAAAGAGGCTGAAGCATGATTCGAGTAGGCAGAGCAGGAGGCAAAGCATGCAGTGTACTGGTAGTTTGGTGTGGTAAGGTCACGTCAACAGGGATGCAGTCCTTGCGCAGGATGTTTGATAGAAAAATGTGTGTTTTATGAAGAAGTGCTCTGAGGGGGAACTTTCTCTTGTCTGATTTGAATGGTAAATGTTTTGCGGGCAGGGTAATTATATATAATAATGTAAAATGCATTCTCTGTACAAACTAATCTTGTTTTCTCACTGTTGCTTTTTGTTAGGTTAAATTGACCTCCTTCGTGCTCAGCTTACTGCCTCTGCTCTGACTTGCCTGTATCCCTGTGTTTTTTTTCTTCTCTTCATAGGTATCCCAGCCTCCACAGGAAACAGTTTAGACACCCTTCAAGATGACAATCCTCCACATTGGCTAAAATCTCTTCAGGCCCTCACAGAGGTGGACGGCCCCAGTGCAGCACCGTCACAGACACACCACAGTAACCCCTTCGGCACACAGATCCCTCTGCACAGAGCCAGTTGGAATCCATACTCTCCTCCTTCAAACCCCACCAGCTTCCATTCCCCACCCCCAGGCTTTCAGACAGCCTTCAGACCCCCCAGTAAAACCCCCACAGATCTACTACAGAGCTCAGCGCTGGATCGTCATTAGGAAAAGAGGAAAAAGAAAAAAAAAAAGAAAAATAAAACCCAAAACGTTAGAAATGCAGGAAGTGTCCCACCCTGACTCCTCCCCATGCCCACCTACTGTTCCCTGTCATATCTTTCTTTCTGAAGAATCCAGTTCCTGATCAAACCTCCCCCCCAAATGCAATGCCATCACAGGGTCGTGACCGTTATCTTTTTGTTAAGTTTCTGCTGAGCCAGTGTTTGAAATACACTGTTTGAAATATTTTCTAACTGTTCTAAGGAAAAAAAAAAAAGAGAGAGAGAAATCAAAACGCAATCTCAATGCTTAAGGAGAATATTACTGTCTTATGTCTTTTGCACATGAGTATTTCTGCCTAGTGGAAAAGTGTCAATCTGCAGTATGGGGAAAAATTGCAATGCAGAAACGTGAAAAAGGTATTTAATTTAAATGACTTTACTGAACATGTGGGCAAGCAGTGCCCTAGCATTTATTTTGCATTCAGTGTGGCACTACACAGGGAAATTGCTATGGTTTTTTTTTTTTTGAGGGGGATTTTATTGTGTCAGTCAGTAAGAGTTTGACATGAAGTGTGTTGAAAGACAAAACACATTTAGCTATGAGTAACGGGCATGTTGCTAAAGAGTGGTTTAAAGAGGGGAGAATAAGATTTTTCTTTAATTTTGGCTTTAGATTTAAAGTAAACTTTAATGTTTTAAAAGTATTCACAGATTTAATACCTAGCGTATACATAATATAATTATAAGCAGCTGAAACACGAGTGATATTTACTTCAGTCTTTCTGTCTCCTCTGTCAATCTCTCTTTCTTTTTTTTTAAAAAAAAAAAAACACAAAGATTCACCTGATTAGGGCACTCTGGGATAGCACTGCATTGGGGCCACATGATCACCATCAGGAGCAACCTCTGACCTCCTCTGCCTGCAGCTTTTACTTAACCCTGTAGTTTCTGGACGTTTGTGCAGTATTGAAAAGACAGGAAAAAAGAAACAGATAAATAAACATGGTTATAACCTGACTCTAAAACTAAAACCAAGGAAATGTACCTCTTTCTTCAGAATTAAAACTAAAATCTTAAATAAAACAGAAAACTTGATGATGACTTCATGTTTGCTTTTCATTTTTTCAAACTTGGATTTTGAATTTCTGCATCTGGTAAAACCGTATGTCAATGCATGATTTTTTCTTTCTCCTGTTCGTCTAAACTGAAGGAACTTTTTCATGGAAATACTGCTTTGCATGGTGTCTTCTGCATTTGAAGGGTGGAAAAGGCCCAACACCCTTTGTTTAAAGGGATTGTTGTCTTTACTCGTGGCAGTAGCTAGAGGGTGTCTGTCTCTAACCTTTGGTGGTATCCTTTCAAATCTGAAGTGTGAAAAACTTGTTTATACTTTCTGAATTAAATGCCATGTCACTTGGGCCAGATGACATGCAATAATGTGTCTGAAGGAGTGGCAGAGAATTTTAGTTACAACTCCCGGTTTCCATCAGCATCCTTGCTTAATGGTGCAAAATAATGCCGCTGTGCAACAGGAGCTGAAGAGCTCCTAACATACAGACGGCTTCCAACAAGCTCTTACGCTTCCAGCAAAGATGAGTTGTGGTGTTTAAAACCAGCAAGCGTGTCACTGGGCTGCTGGGTTGGCACGGCTCATGGGAGGTGGCTGAGAGCCTGAGGTGCTTTCAGTGCTGTGCAGAAGGGTTTCTGGTGTGAGCTGTATCGTTCAGGCTGGCTGCCCTCCTAAAATGTTTTCCCCTGGCAGGGGTGAGGAAGGGAATTCACACTGCCGAACTGTGGGCACCGAACGGTGGGGGGAGACTGGGCTTTCACTGTGTGGGGAATGGAAGCCAGCCCTGAGTTGATCGTCAGACAGGGGAACCAGGTGTTGGATCTGCATAAGGTCACTAAATATCCCGATTTCTAAAACATCGGTTGTTGGTGATTGCCTGCTTTGGCTTCTCTCTTAGCAGGGTTGCCGTTCAGCGCTGTGTGAAGGAACTGCACGTACCGTTTCAGGGCCGGCATCGCCGCTGCACATCACTCCTGTGCCCTGGTTGCTTGGGAGGATGCGCGCACCCTTTGATGCCAACACCCCCTGGCAAAACAAGCATTTCCTTCCCCTGGTCAGCCCTGCTCAGTCCCCTGCTGTCGCTGCTGGGGGCGGAGGGAGAAGCGCTGCCTGCTGTGGCCACAGGCTGGGAGCACTGGGAAGCAACCCAGTCCAGTGGGAGCAGTCTGCTGGAGGTGCTGCTGAAGATGCAATGGGCTTTTTGTTTGGTTGGGGTTTGTTTTGGTGGTTTCTGTTTCCTTCCCCAGCTGTTAGAAATGGATATTTTCTATCTTTAATTTCTCTTTTAGAAGGGTGCCTTTCCTGGCCCTGAAAATAAGCAAACCTCCCAAAAGCAGGCTTCCTGTGTACCACAGCAATTCCCGAAGCTGCTGCCTCCTTAGGTTCTTGAGTCGATCTGTCTCTTTGCAGCAGTTCAGGATGTGCTGAGGGAAACCCACGTCTGTGGTCTGTTACCACTAGAAAACCGGCTTCAGCTGCTGGGGACCGTGCTGCTCCCCTGCTGCCGCGCAGTAGCTTCTGTGGTCCGCCTGCTGACAAACTCTTAGCCTTAAGGAAAAGGTTTGCAACTAGAATGATTTTTCTCTTTATGGGGTCATCTCCCCCTCCACCCTGAGAAGGACTTCTTACTGGGTAGCTTTGGTGTTACAACATTAAAAAATACCCGTGTTCAGGTTGATGTGTGTGAGTGCGGCATCTGCCTGCCTTAGCCTAGTTTTGTCTGCTGCCAGGTCCTGCACCCCCCCAGTCAGGAAGCAACCTGGTGTTTCACTCGGTTGAACCATGTAGGGCTCTGTTAGTTTCTCCTGAGGTTTTTCTTCTTGATGGGCTGCTCCTGTGACAAGAAATTCTGTAAGGGAGCCTTTACTGAAAGGAGAGCATCCATGTGCCTGCTTTGTCCATGGGATCATCTGGGTGCGCGGTCTGTTGTTTTATATATTGTATAGACACGTGCAGCTCCTCCTTGCATTAAGCCAAGACCAGTGCTTGGCTAAAAGGCCCGCAACGTGGGACTAGCGGCACATTTGGTAGATGGTGCCTGGCAGAGATGAAGTTGGAGAGAAAGGATGGACGGGGCTCCTCCTCCATAACAGTTAGGAAAGTGTGGGAAGGGAGGAGGTTATTAGCCGTTATCATGTTGGTACAATAAGTTCTGTTGCATTTCTCAAAAAATTTGCAGTTCAAGTGTAGTAATTTAGGGGTCAACAGCGCTGGATTGATGCTAAGGGCTTTTTTAGTATCCTGGCCTTTTAAAAAATTTTAAATATCTAATAAGGCAATGATGTTTCTGGACTACAGCAAGGAGTACAAAGTCACCTTCTAGGTAAGGTGAAGAGCAATTGCATTAATTCCTTTTCTTTTTATAACTTGTGTTTCCTACTTGCAAGTCGAGTGTGAGCAGGTATGTGCCCTGAAATGCAGTGTCTGGAGAGGGCTGCTCTAAAAACACCATTGCCAACTTTGGTGACAGTTCTTAACCATGGAGTAAAGCAGTTTGAATTCTAGTTCCTGAACGCGTAATTTTTGCTTTCCCTCCCCTCCATCACAGACGCTGTCCTCCAGAAGGTGTTTATTGAGATGCTTATTTAATTGTAGGCATCCAGTATGTAGAATTCTAGGGAAAACACAGTGTGTTTGGGTTTTCTTGTGTGGGGTGGCTTTTTTGGTGGTGGTCGTTTTGGTTTTGGGTGTTTGGTGGGGTTTTTTTTTTTGGTTGGTTGATGGTTTTTGTTTTGGTTTGGGGTCCTTTTGGTTTTGTTGTTTTTTTTCAGCTTTGTAGAGATGGCCATGCTGCTGTGCAGCTTTCTTAGGCTTGAACACCCATTTTTCCTCTGGTGGGGGTGGCAGGGCATGCACCCATTTCCTCCCTCACCCTTGCAAGGGAGCTTAGAAAATACACTTGGGAAAATACCGTAGAACGGTTACCAGGGTGCTGCTCATTCGTCCCTCTCCTTAGGGTGCATGGAAGTTGTCTTAAGTTGCAAAGGAGCTGAGATTTGGTGTTGTCTCCAGGTTCTGTAAAGCCACCACGTGGCAGGTACTGTATTGCCTGGGACTAATTCCCTCCAGGGAAAGTAGTGTGCCGGGATAAAAACCCACCACTCAGAACTGAGGTGTGTCAGGAAGCATTGAGAGGTGGCGCGGTACTTGAAGGGTTTGAGGACTGGAGTTGTCACCAGCCCTACTGGAAGAGGTTGTACGTACTCCTAACTCAAGGGGAAGGAACTCTTCTCCAGTCCAGATGGCCAGCTGCTAATCATGCGAATTTTTAGCGCACACACAAAGCAAATAATGGGGAGTGACATTTGACAGGAATGTGTGTCTTTAAAGAGTAGTTGTTGCCTTATGTCTTCCAGCAGTGTGTTTCTATATGGCTAACTGGAGAAGTGCTTCCTACTCTACTATGGAAGTGCTTTCTACTTCACTGATTTATTATCAGGTGCTGGGGTTGAATGTGGAAGTAGTAACTGCAAGAACTTGTGCTTCTTCCTCTTCTCCCAAATCCCAGCATCTCTTTTTCCCCACTTTGAGGCATTCCACTGATGGGGAAAAAGCTCTCGGGTCCTTGTCTAGTTATGGATTTTGCTGTAAACAAAACTTCTAACGAGGGAAGAGGTGAAGTACTGTCATGGCTTTGGAAATGGTGTAGCCTCAGTACGCTTTGATCTACATGTGAGGGCACTATATACGAGTGAGATCTTTGTCTTCCCTTCGTTCTGGGGTTTGCCTCAGCCCTAGGCTTACCACTGTAACGTTGATGTGGCAAAGGGAAGGCTCCTGAGGTGGAAGTGGTCAAATGAAGTTCTTGCCATACCGAGTACAGGGAGCTAGAGCCACTTGCGAGTCTGGACTGCTGCAGGGTGGAGGTTTGAGGTGGGGTGAGTGATCCTGACAGCGACAGATGGTTACTGGTTTTGATGATGAAAAGCACTGGTTTAGGGTGGTGCTGATGAAGCGATGCTAGGTGTGGTAAGTCATTTAAACAGAGGTGGTGTCACTGTGGAGGAAAACAGTATAGAAAAGTCCTTGTTAATCTAAAGCCGATGGGAGCGTGAGCTGCCTGGCCTGTGGTGTTCATGAGGAGCCCATCTCCTGAACACAGATGAAGTGGGATACAGTCATTGCGTGGTTACTGTTGCCGCCTTCTGTGGAATCTTGCTAGATTACTATTTTCTCCTTCCAGTCTTCAGACCTAAAAATTTGTCAAATACCTCTGCCTTCTAGAGATGCCTGGAGGGAGAGGGTGGGACTTGTTCGCTCTTCCTATCAGCACAGCAAATAGTGGTCTAGAAAGCTTGTACTGGTGGCCGTTCTTCTCAAGATCACAATATCTTCTTGGAGTTTCATGGCTTTAGCATTTGAATGTTGCAGGTCCCAGCATTAACCTTGCCCAGATCTTCAGAGAGGGTCTGAAATACATTCTGTCAGCGATGACAGTCCTAGGAGGCTGGTACGCTGAGCTTCACTGAAGAATTTAAAGTTGTAACCAAAATTTGTTTAGCCCTTTCTAGATAAGCATGCGGGCTGAGGTTTCCAACGTGGAGCATGAAGCTTAAAATTCAGCTTTTTTAAAAAAAAATAAATAAATGAGAGTACTTCATCTCTTTATTCAGCCCCTCAGTAGAAAGCTTGTGAGGTTTGCCTGGGACACAAATTGGCAATGAGCTGACTGTGCAGCTATCTCCATCCATCTTCAGATGATTTCCTTCACTTCCAGAGCCCATCTTGCTGCTGGATATTGCGTGCATAAAATTTAAATAAAGAATAAATAGGAATGTGGTACATAATGTATAACTGGATATTGCATTTGATGTTGCATAAAACATTACAACTAAACCTCTCTGAGCTTCAGCTTCAGTTGTAGAGAGGCCAGGATCTTCAACAGCTGAAAATCTCGTTCCCTAGTGGAGAAAGCTGGGGTTTCTCTGGTCTGCAGGGGGAAATGGCGGAGAGGGCAGCACCTTGTGTGCTGCTCTGGTGAAGAAGGGTTGGGTAGATGGTAGTCCAGTAGGAACTGCTGAGTGATGTGGTGAGAATATGTGGGATTGTAGGCTTGTGAGGGTTGGGTTTGCCCATTTACAAATTAATTAAATCTTCTGCCTAGTTACCTTCCTCCTCCTTCCTCTTCTGGTAAATAAGTGCAAAAGGTGCTTCTCGTTGCCTGCCTTGATGGTGTCTTCCCAGGGTGAAGCTGAGTGTGTCTCTGCACAACCTTAATGCGGCTCTTCGCCGGGCTGGTCCAAGAGCTGAGGCAAAGACGAAGGGGTTGGTAAGGAAACTCATGGTAGGGTTGGGCTTCCTGCCTTTCACCCATCTTTTTTCTGGTGGTTCCAGCCTCCTGCAAGCTTGAGATGGCTTTTGAGGAAGACCTGGCTGTGCTCCTCCCTGCTGGAGGAACTTGGCAAAGAGTGCCATGGTTTTGGAATCAAATTTTTGCAGTGGAAAGCTTAACTTTACACACAAAAAAGAAGTCAGGAAAATGTTACCCCAAGGCAACCTTTCAATTTTGTCAAGTAAATCAGATTTTTAAATACCAGTTGTATAAGGTGCTTGTTCCAAGTTTACATTTTTCTCTGTATGAAAAACTACTGTGTCAGTTTTTTATTGAAAATGCTAATCAGCACCTTTCTGGACATGTTTGGCAAAAGATTTTTCTGTTTAAAGTGTGCGTCATTTCAATTTGCAGTGAAAGCAGGTGTCAATCTCTAATCTTATGTAGGAAAAAATCTCACTTTTTGTTTTAAAGCCTTGCTTAGATCCAAGGAACTGCAAATTGTGTCCCAAATCATAGAATTGTCTAGGTTGGAAGGGACCTTTCAGATCATCGGTGTATTTTTTTGAACAAAAAATCTCCTTGGAGAGAGGGGAAATTGTAGTGAGGTTTTATTTTTTCCTTAAAACATGACAAGGGAGAGGAAGAGAGGAGGAAACGGATATGAAAAGTCTTATTCCCGTCCTCTTCAGTTTCCATTCTGGTTTTTGGGGTTTTTTTCCTGGTTTTGTCTCTTAACAAGACAACTCCTGCCTACGTGAATTGGTCAGTGTTGTTCCCAGGGCAGATCCTGGACTGAATCCCTGGCCATAAAACCTATTTTGGTGAGACAGAAGTGGAAGCATAGTCTGTGAGTCTGGCACCCATGTGTTTGTGAGATCCCAAAACATCCCTAGTGCCACGTCTGAATTCGTGGCTGGCATGTCTGCATGCAAAATGCCTTTTCCACCAGTGCTCCAGGCGGTCTCAGGAGCAATCCAGGAGGGAGGGGACTGAGGAACAGCTTACCTTGAAGCAGGATTTTTTCCCTTCCCTGTGTCTTAGACTTGGCTGGAAAAAGAGGGAGGAAAAAACCACAAGGTTAGGACACAAGCCTGAAGGGAAGCGCAGAGCAGGTCCTGTTTTTCCTGTTCGTTCTTGCAGCTTCAGTTGTTTTGGGAGAATGAAAGGGTTTTTCCTTCTCGTGGTGCAGTTGCTGGTAAATGGCCATGAAGGGTGTTGTGTTTTGCAAGGGATCTGAAAAAGCTTTACCACCTGCTCCCTCCCCCATCAAAAGCCAGCCCCAGAACCAGACTTCCCATAGCTTGGTGATGTGGAAAGAGGATGTAGACAGTGGAATGGGGAAAGATTCCTTTATTATTATTATAAATGGAAAAAAACAGTGACCCCAGCCCTCTTTCTAGGGAGAAGTGGCAGTGTTTCCCAGACGTCCACCAGTAGGTCTTGCCTTTATCACAGAAATGTGCTACCTTGCATCTTTTAAGGCTGCTTTCCTTGAAAAGTGATGCAAACGTTGACGGAAATGAAGTCAGCGGACTAAAACTTTGTAGCAGCAGGATCATTTAAGTGCCGTGGTTTGCATCCCTGAGTGCTGAATGCCAGCTGATGCTGGAAGGGTGTCTATGTCCCGGGTGCTCCTTCTTATTCCTTGCCCCGCGCATGCAGCAGCTCTTGGGGCTGCCAGCACCTCCTCTGATGGAGGCTGTAACACCCCCCCGAGATGCAGACAGCATCTCTCTGTGCATATGTTGCCATGTTACTCATGAAGCCCCGTGTGCCCGGACCGCGTCAGGCGTGCTAAACATGCAGGGGTCTGTCCTGCAGCGTGAAATGGGGGCCCAGGTGTCCTGAAGCTGCTGGCCAGGCTCTGCCTGGGAGCCCACCCCTGTAATTCCACCCAGGAAATCCTGGACAGAAATAAGAGCATCGTTGCTTTCTGAATGCAAATGATGGCACTTACGCTAGCTCTTCGGGTGCTGCTGTAGGTTCTGATACAGCTGATGTGAATTTCTGATGCAGGAGAGAAAAGATGAAAACCCCCCAAGTTTGGTGTTTTGTTTTTTTTTTTATGTGCTATATCCTATGTATTAAAGATAAATTCATGTTCTCCTCTTGACAGCTATCTTTGCACACTTGTCACTGCATCTTGCAACTCCAAGATTGTCTCTGTAGAAATGGGAGGATATGGTGAGTTCTGACTAACAAAAAAAAACCCCAAACCCTTAAATCTTAGCCTACATTCAAGTGCAATGAATTGTAAATGCTTCCAATTCTTTAATGACATCAATTCCTTGTTCCTGGTAACTAGCTGTCTTCACTTTCAGCCTTTAAAAGAGCCCAAAACGGAAAATCAGACTCGTGTTCAAAACCTGGAAGTCTGCACATGCTCAGCCTGTAGTTAAAGCTGGGGCTGCTCAGACTTGGCTTTACACATCTCACCAAAATGATCAATCAAGCAGCTTGTAACCCCGGGAACTCCCGTTTGAAATGTGCACTTCTGGACTTGGGAGGGGAAAGAAAAGGATTACATCAAAAAACCTTTTCAACATGAAGTGTCAGTTTCTCCTCCATTTGAAAACCAACCCAGGTGCTGTAATGGGCTCTTGTGAAATTCTTTCCTGAGCTCTGCAGAATTTCAAGGAATTGATGGTGTTAAAAGAAAAAAAAAAGGGAAGGAAAAAAAAAAGGTTGAATGGCAGTTTAAATTTTTCAAACCGGCCTTCTGAACTTGTTGAAGAGCTTATGTTCCTCGTAGCTTCTGTAGTAGAGGGGGAGTGGGTCCGTGGGGCGGTGGGCATGGCAGGGCAGGGGCAGGTCGCGGGACGGGTGGCCGGGCAGGGTGGCCATGGGTGGCGTGCCCGGCTGTAACGCCAGCGGCGGCAAGACCTGTGCATCGGGGTGCCAACTCCGCAGGGGAAGCTTTGGCAGGTTTTCAGGGCTCCTGGTAAAGGCAAGAGGGAGAAGAGATAATAAGAGGGGGCTGCAGCACTGGTGGGAGTCCAAAACCCACCCGGGTGATGCTAAAGCAGGGCCAAGGGGAGGCCTCTGGCTCACCTCCCCCTTGGAAAAGTGGGTGCAAGAGTTTCATTGCTGTTGGGTGCTGGGGGGAGCATGTAGGAGGATAAGGCAGGGAATCAAATGCCCAAGCGACGCGGGCTTTTACATCTGGCTGGCTCCTGCCTCTGGATGGGCTGGGAGAGGCTCTTGCCCCTGTGTGAGGGGCTGGGGGGGGGCAGCACTGGCACAGGGGCTGAGCCCTACCTTTGGAAAGCCAGGTTATTGCAGCCTGCGAATGCCCCCGGGAACACGGAGCTGGAGAGGGTTGAGAGGTGGTAATCGCGCCGGTGGTAGTGTTTCAGTCTCCCAAAAGCATTCCTGCCCCTCTCAGGGATGGCGGGGTTGCATTTTCGTCCTCCTCTGACTTTCCTCCCATGCTGCTGCCTGCGAGGTGGAGAGAGATGCCCATGCAGGTGCTTTCTTGGCGCTTTGTGAGCTGGCTCGTTTCATTTACACACCCAACCCCACCCCGTGGAAAGATCTGACAGGTTTATATCTTAAACCAAATGGTTGTCACCCGCTGGTTGTGACACCCTCCCGCCGCTCCCAGAGGAAAGCACAGAAGCTTTTCCAGCCCTGTAGAAAAGGGGTGCTGGTGGGGCTGGACCAGCGAGGCACCAGCCAGCCCAGGGAAGAGCGGGTCAGCAGGGAGAGGGAGAGTTGGCTCCTCAGAGACTGAAGTGTCATCTCTTGCAGGGTTTTTTTTTTTTTCACTCCTTGTCCTTGTGGACTTCCACTAATAAGGAATTAGGCTCTGGGTTAAAGCTGCATCCAAGTAGGTTCCTGCATGGTCCCTGTTGCCACGATCTCTTATCCAAAGAGGTCCTACTGGACCGTGTGCTGGGAAAACAGGGAAGCGCTGCTGCAGAGATGCTGCTCTGGTCGTGGCTGGTGGTACCTCTGCTTGACCAGCCCTGCTACCCACCGTGGCTTCTCTCCCACTCCTTCCCAGAGGAGGATGCTCCTCCTTTCCCACCCCCCGCCAGGCTGTGTAGGTGCAGTTGTGCTGAATTCAGCCTCGGTAAAGGGATCTTCCCACCGGCCATCCTTCAGGTGTTGCCTGTTCCCTTCTTGCTCCATTAAGGGAAGGATTGTTGTTAATTAGCATTGCACCTGCCGCAAGGTTCTCTTGCAGGAGGCCTCTCTGCCATCACCAGCAGCATCCCTACGGCTGGGACCCCTTGCAAAGACGACTCCTCTTCATCGGGGCCAAAGATGCCTTCAGTTATAGAGCAGGCATTTAACTATTATCTTTTTTTAATGTGTGATCGTGCCAAGCTATGGGTGGTTTCAGGTGTGGGAAACCTTTCGGGGGGGNGTTTGGTTTGGTTTGTGGGTTTTTTATTTGGTTGGTTGTTTTTTGGTTTTCGTTTTTGCCTGGACATGTACTTTTGTTTAACTGTTCCTTGGGGAAAGCAGTTGAAAAAGGAAATAAAAAAAAAAATAAGATTAAAAAGGCAAAAAGTCGAAAAGGGAAATAAAAAAAAAGGAAAAGAAGTTAAAAAGAAAAAAAAAGGGGGGGAGTCCCAAAAGGGGAAAAGGGTGGAAAAGTTAAAAAGGAAAAAACGTTGAAAAAGGTAAAAAGAAAAACAGAGGAGTAAGTTAAAAAGGGAAAAAAAAAAAAGTTGAAAAAGTTAAAAAGGAAAAAAAAAGGAGGGGGAGAGGAAGTTCCAAAAGGGGAAAAGGTGGAAACGTTAAAAAGGAAAAAACGTTGAAAAAGGTAAAAAGAAAAACAGAGGAGTAAGTTAAAAAGGGGAAAAAAAAAGTTGAAAAAGTTAAAAAGGAAAAAAGTTGAAAAAAGGGATAAAAGTTAAAAGAAAAAAAGAGTGAAGTTAAAAAGAAAAAAGGGATGAAAAAAGGAAAAAAGTTAAAAAGAAAAAAATGAAAAAGTTAAAAGGGAAAAAAGTTAATAAGGGAAAAAGCTAAAAAGGAAAAAGTTAGAAAGGAAAAAAGGGGAAGTTAAAAAGGAAAAAAGTTCAGTTAAAATGGGTTAAGGAAGCATGAGCGTTTGACAGAAAAAACGGGCTTGTGAAATGTAAAAAAAAATAAAATTGAAAATTAATTGGAAACTTTGATGGACATATTCACAGAACAGTTTGGGTTAGAAGGAACCTTTAAAGGTCACCCAGTCCAACCCCCCTTGCAATGAGCAGGGACATCTTCAACTAGATCAGGTTGCTCAGAGTCCTGTCCAACCTGACCTTGAACTTTTCCAGGGATGGGGCATCTGCCATCTCTCTGGGCAACCTGCTCCAGTGTTTCACCACCCTCAGCATAAAAAATAGCCACTTCCTGCAGAATTTTCTTGAATGGGTGTATGGTCCATCCAGTTGTAACCCCTCCCTGCCCTAAAATGGATGTCTGGAAAGAGCAGATTAATTCCATCCTGATCAAACCATGAAGGGAATCTAAATGATGTTTGTGTTGTCAATGTCTAATGTCAGGGACGTGCCTCCCAACCCAAGGCCAAAATAATCTGAAAGAATTCACTAAGGTCTGCAAAAATGGCATGTTTATGTTTTCAAAGTAATAAAACACACAGATTCAAAACACCCAGCCTTATGACACTTGCAAAATAACCAAGCTAAGATTTTGGAAAGTACAGAGGTTTGCTTTTTGTTTCAAAGAGAACAAGTGCATGGGGATTTTTTTTTTATCCTTAAAACGGTCTTAAAACCTCTTTGTTTTGGGGAACCCAAGGCGTGATTTAAAGTTTGGAGAGGTTTTTTGGTTTACACCAGTTGTTTCTGCATTAAGTAGCGCACAAACTGCAGCTTCTGTTTAGGGCTGAGAAGATAAGGTTTGCTAACGAGCTTTATGAATGTTTTACTACAGGAGTACCTGTAACCTATTGCAACAAAATTTATTGCTTTTATTTTGCTGTGTTTACTTTTACGAAGGAGAGACTGCCACTGACTGTGTATCATCAGGTTTTACAGCTCTGAATTGAGGCAAATTACTTTATTTCTGTTTTCATTTTTAAAGGACGAGCTGCCTGGGGTGCTACTGAGCTGAAGCACCTACAGGGATGTCCTGTGGTTGAGGCACTTTGGTTCCTAATTTGACCTTTGTGAGATGCTACCTTTTAAAAATTGATTTGTTTATCCTGAGCACATGAAAAAGAAGTGGCAAAAGCGAATGTGGCGGACCTTTTCCATTTCAAACTTTTTTTTTTTTAGCCAGCACCACAGGTTTACCCATAAACTGTTTCTGAAAGGGCCTCGGGGCTTTAATTCTCCGTGGCCAGCATAAGCAATATAATTCACATGTAAGCTATAGAGTAGTTACAACTTCTGCGGTTTTGCTTGCCACTGCAAAAACATAGAACTTTCCAGAGGGCAATTTTCCTGAAATTATTTTATGTGGGCCCACAATACACAGGGAGAAAGCTTTTAAAGTCATAAACTTTGTTCCTTGGGCGTTCGCTCCCCGTGAGCCCGGAGCACAGACGAGGTGAGGGCCCTTTGCCGCTGGCCCACGCTCCTCAGGTGCTTTTGCAAAAAAAAAGCACGTGCTGGGTGATTACGGAGCTCAGCCTCTTCCCCGCTGAAAAGCTTTTGGCTGTGCCCTGGAGCTGGGTGCCAGGTTTTGACCCAACTTGGTGACTTCTGTGCCAGTTACCAGGAGCGAGATAAGGCCTGGTTATCTGCTGAGCTGATGCCGGCTGAATTCACCCCTTTGCCAACCTCCCCCTCCCCACCTCATGCAGCTCATGAAATGCTGTCACGGGGACCCCGCTGATGCGTGGCGTTTCGCCCGTGCTGACCATCACCAACCGGGTCCACCCGGATCTCCGCTGTCCCCTCTCAGGGTGGCTGGGACACCCCACCTCCTCCTCCTGCCCTCACCGGCTCGGCCAGAGCGAAGAACCCTCCATGCAAGGGTGGGTGGCTGCCGCCTTCCCTCCCCCCGAGTTAGCAATTGGGTGGTGATCACCTGCACCCCGTTGAGACCCTACAAATGGGCAGAGGGGCTGGGTGGCCCCGAAGGGCTCCTTACCCTGGCAGTGGGGCGGGGGGTGGCTCCAGGACGAAGCGCTCTCCCGGCGGAGGCAGGAGAGCCTCTCGCTGCCCACCAGCTGGTAGCCCTCCTGGCACCAGTACACGAGGACGGAACCCAAGGAGACGCCCGAGCCTCTGTCCACGTAGTAGTAGCCGTAGCGCGGCGGGGAGAGAGCCATGCACGGCGCTGGGGGAGAAGGGGAGACATTAGGTAGAGGTGGTGACAAAGCCCCCACTGGTGATGCTTTTGAAAAGGCTGCCTGGCCCCTGCATCGCTCCCGCCGGTCCTGTGAGTCTCTGAATTTTTTTTTTTTTT
>VXBO01009333.1:102854-157467 GCA_013400135.1 Rhinoptilus africanus
TTTTTTGCATAATCCTAAAGGAGAAACGTAGGGAAGTCATAGAATCATAGAATTGTCAGGGTTGGAAGGGACCTTAAAGATCATCTAGTTCCAACCCCCTGCCATGGGCAGGGACACCTCCCACTAGACCAGGCTGCTCAAAGCCCCATCCAGCCTGGCCTTGAACACTTCCAGGGATGGGGCATCCACAACTTCCCTGGGCAACCTGTTCCAGTGTCTCACCAGTGGTTTTGTCTGGAAAGTAAGTCTTCTAGGTGCAAACTCTGCAATGTGAGCAGCTACTGAAGGGCAGAAGTGGGACTGGAAAGGTACAGGATGGGGACAGCCTGCAGAGAGCAACCTTTTGGAGGGAAATGAAGAGGACAGGCATTTCTTAATATCCCAGTATTCTGGGAGAATATTGTTGGCTGGAACTCAAAGCAATAAAATACTGCTCTCTGATATAAAAAGATACTTTTTCCATCCCAGCCTTTAATTTCTTTTTCTAATTTGTTACCCATAACTATTCAGAGCTACTCAGTTACCTTGCTTAGGTCATCCTTTCTGCATTGTACCCTTTGCATCTTTAGTGCTGTCCTTGTTCCAGCTTGCTAGTACCTGGTGAGAGCCAGGAGTGAGGCGGGCTCCAAAAGGGATGCCAGCCTGACTGGGTGCTTGCAAAAAAAAAACAAACCCTTAATATACTAACACAAGGCCAAGAAAATGTGGATGAGTAGATTCTTGTGTAACAGGTATCACAGGTACCAATATCCTGAATTAAAGGAAAATACTCTGGTCGACTCTAGTTAAGCCAAGCTTAAAACCTGCAGGCAGAAATGTGCTCTGTCTAGTTTGGGGACCTTTTGAGGGAAATTCCAAGTAAAGCTGATGCAAAAGATAGAGGTTTGGTTTGCCTCTCCTTTTGATGAGGTGCTGTAGGCTTCTCCTTCAGAGGGGCTGAGAAACAAATCGAGTAAGATCAGACTTTCTCCAGGTCCAGCAATTAATGACGGTCCAGCAAAAGACGGTCAAGCATTTAATTTCCTCCTTGTGCCCCAGAATTTGCCTCTGATATGACACATCTCTCCCAGATCACAGGAGCTGCTGTGGCTGTGAGGACCACGCAGCCCCTACGCGTGCCTGAGGTGGGAGAAGCACTGTCGTGCCATCATCAACCCGTCCCCATGCCCTTCACCCCGTGGGCCTGCACGGTGGGACCCCAAGCAGCCCCGCAGGAGGAGGGGTGGCCAGTGGCTCCCTGGAGTACCTGAGATGTTGCTGTGCGCATAGGTCCCGTTGGCAGCATCTCTGGGCAGCCCCTTTCTGACGTGTCCTGCCCCGGGCAAGGCGGTCCCGGGCCCAGCAGCATCACTCCAGGCAAAGCTCAGGCAGCTCCAGGGCAGCAGGCAAAGGGCGACACATTTCCCAAAACTGTGTCCCGTCATGGTTTGGGGAAACACAGCATCATCGGGTGTCCAGCGGTCCCGAGTGCCTGCAGTTCCCCTTTGCTTCTGAGCAGGAATCAGCGGGGCTCTGAGGGCATTAAGCCTTGAGCAGCAAAGCGAGCAGCCGCTCTCCCCCTGGGGCTCGCCTCTCCTCCGCCTTGCCACAAACCCCGTGTCCCTGCTCCTTGCGCTGCCAGCCCAGCTTTGGCCGCTCGGCTGAGCAGCTCCGAAGCCCCGCGGAGAAACCAGGCGTGGGAAAGGGAGGGAGAAGCAGCAAGTGCTGGAGATCCATCTTTTACAGCTCCCTCCTGCTGTCACCACCTCTCCCGGTGCTGGAGCTGCACTTCAGGCACCTTCCTCCTCCTCTATCAGATGAAAACCACGCTTGAGCTCATTGCTGAGATTCCTGGGCTGCAGACCCTCACATGCTCGTCTCTCCCCTCCCGCCAGGGCTAATTTTCTGTAAACAGCAGCGGAGCAGGATATGTGCCACGGGAATCAAAAGGGTTTTGTAGCAGCAACTCCACCAGCTTTGCTGCTGCGGGAACAGGAGAGAAATCTGTTTTCCCTTTTCCTTGGGGTTCCCTCCATGCAGCGTCTCTCTGCCTGTCGCTTCGGGCCCTGATGTTTTATGGTGTTTTATAGCTGGAGGGGCTGCAGTAGCTCTCCTCTCCTGGGGTGTAGGTTGCTCTTGCCTGGCCCCTTGTGCACACCTAGGAAGAGGTGAGGTTTCCTGCGTTGTCCCCGCACCCGAGACAGCGAGGTTTTGGTGCAGGTGGTGCCTCTGTGCCAAGGCTTTCCCCAGCTGTGCAACCAGGGGTTTCGCGAGGTGGTTTTGGATCATCCCCTGCCATGGCTGTTGTCTTCCCTCCTTGCACCTCCTGGAGGTCTCCTTTGCCTCTCCTGTCCTGCTTTCTTGCCTGTCCTGGGGCAACCTGGGACTCGCTGCAGGTGTAAGCATGTAAGCCCAGGCCACTATTCACTAATAGCATTGGCACGAATACAGCGGCCTGGGTGGCTGGCTGTGAGGACATTTGCAAGCGCTTGCAGCTTGGCAGGGACATGCCCTGGCTCTGTGGGTCATGTTTTGTTCCCCTCTCTTTTAGATCTGTGGCCTGTAGCTGCAGCCACTGTGCTTGGCTGGGCAAGGCTGCCCGAGTGGATCTGGGGGGCCAAAATGTTGCCTCGGATGTGGGGGCAGCTCCTGTTTGTAAAACCAAACAGTGGTCTTATGGTGCCTGCGTGATTTACTGCAGTGCATAAAGGGGAAATAAAAATGTCAGATGGGCTCAAACCCCTGTCCCATCCCACCACACCCTGACGGTGTAGCCAAGGTGGTCTGTGGCAAGGAGGGGAGCTGCAGGACCAGGCAGCAGCTGGACCTTGCTTGTGGTCCCTCTCCAGCACTGGGACCCCCTCTGACTCACACCCAGGGTGGTTCAGCAGTGCTCCGGCCCTTCTTGCACTTGCAGAGGGATATCTTGTCACTTCCATGGGCCTTTGGATTTGGGAACACCTTAATCCTGCTCTGTCTGTCTGTCTCTCACACGCTCCCTTTTGGTTTTGGCTGTGCTGGTACCTCTCTGGGCTTCTCTCCAGGGGATTTACTTTCTTTCTCAGGAAAACCTGTTTCAGCCTCCCATGACTCGTAATGATCTTGCTCAAAAACTGCTTTAATTTCTTCTTTTTCCTGGTTAATCCTTCTTAAACTGTGAGCTTTCCTCAGCTCCCCTTGGAGAGCAGATCGAGGTTGGGGGGGGTAACCTCCCTGGCACAGTAAATATTGCTGGTTTCTTGGGGGTTTGTGTTTTTTCTGTGGTTGTTGGTTTTGGGTTTGTTTTTTTTCCTTCTGACTGTGAGGATTTTGCTGTTTGTTTGTGCAGTGAAGGTGAGGTTTGAGGCAGGCTGGGCAGTGTGAGAGCGTTACACTGACAGCAGAGGAATTGGCCTTGGGGCATGTCCCTGGTTGCAAACATTGTCACTTCCCTGCGGCTGGGAGCTGGGGATGCACCCGGCTGGTCAGACAGGACCCAACCTGACCCTGTCCCTCCACCAAGCCTGAGCAACAGTGCTATGTGTGCTTTCTCCTGCTGTGGCTTACAAGCTGGTCCCACCACTGCTGATGGCTGGGGGACAGTGGGAAGAGCCAAGGGCAGTGCTCTCTGCCCCTTCCCCGCTGCCAGATGTGCCCCACTGCTAAACAGCTGGGGGCTGAGCACATGCCGCACGCGTGGCCTGCGGCACAGGGCCGGTAGCAGTAAATCTTGTCACATGTGCTGGGGAATGAATGGGCTCAGCAAAAGCCCAGGGACACAATAACCACACTTGAGCTTGTGCTCAAAATGCCCGGTAGATGACATGGATTATTCCTTTGCTAATGCTCTTAAGAGATATTCCATGGCCCGAGGGAGATAAAGGGGCTTATTATTGCAAAATCAGTATCCCACTGCGGGGGGGGGGAGATTTCAACACCATTCCCTGCACCCTGCTGTCTGGTGGCAGCTGTCTGTGCAGAGCCGGGAGCCGGGCACTGCTCTGGGCAGGGAGAGGCAAGGGATGGTGCTGGGCTCAGGCGAGGAGCGTGTCCATGCTCTGGCTCAGCAAACCCTTTCCTTGCGGGGAAGGCAAGAAGGAAGGGAGAAGTAGGAAGGGAGCTGGTGTGGCCAAGGAGCTGCAGCCCTCCCAGCCCCAGGATCTTGGCTGGGGGCTCCCACCTTCCCAGGGGGATCACCCGTGGGTCATCTCCTTCAAAGCCTGCTCCTCTACTGCAGCAGCCTGCAAGGCAAAGCTCAGCTGATGGCTTTCAAAGCTGGCTCAAAGGTCTGTCACACCTGCACTCAGATCTCCCTGCTGGCTGGTGGTGGGCTCTCCCCCTACCTTCTCCTATGCCTCTTTGAACCTTTTAAATACCCCCTTTACAAAAGTGCCCCTCTCACACATTCCCACCTGCATGAGCGTGTCCCTGCCCTGGATAATATTCTCCTCCAGCCCCTGCTTTACAGCCTCAAAGCTGGCACCCCAGCGTGGATCAGCTGCTGGGGCTCTCCTGTCCCATGGCCTGACCAGGCCAATATGCCCTCAGCCCTAGGGATGGCAAAAAGCTGCCCTCCACCTTGTCCCATCTCCATGTCCTGCCTCCCCACATGTTGGTGCACCCAGAGAGAGAAAACAGCATCTCTCTTCCTGTGGCACAGGCAGCCAAACAGAGGTATGTTGGCATCAACATGGCACCGTGACACTTAGGACATCCCTCCTTTAATCTCCTGTAGGTGCTTTTTCCATCCTGGCATGGCCCACACCCTCATACCATCCTCCTGATTTTGGCACAGCTCCCATCAGCTCTACAGTTTGTTATTGTGCTGCTTTGACACCAAAAAGCACCTGCCCTGGAGAAGAACAAGTGCTTGTCTTCTTCCTTGTGACACAAGGCTGTGTGGAGGAGGGTCCCCAGAGGAGCGCAGGTAGGTGAGCTGCAAGGGTAACCAGAAAAGGCTACATGGTGCTCTGCCTGGTGGGGTCTTGATTGCAGCGCGCCCCAGGTTTTGGCCCGTGCAAGGGCTGGGCATGGTGGGCAGGAGAAGCCCTGCATGGAGACACGCTCGTCCCCTGGGACTGACAAGCTCCCCTGACAGCGGTGGCAGCCAGGACCCGCGCCCAGGGCAGGGCTGTGGTGTGGCGGGATGAACAGTGACAGGAGGAAAGAAGAAGGGTCCCTGGGAGAGCTGGGCGACTGCAGAGGTCGTGCCAGAAAAGACACAGGCAAGCTTATGCACTGCACCCAGCTCGGTGGGCGTTGCTGGCTGACGGCAGCTTGCACAATTTCCCTGGGACACTTGCTTTTGCATACACGAGGAACTGGCGACAGGAATGTAGATGGTGCTTCTCAGTAGTCTCTATATCTGAGGTCCTTTGGACGAGAAAAGGCAACTCAGAGACGCAGGAGGGGGAAAGGCATGCACACAGGTAATTCTCTGGTTGGGAGGCTGCGCTCGGTTTCTTGCTGTGCCATAGAGATCCTGGTGCAAAAATAGAAAGCAATGATCCCTAACTATTTAAGGGAATTTACTTCTGTCATGTTTGTTCCCCTGTCGTGTTTTAATCAAACATTCTCTCGGGTAAATTTTGTCATATACTCCAAGTACATTGCACAGGGGGAGCTTGTGCTGGTTCCTCCACATTGTGAAATGGTAAAGTTGAGGGCAAAAGTGTCCAGGGTAGTTTGACCAGGGAAAGAGTTCTCGTTTAGAGCTTGCAGAAAAAAGTGGCCTCATGCCAAGAGCAGTGGGAAACACACCCCTTGCAGTAAAAATACAGGGAGATCCCTATATAATGGAAGTTCAGAGTGGAGATCTGTCAAGGCCGTGAACATCTGGTGATTTTGATGCCTTAAGATTTGGCTGTCTGGCAGCTCATAGCTTCAGTGATGTGTTTAGGGCAAAGTTGTCTTGCCCTGTAATGCCAGTCCTGGTCTGAAGGGAAGACCTGAGAATATCAAAGCTCCACAGGAGAAATAGGGACCAGAGTTTATTTCTGTCGCACTGCTTCCTGCGTGGGAACCAGAAGATGTTCCCAATGGGTGGTCACTGCATGTAGGCGATAGCATGCTCCTCTTCACGCAGGAGCTCTCTGCAGCTGGTCTGGGAAGTTCATTGCCCCAGGAAGCCATTAAATAAATTAAATAGATAGTGTGCTTCAGGCCATCTGATGATGGCCATTCAGCTAGGATCCTTAGCTGAATGAAGATAATCAGATGGCCTGAAGTAGTTATTTTTCAGTCTTATGTCTTTCATACCTCCCTGGTGTCATGTTCTGATGACCTGATTATTGGTCGCTGCCTTAAATAGGTTCCCAGTAAAATCCTCATTCTTTTCATGTTGTAATAGGATTATCATACAAGATGATGACGTTTGTACCCAAGGCAAAATACACAGCAGTTTACATGCAGAATAAGTGAAACCGTCTAGAAATTGAATTTTCTCAAGATCAGCACAAAGCTTTTCAAACAGGCCCAACCCACACGGAAAATGCAAGTTGCTGCTGAATCAATAATGAAACAACAAGTTTCAAGTCTGTGCCAGAAAAACAGGGAAATGTCTTGCCTCTCTGATACCCCCTCACATCCTTACCTACGGAGGAAGTTTTTTCTGCCACCAGTTACTGATTCACTCAGCGCAGGGAAGGGCTGCTTTCCAGTTTGATTTGAATGCCGGTCCTCTAATCAGCTGGAGAAAAGGAGTCACTTATATAAGCCAAGGGAAAGGAAATGCTTCTGCGAATACGGCTCACATGAATAGCTAGGACCGAGTGCTGGTTGACTCCTGAACTTCAGCCTCTGCATCTTCTCACCCCATTTCTTTAGGGCTGTGTTGACTGGGACAAGTGGCAGTTTGGGAGGCTTTTCCTCTTCTTACCGGTCTTTCTTTTTCAAGGCGGTCGGTGAAGGCGAGTGGAAGGCATGACCCCCTCCTCAGAGAAAGAACTCAACGGGCTAGATAACCCCAGCTTCGTGGTGAGTCTGCTTGTCTCTGAAGGGTGATTCTTGCCTAAATGGGTGTGAGCCCTGCAAAAGGAGGAGAAAGGGAAAGCCAGGGGGCTGCAAGGATGCTGGTGTGTGGTAAATGTCTGTCTTGGCTCCTTTATTGACAGGAATCTGAGGAATTATTTCTTCACTGCAGGCTGCAGACTCGGTGTACTTTCTACTCTACGGTGCCTTTTTCACATCTTTTCTTTACATCATTTCTAAAATGATAGTGTAGATGAATGACAGTGCAAGTGTACCTGTGCTGAAAAGCAAGCGAACTTGTGGCTCCTTGTGGCTGTGTCCCAGGGTAGAGTATTTTATATATTAGTTAATAAAATTACAATAGAAATTTAGCCTAGTGAACAGTGTGTTTCTTTGTCTTCTGGGTCTACTTCTAGTGGGGTAAATTGTCAGAGAGGTGGGGGAAAAAGGGGTTTGAGAGGCAGCAGGAGAGAGCACCCTGTAGGGTGACAGCAGGGTGGTAAAAGCTGTTAATGATGTGTTAGTTCAGGGGCGTTCAGTGCCTTGGTAATACTGCAGGCGTAGGGCAAGGGCCTGGGGCATGGCAGCCCTCTTCCTATCTCACAGCAGGGGCCACCTCCATTAGAAACTGAAAGAGCTGCTCATGTTCTGACAGCAGGTGTGAGAGTGGGGTCCTGACACCCCCTTTGTACCACCGTACAGACCACCTGCCTGGGGAACCTTGGAGGAGGCATTTAGCCTCTTGGTGTCCAGGTCTCCCATTTCTCAGGTAGCTCTGGGTGAGCTCACTGTGAGCAGTGGAGGGGCTGTGCCCGCCGCAGGCAGAGCCTCAGGGAGGTGCTCAGAGGCTTTGTTGCAGAGGTTTTATTTCGCTATTGTTAATGGTCTCTCTTTCTACCTGTTCTGCCATAGCGCAGATCAGGCTTGTGACTTCCTCTGGTTTGAATCACCCCAAAGGAAGCAGAAGAGAGATGTCTTTTACCTCTGGTTCAAGCAGATCAGTTTCTGACAACCTTCCTGATGAACTTAAGATGCTGTTGAGGGCCCCTGATGCTTTGTCTGGAGACTGAGGCACATGGAGGGCGTTGTGGTTCCCTGGGTCCGTGGGAGCAGCTGGGCTGAGAACCCCCAGCAATGGTTCCTTGTTCCCACTCTGGGCAGCTCCTGCCTTGTCCTCCTGCCAGCATCTCAGCATCACAGACTGGCTGAGGTTGCAAGGGACCTCTGGAGGTCAACTTGTCCAACCCTCCTGCTCAAGCAGGGTCACCTAGAGCCAGTTGCCCAGGACTGTGTTTAGTTTTTTAGTAGCTCTAAGAACGGAGGCTCCACAACCTCCCTGGGCAAGCTGTGCAGTACTTGGTCACCCTCACAGTGAAAAGGTGTTTCCTTTTGTTAAGACAGGACCTCCTGTGTTTCAGTTTGAGCCCATTGCCTCTGGTCCTTTCTCATCCTGTTATCTCCACTCCATCCTTCTCCCGCTGAACCCTGCTCGCTCCCCTCCAGCTCCTGGGGAGGATCAGGCATTCATGTGATGGTCGTGCGGGGCTGTTACTGGCACAGGCTCTGCCGGGCTGGAATATGCCTCCTGGTTAACACGGGAAAAGTTGCAATGCATGGAAAGGAGCTTACTGCTGTCCTCCTAGTTTAGGATTCATCTGCCCGTGGATGAATTCAGGAGTAGCTGTCCCCACGTAACTCCATGCATGGGCAGTCTTAAGTACCTTGCTGTACATTTGTTAATCCACGGCTCAGACTCTCTTGTTCCAAAATGAAAATGTCTCCACAGGGAGTTATTCAGGAACGCCTTTTGCTCTTGAAGTTCATGCCTGAGTTCAGTTTGAATTAACTCTGCCTTCACCTATCTATTTTGAAGTATCTGTAACGCTCCCAGCCTGCCTGGGCTGGATAAATACACTGTGTTTAAAAGGTATTACATAGCGCATTTTCAACAGCGTGATCTAAAATGGGACTTTGGAGACTCAGCCGTGAGAATGGAAACCTAGAGGTTTCAGGCAAGTAATGAAGTGCTTCAGGATTAATCCACCACACCTGCAAAATTTACAACTAAATGTAACGTTAATTTTACATCCCTGTTCCCTGACTGCAGCATTGGCTGTTTGCCTCCAGCGGTGCGTAGGCCATGAACCTTACTGCAGCCACCTCGCTTTGCTGGGCATTTCAGTGTCTTCAGGTTCCAGCAGGACTTGAACAATAAAAAAAAAAAAATAAACCGAAGTTTGGTGCCAACGAACTGGTTGAGCTTCTCCTGATGGCAGTCTTCTGTCTGTACCTGCCAGAGCAGGGCATCCCAGCCCAGAAAAGCCCTCTGCCGCCAGCATGCCAAGGACTCACTGGCTGGAGAAGGGTCGATGAAACAAGTGGTTTGGGATCTTAATTAGCTTTTGCATTTGGCTGAAAACCTTGTGGCTTTGCAGGCTGCCTCCCTCTGCCACACGTGTGTGTGCGCAGGGGTGTGTGTGCGCACACAGGCGGGATGTGTGTGTGTGTGTGTGTGTGTGTGTGTGCGCACACAGGGTGCCCCTGTGCACGATCTCTGTGTGTTTGTGTATGTGTGTGTGTGTGTGTGTGCTCAAGGCGCAGGGTGGGTTGGAAGGAGGAGCGGACAACACAGGAGGGGGAGGGGAGCATCTACTTAGTTAAAAAACTGTGTCAACTGAAGCAAAGAAATTATTTTGCTTTCCTTGGGAAAACACATCTTTGTCTAAATAAACTCCACAAGGCATACACCTCCCTTGGGAGTCCTGGAGCTTCTGGCTGCCTGGAAGGGGATCCGAGCCTTCCTGGGGAGCTATTTCAGATCCCGCCACGTCCCTGAGGCCCCAGGTCCCCAAGCTGTTTCCCAGTCCCCGGTGCTGCCCCCATCCTGGGGCATCCCTCCGTGTGCCATTCCCCATGGCAGGTGGCCAAACTGGGGCAGCACCCTGGTAATCCTGCTTTGAAATGGATGCTGGGACTCCCGGTCCACTGATCTCCCCGTGTTCGTCCAGTTCCTCCACAGGAGTAAGGTTTTCTTGAAAGATGAAGGGCAGGTGTGTTTATCAAGGCAGAATATTTGTTAAGGGTGAGTGTAAGGAGATTAGAAAGAGAAGACTTATGAAAATAAAACAGAAAACATGCTTCTACCCTGTAATTAGTGGTGGCTGAATTGTTACAGCATATTTCATCAAAAGTGCTGTTTGGGTGAGGCAGCCGGGAGGGACAGATACCTGGAGACAGTGCAGCTTTCACGGATTAACCCACTGCACACTCTTTCTTGGTTCTGGTTGCAGTTTCTCCATCCTTAACTAGACATTAATGATATCAACGCACTTTGTCCGGATGTCCCTTGAGACTGAGGCACCTTTTCACGTTTCTTCTGGTCTAGAAACACACGTGCATATAAAAATTTCCAATAGGTGTCTTTACCTCCATTTTAATTTCTCCCCTTGCTCTTCTTTTTTATCCTGCCCTTGTTGAAAGCTATAAATGAGGTGTTCCTGCAAGATGTGGAGCACATTTGCAAGACAGGCAGCCGCTGGCTGCCTGCAGGCCCAGGATGTGGCTAACGCAGGGTCTCTCCTGTTTGCCAGGGTGAAGATGGAAGCTGCTACTGCTCCTTGCCTGATCGCGCTGCTGGGGGCCCAGAGGAAGGCGGGGGCACTGGCCACGGCAGCAACAAGCTTGCCTACACCGTCACGGACGTGCCCCCCTGGTACCTGTGCATCCTGCTGGGCATTCAGGTGGGATGGGGGAGCAGGTGGAGGCTGGGGGGGATGGAAGTTCAGCTGGTTGATGGGGGTGAAAGCTGAATTTGGGAGTGCTTCACCTTCACGGGACATGAATGGAGCTGTAGGGCTGGATCTCGGTGAACTCAAGTCCTTCCCATCGCCTCCCGAGCACCTTATCCTTGTGCCCACAGCTATACCGTGCCTCTTGAAGTGCGAATGGGAAGGCAGAGTCCCAAGGTTGGGCCAAATAGTTAATAAGAACAGGTCAGATACCTCGGCTGAAGGTAGCCAAATGTCTAAGGGCTTCTGAACTTCTCCCTTCCCGTGGCAATAAAAGCTAAGCAGAAGGGCCAACTCTTTGGCTGGAGTCTGTGCCCAGGTGTGTTAAATGACCTCATGCCACCAATGCCACACTGGGTACGGATCCGCAGGAAAGAGAGACCTCAGAGCAGTTAAGGTAATGATGGACTCTGCTTGGAGCTTGGTGGGCATTTTGTGCTTTGTTTCCTTAAAAGGTCGTCTCAAATTTAGAGTGTATTAAGTCAAGGTTTTCTAAACACATCTGCATAATAATTTTAATAAAACATGATTCTAATGAGCACAGTGAGTTTCTGAGTGCCACCAGTTCCACCGCTGCAGTCCTGTGCTCTGAGGTGAGAACTAACAACTAAGGTTAATATTTAAAGTGAAAATAAGTTTGAAAAATTATTGTCCCATTTTGTAATTAACTGAAGGTCATTGTGGAAATACGTCCGTGACTGCTGAAAAATGCAATGCTCAATTTTTCCATTCTTTGGCATCCATTTTTTATGGTTATCTGTAATTACACTGTGTGAGAAAAGCTACAGATAGCACAGAATGGGGAGCTCAAATTTTCCGACTTTTTCTTTTATCCTTTGTGCTGCAAATGAGATGGACTGAACCATTTGCACTCATTTTGCCTGATCGCTCTCTCCCCTTGCCTTGGGATGTCCCCACCTTCCTGGAAGAGTAGCCCCGACAGCTTTGTCTGCCGGTGCTGGGGGTAAACTGGTTGTGTCTGACAGTGCTCTGGGGAGTTGAGAGCACTACAGAAGGGCTTTGGGCGTGGAAAGCAGGAGCAGTTTGTGGGGGTGCATTGCAGTTCTTGTAGGTGCTTTGAAACAGCCCCTAAGGGAGCACTGAACTTGACAAAAAAGAGAATGGGTAATACTAGTAGCGCGCAAACACAAATTTGTGAGTTATTTTTAGATTTCCATCAACAACACGGTAATAATATACAGCCAGTTCTGTGTCCTTCTTCACCCAGTCTTTCTCTGTGGCTCCTAGCATTTCCTGACAGCCATGGGAGGTCTGGTAGCCATCCCGCTGATCCTCTCCAAAGAGCTTTGCCTCCAGCACGACCTCCTCACCCAGAGCCACCTGATCAGCACCATCTTCTTTGTCTCAGGGATTTGCACCCTGCTGCAAGTCCTGTTTGGAGTCAGGTAGGACAAATGCAAGAAATGGGGCATATGACAAAACAGTTCGTAGATGCAATTGCTACATTCTTGGCCACTAGTCTGCTGTAGAGTTCATCCATCAGTGAGCGTCATTTGCTACCCTTGGGCAATCAGCAAAGCATCCCGAAATCACCATAGGTGATAACTGTGCAGGGTTCTGAATTTTGCATCTTCTGGTACTTGCTGCACCTTTGTTTGGGCTTATAAGGAATCTGTACTACAAAAAGACGATAGGACAAGAAGAAATGGCCTAAAGCTGCACCAGGGGAGGTTTAACTTCAATATTAGGAAAAATTTTTACACTGAAAGGGTTATTAAGCATTGGAACAGGCTGCCCAGGGAAGTGGTTGAGTCACCATCCCTGGAGGTATTTAAAAGATGGGTAGACATATTGCTTAGAGATATGGTTTCTATCAGAGTTACATTGATGGTTGGACTAAGTGATCTGAAAGGTTCCTTACAACCTAGGCAATTATTCTATGATTTTAAAGTAACAAAGCATTGAAACATGCAGTAAGCAGTATTTGCTTGCTCCGTACTCCAGAGATCCTCTAGATGAGGCAAGATCCATCTCATGTGGGCCCAGGATCAAGGGAGCACAGAGCCTACAGGAAGCCCTGGGGCAGGGGATAATTGGGAGGAACTGGAGCCCATCTGCCACCCCTTAAGGACTCAGGGCGGAGCTCTGCACTATATCTCATTAAGCAGTACCAGTTGCCATGCTCAGGGATTCATGGCAGAATCTGAATGTAAGCAAGGTAAATCTTCTATGCTGCTGAGCTGTTGAAGGGCGGGTGGTGAGGAGATGCCAGCTTAGAGTTGCCATTCACTACCCAGAAAATGAAGTATTTAATCATAGTCATAGAACTATAGAATGGTTTGGGTTGGAAGGGACCTTAAAGGTCTTCTAATTCCAACCCCCTGCCATGGGCAGGGACACCTCCCACTAGACCAGGCTGCTCAGAGCCCCATCCAGCCTGGCCTTGAACAACCTTCTATGGATGGGGCATCCACAGTTTCTCTGAGCAGCCTGTTCCATTGTCTCACCACCCTGATGGTAAATAATTTCTTCCTAATATCTAACCTAAATCTCCCCTCTTTCAGTTTCAAACCGTTACCCCTTGTTCTATCACTATAGTCCCTGATAAAGAATCCCTCCCCATCTTTCCTTTAGGCCCCCTTTGGGTGCTGGAAGGCTGCTATAAGGTCTCCTTGGAGCCTTCTCTTCCTCTGGCTGATAATAAGAGACATGACTCCAGGCACTCCCCCTTGCCACAAAGACTCTGTATCTCTGCTGGCCTTGCTAAATTTCTTTTATTCCCCATGTCATAACTCTGGGCTGCCTCTCTCTTTTCACAAGCTTTTTTTTCCTCCAGTATGGTGGGAACTCATGTTTGCCTTTGAAACAAAGGCAAAAATCACACATTCTTTGCCTTATGAATCTGAGGGACCTGGTTAAAACTCTTCTACCATCAAATCACGGGTCAACTGCCAGCTCCACAAAATGTATTTACTCCTCCTGTTTCTTCTCAGCTTTGTTAAATTCGGGCTGGGGTGCGTGACTGTGGCTGTGGCTGCTGATGTGATTCAGGCTGGAGTCAAACGCCTCGGTGAATACCTGAGCTGTGCTGTCCTCTGCTCGCTGTTAGCCAAGGATGGAAGAGTAGCAGGGAGCCTCTCCCATGGCTAAATAGCTAAATGAGGAACAACAGATCAAATTCATCAGTAAGGAGTTGTTCCCATAGGATGAGCTTGAATGGCTATTGCTGTGCTGAGGACGCACTTGCCTTGTTGCTGGCCCCAACTATAAGGCATGAGGACATTCCTGTCAGAAAGGTGGGACTCAGCCTGTGGGGTGTTTGGAGGCAAACCAAGCCTGAGGAGACAGTTAGAAGCAGATTTTATTTTTCTTCTTTTACTGTTTTCTGAAACCCTGTAGTAGTTGATAACCATAAGTCAACAACAAGACAGCTAGGAAAGTGGTAACTACAACTCGGAGGGGATGCTTTTTCCTGGGGAGCCCTCAGCTAAGCGCTCTGCACAGTTCCCAGTGTCCGTATTTAAGAAAGACTCAGAGGAGAGGAGCTACAGAGATGATCTGTTAATGTAGCATGAGGAGGGACACCATTCATCTTACAGAGGTTGGCCTGGTTAGACTGGCAAAGTGGAGGCTCAGAGGGGTATGGCTACAGCCTGCAACTAGTCCGGGAGAAAAATGGGGAGGTAGAAACCATTTTGGCTAAAAGCCAATGCTGGCACATGAATGGATGGATGGGAACTGGCCATGGAAATGGGGAGGTTCCCACCAAGAGCGAGTGCGGTTTGGGAGCGGCCCTCCAGAAGCAGTAGCCAAGGGAAAAGCCCGACCCACTGCAACCTGCAGCTCAGTTGTGTTACACGGCATGAAAAAGCAGTGACAGGTCCCAGGGGGTCACTGGGCAGACTATCCAAGACGGGAGATACAGTTTGCTTGCCATTATGGTGAGCCCCTCTTAGCAGATGCTTGGACATCATGTAGTGTTGACCAGAGGATAACTTTTCCTTTTCTAAACCTGCAGCTTTCCCTGGAAAGAGCTCAGCGTGCCCCATATGCATCGCCTCGGCACTCCAGTTTGCTCTGAGCCCAACCGTGCCATCATGGGCTGTGAAATAGCTTGAGGGACAACGCAGCAGGAGCTATAAATCTATTGTTAATTTAACAGTGGTGGCACTGAGCCTTCTCTGTTTCTTTTTGTTTGTTTTTTGCCTTGCCCAGCAAAATCCTTTAACGACTGCAACATGTTTGGCCGAGTGCTGTAAATAAGTGACTCCACGGATGACTGATATTCAAATATAACTTACTGGGAAAGCACCGACTGCTTCAGTTGTGCATGGCATGAGTAATTGCAGGGGTATAAATATTTGTTTTAGGTGAGGGAAATGTGATGCTGTTACATCTCTTATTTTCCAGTGCTTTCCAGAGACTGGTGGAAATGCCTCTGGTTGAGGGAAATCCGTGCCCTGCTGAAGCACTCACCTGGCTCTCTGGCTTGCTACTTTTCTGAGCAGACACCATGAGAGCTCCTGGCACAAGGAGAGGTTGCTTTGGGGGCTGCTCCCGAGGATGATTTCTAAATGGAAGACGCCGAGGCACCTCAGAGGTTTCCCTCAGCTTGTTCAGAGCTCCTGTGCCAGCCTGCACCCTCGAGTCACTTTGGGTTTTTCAAGCACACAAGGAGCAGCCAAAACACCTTGCAGTACAACTTGGGCTTAATGCCTGTGGTGGCTTCTCTGCCTCCATTTCTCCCTGCATGAAAGGAGAAGAGGCTGGCATATCTCACAGGAGCACCAGCTCCACTGTACAAAGCTCTGTTCGAAGCCAGTGCCTCTGGAGGTTCAAGCTCCTTGCTAGCCTGCAGGGTTTTTGGTGAGGATTACTCTAAGCCAGGAGACACATGGCGTGGAGGGACATCCAAGGTCTCACCCATTCAGAGGGCTCAGCCCTGTCCATGCAGGTCTCCTTTCCAGTGTCGGTGGAAACAGGGCAGAGTCATTAGCTTTAAAAAACTGGACTAAAAGCCAACTCACATTTTCCACTGCCCTCAGTCTGAGGATGGTTGTGACGTGGGGAGTAGCCAGTGCATGTCCTTGTGTTCATGAGCAGGTTGTGAAGAAAACTGAGGCAGCTGAACAGGACAGAGCAAGCAACTGGATATAGGGAAGATTTGGGCCTAGGTCAATGCTGAGCTTTTCTTCAGTCTCACCTTCTTTCTTCCTTGGTCTTCTCCCCTCCTCCAGCTTTTTCCTTTGGTTGCTATTTTACTATGTGCAGCTCCGTGGTTTCATCACACCTTAGGAGGACTACTTTGTACTTAATGTGGGATAGCAGAGTTTGACTCCAGCACCGATGAGCCTCTCCATTGGCAGTGTTTGAACCTGAGCTCTTCCTCTCGGGTATGTTGCTCTTGAGTGCACTGGGCAGCAATGCCCACCCGTGCTCGGTGATGGAGACCTGCCAGAACATTTCAAAAGAGACTGCCAGAGGCCATGTGCAGGACAATTTTTGAATTTATTTCGCTTTCCTTTCACTCTCCTCTGTGGAGCTGGGTTTCTAGCATTCTTACTTATCATCTTTTCCCTCCGCTCTCCTTCCAGGTTGCCTATTATTCAAGGAGGCACTTTTGCATTCCTGACCCCAACCCTGGCCATGCTTTCTCTCCCCAAGTGGAAGTGCCCTGCCTGGACGCAGAACGCTACCCTGGTGAACACCTCTTCACCAGAGTTCATCGAAGTCTGGCAGACGCGGATGCGAGAGGTATATTACATTTTCAGTGGCACTTGCTCTGTGTCAGGGCTGTTTGCTTTTGGAAAAGCACCTGACCATGGCAGGACCCTCAGTGCTGGAGAACCCACCATCCCCAATGGACCTTGGCCTTCATCCTATTGCAGCTTCCTGATACCCTAGTTTCCATTAGGAAATCAGATGCTTTGCTGCTGCTGAACAGGGGATGTGCAGACCTCAGGTGATTTATGGTCCCTGCAAAGTCTCCACTGGTCCATCCAGACCGCTTCTCTGTGAAGCATGGTTGACCTTGAGGAAGGAAGGGAAGGAAGATGTTTCCAAGGAAGAGACCTTGTCTAAGCACAGGAAACCTAGTAAAAAGAAACGCAAGGGCAGAACTTAGTGTAAATATTAAAGAAAAGTGCATTCTTAGCTAGTTAAAAGAGAGGAGGAAAGGTCAGGGATCTCAATGCCTTGTTCTATGTCTATTGCCTTATGAGAGTAAGTGGCTAAATTTGCCTCTGTCAATCCATTTGTTGGGGTGCTTTGCAAAGCACTTGGGAAGCGTTGCGAGCTCCCGAAGGAATTACTGTGTGGCACAGACTGCCTTCCCTACTGATGTATATAAATCTATCATAAGGGCACTGTTGCCTTCTCCTTTCAGGCTGGGTGCTTCACCCCGGCCCCTGTGTTTCTCTTCCCTTTGGAGCTGGGGGGAGGGAAGGTTCTCAGCACCACAGAGGACCCAGCCTGGGTTTATCACCAAATCTGTGAAAGCAGAGAGGAGCCTCACCCCTGAGCCCAGAGAGTCCCCTGCCTGGAGCTGACGTGACCAGCGAATGCCATTTCAGGATGTAATTGCTGGGTACTTAGCAGTGGTTGTCAAACACAGGAAAGTTTAGGGTGATATATCTGTCCCGGGAGAGAAACCGATACTCAGAGAAAACCAGAGGCAGTAATGACCTACCAGTGTGCTGAAGTGCCCCAAGCCTTTCCCAGATGGGAGATAAGTGGAGACCGCGACCCAGTCCCCATTTCTGGGGCTAGAGCTTTTCCCTTGTGTTTTGGGGGAGCAGGAAGAGAGGGTGTAGGGAAGCTGATGCACGCTTGGGTGGCCCAAGAGGATAGGGAGGAGGGGGTCTATGGAACAGAATTAGCCCTGGTGAGGACTAAACCCATCAGCCAAGGGTGAAGGTGGTGTGTTGCTACTTTAGTGTTCCCTTCCCATGTGTAATGCTCAGCCAGGCTTCGCTGTAGTGAGTGGGAACCCTCCATGTGGGTCCATCACTGGAGGCTGAGCTTGGCTCTCACACTGGTTTTGCACTGAGTTATTAAGAAAAAGCTCCACAGTGGAGCTCCTTTCAACCTCTGCTCTCTTCCTCCATTTCTCCAGGTGCAAGGAGCTATCATTGTAGCTTCCTGCTTTCAAATCTTGGTTGGATTTTCTGGCCTGATCGGATTTCTGATGAGGTTCATCGGCCCCCTGACAATTGCCCCCACCATCACCTTGGTTGCACTGCCTCTCTTTGACTCGGCGGGGGACGAGGCTGGGCAGCACTGGGGCATAGCGTTCATGTAAGTCTCACTTCCCCGTGGGAAAGCCGAGCATATGCACTACCTCTAATATGCAACACTTCTAATATGCCTGCCTCTAAGATGGAAACAAATGTCTGTAGCGGGATTCCCCTGGGTTCCAGGTTTGTGTGTTGAGCACATATGCGTGGTTTATGCATGGCATAGTTTTGACACCTCTCTCCCCCCCAGAGGTTAGAGCCCTTGGCAACAAAGCAAAACCCCAAAATGAGTTAAAAAAATATGATTTTTGTGAAAATGCGAAGTTCATAAGTCAGTAGAGAAACAAGACTTTCCTGTGTGTGGTTCCTGGGGGCAGCCTCCATCACTGTTGTCTACGCACACTGTTTTATACACCCATTATTTAAGTTAAAAAGACATTCCTAAAATGACAAAGTTGAGCACTCAGAGTTAGGTATTCTTCAAGTTAAAATAGCTGGTGCTTTGTGTATTGTTTTCACATGAGGAGGAATTGTTTTCTCCAGAGGGCCTGGGGGGCTCTGGGAATGTCTGTGCATGTTGCTTTGCAGCATTGCAAGCTCTTTCAGGGATATTTGTGTGCGTGCTCTTGTGCACGAGTGCATGATTGTGCTTGGTGGCATAATGTCTTTGGTATTTCAGAAGTGAATTCAAAAAAGTAGAAATTCAAAAAAGTAGAAATCCAAAAAAACTAGATGTGGCACCTTCAGACATCTAATGCAGAATTCAACTTGGGATAACATGGAACAGGAGTGGGTTGTTATTCTCTGTATGGGCTCCCGTCAGTTTGCTAGTGCTTTCAGAGCTGCCTGTGGAGACTCAGGGGCCAGGCTTGACTGCAACCCCAGGAAGGCAGCACACTGTTGTGGGGATGTGCTCCAGGCCACTTCTCTCTTGTTCTCCTCTCCTTCCTGCACCTGCCCTCCCAGACCCCAAAAGCCACCTCTCTTCTGCACCCCCAGTTCCTCACTTAACCGGTCTCTTCCACCAGCACCCCTTACGACCCCAAGCCCTGCCTGCAATCCAGCTTTCCTTTCACCATTGTTTTGCCCGCCACATCTCTGGCTTGTTGTCCTGTTCTCCAGCTCTAGTGATTTGTCCTAGCCCCTTTGCTTGGCCAGTCTGAATTTTCCCTTCAAAGTGTGTAGCCTTGTCTGGACTATCTCCTTTTTCTGCCTGCCTTCGCTCCATTAACAGGGTCCCAGTCCTCCAGCCTGTGTCCCTGCTCTCAACCTGGGTCACCCTTTTTGTCTGGTTCATTTCTGTCCTGTCTTCTACCCTTGCTAATCCCAGTCCTTTCTTTCCTGACTCAGACACCTTAGCCCCAACCTCAGAGGCCTGCATTGTGCTCTGAGCTATCTCAGTTGTGTTCTCCTTTGCTGCCTTCTCTATGCTCCATGGGTGTCATTGAGGAAAGAGGGAGAGCGGTGATGGAGAAGGTGGAAGACACGACCCATGTGGTCTCAGCCCTGCTGTTCAGCCCCACCACATCCCAGAGCCCCCCTGATGGGCAATACCCACTGTTACTTCAATAAATTGGTCTAGTGTGTGCTCGCTTTCTCCCTGGTGATGGTCATACACAGTCCATTGCTGGGCAAGGCCTCAGAATCTTTATGGGCTGCAAATGGTAAAGCCTGAGATATTTCTGCTGACTGCTTGGGACCTGGGATGAATGATCATTGTTACAGACTGAGCACACCTGAGTAGATTTTTGTGAGAAAGAGCAATATCCTTTACCCCAAAGAAGAAGTTCTACTAAATCTCAAATTTCTGCTGTAGGTCCTAAGCAGACCCTGCTACTGCTCAATGCAAAATGACCTTCTCAATGCAGGCTATATACTATGTCTATTTCCTGAACATCACTCTTTGGAATAGGTTTGGGATATATTTTTCCAGAAATATTTGGCCTGAGGCAGGCGTTTTCCATAGAAATTTTCATCCTGAATGGATAAAGTTAGGCAGAATTATAAGCAGCTGAAAATAGCATTTGTTAATGGAATGTGTCAGACAACCCGAATAATAAGCAGTGACACCTACATGAGATAGATGAGGGCTCTGCAGTGATTCATAAGGCTGCCGAGCACCTTTGTTAATGCGAATGCACAAAATGTGCACTGACGCAGTCTGTCTGCGCTCTGTAGCTTTAGAAACCACACATGGAAACCTGTTCCTCCTCAGCCTTTCTGCCTCCAGTCATTCAGTGCTTTGCATTATGATTGATAGATAACCTTTGGCTGTATGTCGTGGTGTGTCTTTGTGGAGAGGTGAGGTTAGTGTTTCCTTTGTGCTGCTGGCATTCTTCCTGCCCGTAAATATTGCACCTATAGCTTGGCACCTTTCCACCCATAGAAAACTACCAGTTTTCCCTGCACTGTTAGTGCACTTCAGCTGGTGCAATCTGTTTGTCACCAAATCCTGTCTGGATCAATTCGCTCAACATATACAATTTAGACTTGTTATAAAAAAATTAAGAGCTCTTCAGAGGCCTGACTTAACATAGGAGGAAAACGTCCAAGACATTCTACAAGCCCAGCAACCAAGGTGGGCTGCCCAGTTCCTTCCCTCTTGCCACATATGCCTCTTTTTGCCACTTGCAGAGCAGCATAGGTAAACCTGAAATCAGGGGGCCAATAAATCCTGTATTTCCAATGTATCTGAATTACATAGAGGCTCAGGGACAGTTTCCTACGTAGCCTGCCTGGACCTTTCACGTCTCTCAGGCCTTTCTTTTGCTCAAGTGTCATTTTTAAGCTTCCTGCAACTGTGTCATACTCACTGATGCACTATCGGGGCGGTCAGTCTTAAAACAAAAGGGGAAAAAAAGATATTTGCAAGTGCGGAGGAGCTATCGGTAGAGTATGATAGAATCATAGAATCATAGAACAGTTTGGATTGAAAAGGACCTTAAAGATCATCTAGTTCCAACCCCCCCTGCCATGGGCAGGGACACCTCCCACTAGACCAGGCTGCTCAGAGCTCCATCCAGCCTGGCCTTAAAAACTTCCAGGGATGGGGCTTCCGCCACCTCTCTGGGCAACCTGTTCCAGTGTCTCACAACCCCCACAGTAAAGAATTTCTTCCTAATATCTAATATAAATCTCCCCTCTTTCAGTTTGAAACTGTTACCCCTTGTCCTATGATGAACGTCTTTGATGGAAAGCTTGTTCTGCCTCAGGCTTGCAGGGAAAGGCACCCTCTGGTGCTGAGAGCCTGTTTTTTTGGGTCCTCTGGAGTCCTGGGTCCTTGTGTGGGAGGGCTTCAGATAATTTGGGGACAGGCGGGCAGCTGGGCACCCACTTTGTCTCATGGTCTGGTTTTCCCTCCTCCTAGGACTATTTCTTTCATAGTTCTGTTCTCTCAGTACCTGAAAGATGTCCCTGTGCCACTGCCATCTTACCAGAGAGGAAAGAAGTGCCACCTCTCCCCAGTCTACCTCTTCCAGATCTTCCCGGTATGTTGGGGTTTTCTGGAAACCTGGTGATGGTGGCAGAGGGATTGGCCTCGCCTGCCCTGGGCTCTTTCCACTCGTGTCCAGCTGAGCTAGTGCTTCCCAGCCCAGCCCGTGCAGTGAGGGGGCAGAGGGGGAGAAGGTCCCCATGGCCCTGACCGTGGTGAGGGAGGAAAGGAGGGAGGGCCACCAGGACCCTCTGCTGTCCCTCTGCCTCCATTCCATGTACAGGGGACAGGGTCGGTCGGGGAGGCAGTTTGTCCCCCATAACTGTGCTGGAGACCTGGCCATGCCCTAACTGGTCCCCACTGCTGCATGTGATGGGCAGGTGCTGCTGGGGCTCTCCCTGAGCTGGCTGCTCTGCTACGTGCTGACGGTGACTGACGTCCTCCCTGTGGACCCCACTGCCTACGGCCACCTGGCCCGGACAGACATCCGTGGGGACGTTTTGTCCCAAGCTCCCTGGTTTCGGCTGCCTTATCCAGGTACTGCTGCCCCCCCGCTTTCCCTGTCCCGCTGTGCTGCTCCCTGCTCCGGCTTGCACCTCCGCTGATGGCTAGCAGGGGGAGATGAAATGCCAAAATCAGGCAAACACCCACAAGCACCCACCCTTGCTGTTCTTCCTGCCTGCAATAGATTTCAGGGAAAACGTGCCCCACCGACCTAAACCGAGCTCTTTTCTTGCAGGCCAGTGGGGACTGCCGACCGTCAGTCTGGCTGGGATATTCGGCATCTTAGCTGGGGTGATTTCCTCCATGCTGGAGTCTGTGGGAGATTACTATGCCTGCGCCCGCCTGTCCGGGGCCCCGCCGCCGCCAAAGCACGCCATCAGCCGCGGGATCGGGGTGGAAGGCATCGGCTGCCTCCTGGCTGGGGCCTGGGGGACGGGGAATGGCACCACATCGTACAGCGAGAACGTGGGGGCCCTGGGCATCACCAAGGTGAGAACTTCACAGAGGTTTCCTTCAGGGGTGTATTTACAGAGGTGTGGTGGTGCACAAGGGTGTGTGCTGGACCTGGGATGTGATCGTAGCCCACCTCCTGCCAGGGATGCCGGGAAAAGGTGCCCTGGCACACTGGTGACCACCTCAGCAGCGTGTTGTATCACCCAACAGAGACGGCCAGTCCCTCTCTTTTGCTGGTTATGGTTTGCATGCGGGACGAGTGCGTGTTGCTGTTACTCATGGCATCCAGCTTGGGTGAGACTAAAGAGAGAATGTTACATCTGAGCTAACCTGGAAAGCTCAGGACTGACTTTGTCAAAGAATATCTGTCTGTCTGTCTATATCTGTCTTCCTAAATATATTTATAAAAGGGAGAGGAGAGGAAAAAGGAAAAAAAAAAAAGAAAAAGCAGGAAAAGAAAAAGAAAAAGAAAAAAATTCAATAGGGCTTCAAATTCCATATTTTTTATAACCCAAGAATGGCAATCATGTGAAAGGTAGATTATTTCTTTGGGATTATAAAATGTGATGGCAAAGTTTTATGTTTTTACCCCTGTATAAAGTTTTGTGAACCCCTTGAGTATTTTATTGCTCTTATACTGGAAAGAAATTTCCAGAGATAAGCTTGACAATCAGATCAGAGATTTTCACTAAGCTTTACAGCCAGGGGACGGGTACATCCAGCAATCAACTGGAAAACATTTTTAAATCATTGTCAAATAAGCAGTGTCATGTCAGCAGAGCTGTGAGCCAGTAAACAAATGCAGAATTTGACTTATGGCTCCCACTCTATAGTACTGCTTATTTCACTGGATTTTATAAACCTCACTCACAATAACCATTTTTCACAGACTGAAGCGTTAGTGTTTGACCGAGGTGGCTGCTTCCAGCAGCAAGGGCTGCCTGGATGTCCGCATGGAGTCCAGTTTAGCCTGTCACCACATCTACCTTGTCACTATGAAATCTGTGCATACTGACCATATACCTGAGCCCATTCTTTCCCAACACGTAGTTTGCTCCATACCTTGTGCATGTGGGATGTAGCATAGCGCAGAAGTGCCCAGATTCATAATTATCGGATTATAGGACATGTTCTCCCCACGTACACTAAGTCCTTCAGGTGGACACGCCATCCTTGCTGATTCAGGAGAGATGTTTCCCTTAGATCCCACCTCTGCTCACCTTGTTCACACTTAGGAGAGCAGAAAATAAAGTCTCATCTCAGTCAACCTTAAATCAAGACTCTGGCTGGGATGGATGGGGATGCTGAAAGCACAAAGCAAATTTAATTTTGTTTTTAACGTGGAAAACACATTGTTCCATGACAAGTAGAAACACAAGGGACTTGTTTCCTCTGCTTAAACAGAGGTGTCCAGCACCACCTGAAAGTCTTTGGAGATCTCAGAAATCCACAGGGGCTGTCAGATAAGGCAAAGGAGAAACTGCCATAAGGTGCCAAGATGCAACATCTTAAATGGCACCAGGCACCTACGTTTAAGATGGTTGATCAAACCCAGCATGCCATTGGGCCCTCATTTCCAAGAAAAGAGGAGGAGGATTTTCAGGAGAGGTAAAAACCTCAGAGTCACCATATACATATCAGGAAACCATGCAGTTTCTTCGACCTTAAAAAAAAGAACTGATTTTCTTGTTTACCTGACATAATTGAAACAAACTCTAAACTAGAGGCTTTAGCAGCATATGCTCACAGTGGTGGTATCAATGGATTAGTTAATTTGCCTCTAAGGCCAACTCCGTGTACTGGGTAATTCAACATTTTGGCAAATTAAGAATCTGAAGCTTCATGCTAATCCTGGAACAAATAGATCTGTTGGCTTTTATTAAATTACAGTTTTGATGGTAATGGTGTTCCAAGATTTTAAGCCAAGGAACATAAAAAGCCCACCTGAAGGCAATGCATGATTTCATTTTGAAACTCCCCACCAAATCTTTTTCATTTATCTTTCACAATCAAGTAAGACTTAAAGTATTTTAAAGGAACATGTTTAAGAAATACTTAAAAAGAGACACTTCTAGTTACTGGGGATGTTTTTGTTGAAAGCATTCACAAAACACCCTTCCTGTAAATATGACATTCTTTGGATATTTAAAGGGAGGGATTAAAATATTTAATTGAATTATAAAATGGTTTCAGAGGATTACAGTTTCCCTGCCTAAGACACGAACATTGTAAATCTTAGCATGATTCTTTAAGCTGTTCAAGTTTTGGTGTGGCAAGGCGTATCTTGAATTGAAAGTCTAATAATTATTGCTGCTTTTCTTTTTAGTTTCCGTTCTCTGTAAATGTCTCTTTCATCACTTTTTTTGGCAGATGCTCCTCTTCTAACAGATCTGAATGAAAGGCATGGCTTGGTGCTTCATCTCATCTTTGTTGTAGTGCCCAAACAAGAACAGGCCACCCCGGCTCTTCCTAAGGGAAAAAATGAGAAGAATATGGTTTTACTGAAGCTAGACGGGTGATGAGAGCTAGAGGCAGATGAAGAGACTTCCTCACTTTTTATTAGCCGTTTGTTAACCATGGAAAGGTTGTATCAGATCCCAGAGCATGGGACTGAGGCAGCCAGCCTGTCCAGCTCTGCTCTCCCAAATATTGGCCTCGGTGGAATGGAGGAATCGGTGTGGGACACCTAGTTGAAAGCCGTTTTTAGATGGCAATCTAAACCCTGGTGGAAGGATTGTCCAGTGAATTGACTGGGTGGTTGCAGTGCCAGCCTGTGGGTCTGCCAAGACATTTCTAGGCTGGAGCGAGAGCCAAGCTGTCTGTGGGGATTACCGTACTCTTAAATTTTTTTTTTTTAATTTATTTAAGAATAAACTTTTTGCTTAACAGCAAAACTGTTAAAGTCCTGACAACAGTAGGAAAGAGGATAACACTAAGTAAATAGGTGTGGATCCATGATTGTTCTCAGAGTGCCTTTCATGGTAAATAATTACAAGTGTGCAAATACTGATGCTTCCCCTGCAGTCGGAGCATCCCAGCCTAGCTGCGGCTGCACCTGAACCTGCGACTGAATGTGCCATTGAGTGCTTTGGCCAGAGGTGCAGCCCCTGCCTGGCAGGGCTGCCAGCCCTCGCTTCTCTGCACCGGTCGGTGCGTGACTGCCTCCTCTTCCTCTTGCCCCAGGTAGGGAGTCGAATGGTGATCATTGCCGGTGCCTGCGCCATGCTCCTGAGCGGCATCTTCGGGAAAGTCGGGGCGATGCTTGCCAGCATACCCACCCCCGTGATCGGAGGCATGTTCCTTGTGATGTTTGGAGTTATCACGGCAGTAGGGATTTCCAATTTGCAGGTAACAGCTGTGTGAGCGCCGTCTCATCCCTTGGGGAAGGGACTGTGGTTTCAAGTCAGGTTCTTACCAGGCTGAGTCAGGGGTAACCCTGCTGCAGCAAATGCAAATATTTGTGTTGGCGTTTCCTTGGGTGAAGATGAGGACATGTATCCAGAGGGGCTAAATTGCAGAGGGCTCCTGGGTCGGGGCAGGGCTTGCTGGCAGCAGGGGCAGCAGGATCACTAATGCCCCAGCAGCACCAGGGCCGCTGCCCCGGTCCACTCCTGCATGCGGTGTTTGCATCCGAGCATGTCTCATGAGCACGACAGTAACCCACAGATCAGGGTAATTCCACATGTAATGTGTATAATTTCTCTGTACAGTACACAGATATGAACTCCTCCAGAAACATCTTTATCTTTGGATTTTCTGTATTTGCTGGCCTCACCGTTCCCAACTGGGCAAGCAAAAATAGTACGCTGCTGGACACAGGTAAGAAATGACACCAGAAGCATTTTCTATAGCATAAAACTGAAGCAAAGGATGACCCAGAGAAATCTTTTTAAATGCAGTTTTTCCTGGTAAATCCCTGAAACCTGTGCTTTGGCTGTTGCCTGTTTCTTTTTGGGAGGGGTGTTCTTGCCCTTTGCTCTGATGCACAGCTCTGGTGTTGAAATCTCTGCTCTTGATCAATGACTGCATCTTGCCAGACTCCTGTCAGGCTAAGGATTGCAGAGCTGTTCCTTGGGACACATTCCTGGGATGGGGCTTTGGGCAGGAGAATACTCCAGGGCTGAATCCTGATCAAGATCTCAATGAATGAGGAGGCTTGCTTACATGCTCATACACAATAAAGCTTTGTGTTGCCAAAACGCAAGAGCAGACTCCTCTACTAAACTCCATCAAGTTCACTTTATTGAAATTCCCAGGCCTCCAACACTTGTGCCTTCACTGTGTCTCATGTGACTAATGTATTGGTCACAAAGGCTGTAGTGTCGTCTCTTAAGATATATAAGGTGTGCTGCGTGGGCTGTTGAAAGAGCTGGGCCCACAAATCACACGCTCTATGGATGGTTTATCAGATGCTCAGTGCCACTGAGCTTGCTCAAGTCTGTTAGCCCTCATAGAGAAACATCACACCTGGTTAACTTGCCGTGAAATCCCATGCTAAATATACCTGTGCTGCTTTGGGAACTGAAGCTCGCACTTTTGTAGAGAACCGCTCGGTGTTAATGTCGTGGAGGTACAGAAAGTGTTTGGAGCAGAAGGTGGCTTTTTCTGGGACGGTTCTGCAGTCTGCATTGTTAACAGGGTTTTAATGTATTTATGAGTCACCTCCTGCCCACCGGCAGCTGGGTCAGTGAACGATTATGCAGAATAAAACTGCAGGTCTGAAACTGGCAGTGAGATCAATCTCCCCTGCGTTGCCAAATCTTAAGCTCTGCTTTGGGATTTGCAAGTCTTGTCGGAACAAGCCTGCAGCTTGCAGCCTCTCGGCACTGGGGATGTTGCTGGTCAAACATGCGTCTCTCTGCACCGCTACCCAAAGCTTGGTTTTTCTTCTAGGTATCATCCAGCTGGACCAGGTGATCCAGGTGCTTCTCACCACTGGCATGTTTGTGGGCGGACTCCTGGGGTTTATCCTTGATAACACCATTCCAGGTAGGATTTGCTGAAATGAGCCGAGCTACTAGTTTGTGCCTGCCCTAGGATTTGTTTCCTAGTATTTTTTTGTCTTCCTGAGTGCTGCTGTATGGGTAGGAGTTGTGCTAGCAACCACAAAACACCACGTCACTGAACTCTTCCCAGAGACATCGCTGAAATGGTCTCTGGTTGGAAAACATCAGTTTATCAAAAAACCAGCTCAGTTTTCAGGAACAACCCAGTCTACGGAAAAGGTTTATTTGGGAAAAATGCCTTTTAGGGAAAATGCCAGTCTATAGCCATGTTTCTGGTTGAACGGAGAGAGAAAGGCAACTACAAGAAGTGGAAGGAGCCATCTCATGCCTCTTTATGAATGCTGCTAAAACTGAGGCTGAACTAGTGCCGCAGCAGTGGAAAACCGTAGGAAAGGCTGATGACCGAAGATATAGCACCTGCAGCTGGCCCCCACAGACAGCAAAGAGCCTCTGATTTTCATTGAGCCTGGGGAAGGATGGTGTAAGAATAGGAGAGGAAACCTTCCTTTCTGCCACAGAAAAAGAGCAGGAAGGACACTGTGTTAACTATATTCTTTTACCGTCTCAGGCTTCTTGTAAAGCCAATCTCCTTTTGACTCATTAATTTTCTCATAGCCCTTGATCTTCAGCACCTCCAGGCAGAATTTACGGGTGTGCTCACTCCCTTTTCCAAGAGGGACTCTTGGAAATATGTGCAATATGTGCAACCATTGCACATATTTAGCAGTTCCTTGGCTAGGGTAAATGCCTGTGAGTGACTAGTAATTGCTGGCTAAACCTTATTCCCCCACTCTGCAGTATTTGGGCAGCTAACGTCCAGCCTTACTTTCCTAGCAGTGTATGCCTCCCACCTCCTTTGAATAGTTCTTGGATGCCCCATGGCTTGTGAAAACCTGTCTTGAGATACTTGGTTCCTGTGGAAAGCAGTGGAGAAGACTGCTTATTATCTGGAACCTGCTGGAGGAAGATGGGTATTGTCTAGAAGGTCATTAGTGATTTTTTTGTAAAGAGCTTTGGAGCTAGAAGTGTTTAGGTGCAAGGGATCTGTATGTTGGGCTGGGTCTGATGGGATTTAAGAAGCGGGTGTGAGGCACACAAAGTAGTCCTACGCTCAGAACCCTCGCTGCTTTAAACAAAATTATTTCCTTTTTTGCTGTTGCAGGAACACAGGAGGAGCGGGGGCTCCTGGCGTGGAAGAACAGCCACAAGGGAGAGGTGGAACACTCTCAGCTCCTTTCCAAGGTCTATGATCTTCCGTTTGGAATAGGCACCAAATACTGCGCTGTCTCTTGGTTTCGGTATCTCCCCGCTTGCCCCAAAAGACTATCTGGTGGCAAGAGAATGGATGAACTGAAGGCTGCTGGACAGGAAAGCGGTGTAAAAGCAAGTTCAGAAAGAGACTCTGAGATAGGTGGTGATACAAGGATATGAGCACGTGGCCTGCAGGTGAACTCATCTCAGAAACAGAGGTCTGAAAAGCGCATCTACAGCCCCCATCATTTGAACACAAGCTGACAGCTTTAGAGGCTGGAGCAGGAGAACAGCAATGTCTTTCTCTTCCCAGCTCTGCCCCCTACACCACTGGTGACATTGAAGGAGTCATTTTTCTCCTCTCTCCTCCTGCCTGCCCACCTCTAGGAAGAACATAGTCCCTCTCTGGGGAACGCCAATGACCAAGAAATGCCTGGGAAATGTTCAGTTTCCTTTCTTGCACTGAGCCTTGGGGACCCCAAGGAGCAGCTGTTTGGCTGAAGCAGAGCTCTTCCTGTCCCCTGTCCTGGCTGCTCATGGGGCCACAGGAGAAGGCATCCCTGACGTGGGCCCTCTACCGCTCTCAGGCATCCCTTGGGCTGAGGCTAATCCCCACCACCTTAAAGATCTGTAATGGCAACACTCACCTCTTGTGACTCACCATTTTCAGCTTGTGGCTCACTTCTCATCCTGACCAAGGGGAAGGAGCGGGCTCCTCTAGGTCACAATTCGTCTCATCCATATTCCCATAATTTGAAGTCAGTGAAAGGAATGTTGTTGTGAGAGAGACATCAAAGGTTAATGGGATGGACTGTGTTCTGAACGTGTCTCTCCCACCTTAGACAGCAGAGGGAACCTAGAGACCTTACTTAGGTTCTTGGCCTAACAGAAAAACCCAGCTTCACTGAAATGAATCCCACCCAGGGTGCTGGGAGCAGTCTCAAGGGACCCAGCTTCCCCAGGGCACCAAACTCTACAAAGGTGAAGGAGAAAACTCTTCTGCTTGCAATCTGATGCATCCCCGCTACTGCTACGTCCTGTGTCCCCCCTTGCCGTACCTGTCTGGTCTGGTGTGGTGACTGTGTGGTGACAACCACTTATCTGGAAATCAGTTTGCAGATTCTTGCTCTTTTCCATTATCAGCAGAAACAGCCTTAACCTATATGGCCACATATAATCACAGAATCATAGGGTTGGAAGGGCCCTTAGTCCAGCCTCATCTAGTCCAACCCCCTGCCAGAGCAGGGGCACCTTAGAGCAGGTTGCACAGGGACGCGTCCAGGCGGGTTTTGAATGTCTCCAGAGACGGAGACTCCACCACCTCCCTGGGCAGCCTGTTCCAGTGCTCTGCCACCCTCAAGGTAAAGAAGTTCCTCCTCATGTTTAGGTGGAACTTCCTGTGCTCAAGTGTGTGCCCATTCCCTCTTGTCCTGCACGCGGTGCTGGTTGCCTCTGATGTGTAATAACATTGTTGCTGTAGCACAAGCTTGCGTTTCCTGCACTGAGATTTATACTTCTGATATTTTTTGGGGAAAATAAATAAAATGCACAGTGTAATATTTCTTATGGTGACGGCCATAGTGAGTGGCAGGGAGTATTCAAAGAATCACAGAGTAATTCCACTGGAAGGGACCTCTGGAGGACACCTGGGCCAGCCCCTGCTCAGGGCTGGTCCCTTTAGAGCAGGTTGATGAGGACGGTGTGCAGTTGAGCTGTGGAAGGAGAGCCATAGCCTCTTTGGGCAGCCTGTTCCAGTGTCTCACCACCCTCACGGTGAAAAGTGTTTTCTCTTGTGTCTGACTGGAATTTCTAAAGTTTCACCTTGTGTCTGTTGCCTCTCATCCCGTCACTGTTCCGCTGTGAGAAAAGTCTGACCCCATCTCTCTGTAGCCTCCATTGGACAGCTGAAGGCCGTGACACAATGCCCCTTCTACCTTCTCCTCCCCAGACTGAACAGAACCTGGGTGATTTCAATGAAAAGCCTTTATTCCTCCTGCCTATTTACAGTCCTGCTCTTTAGCCCCAGCCTGCAGCTGTAGTGTTATCTGTCTTGGTTTTATCGGTTAGGGGCATATTGGTGTCTTAGATCATGTTTGGATCCTAAGGGAGGAAACAGCATGGTATGAATTGCTGTTCCTGGCAGGGTGAGGTGACTCCACTGAAGATTGTGGGGTTTGTGTCTTTTGGAGAAAAAATGATTTGCCCATTCAAGTATATCTGATCTGCCACCCCTCCAATTTTACAGGGATGACTACTCCCAGGCACCTCAGCTCTGATATCTTCACCCTCCACAACCTCGACTCCGTCTCTAAGTACATTTAGAGCCAGCCTATGCTCCCAGGGGATCTACCAGGCAAACCCATGGTCCTGCTCATGGTACCGCTCGCATTTAGTTGTGCTGCAGCGCATGTGTGAAGGCGAGTTGTTGGTCTACATCCCCCTGTTCCCCTGTCTGGTATCAAAGCCACCAGGCTGCTGCTGGCCAGACCTCCCACACACTGAAGGCGTGGTTTAGATGGGAACAGGATACTCAGCTAACGAACGAGGTACACAAGCAACACCAGTAAGGCCCAAACCTGCTGTACGACACAGCCTTCAGACGCTCCGTCTTCCATACGAGGCTTTTTCCTTTGGTGCTCCAGTTGGGATCCTCACATGGAAAAAGCAAGGTGTGAAGCACAAATGGGGAAACCTCGGTAATTTTACTGGTTTTGTGTCAGCTCTGTGGAGGCTGCAGCCATATCTTTTTGCTTCTCCTTGCAGGACATGTTAGGATGCCGGCAAGTGCCAGAGGTGTATATATGCTTTAGACTTGTTAAAAAAATCCCAACACTGGTACAGGTTTCCTATAAAAATCCATCTTCATTTGGCTTTTTGTTCCCCACCCCAAGGATGGAGAACATTGCTCATCTGTTATGCCGTCCTGCTGCCGTGTCTGTGTGTCCCCAGCTTCCATTTGGCTTGCAAGGTCCCTGGAGCAGAGCTGGGCATGACTTTACAGCTCCTGGCACGAGGGGGCCCAAATCCCCAGTGGAGGCTTGTTCGTTACCCGGGCACATCCTAAGAGCCAGGAGGTGGACACAGCTGTGTGGGGCTATACTGGTCTGGGGCAGCCACTGTCTGCTGTTGCCAGTTTTTCAGAAGCTGTTTATGTCCCTCTTTCAGGCTCAGGCTCCTAAATGGCTTTTAAAATTCCCCCTTTGGTGTGTTTGTTATATATTTGTAAATTATCCTTTTATTTGCCTGAGGGGGACATTTCCAAATTGTAAAACGAAGGCGGCAGTGGTTATGCTGCAGGGCCACCACTCCTTCCAGCTACATGTGGCCACTTGAGGTTTGGAAACAGCTTTGGCTTTGCACGGCAGCGACACAGCTGCCGTCTATTTGCCACTTAACAAAAATATATGAAAATCAGATGATCCTCAAGTGTAAAACTGAACACTGCGAGGTCTGCTTGGAGGACAGACAGCTGCTTGTCAACTGGATTATCCTTTGTGCTGCTCTGGAGTCCCGAGTGCAGCCAGACTCACTGATTCCAGCCGGGCGTGGGGTCACCCTGCGTGCAGCTTTGCAGAGAGGCAGACAGATAATTGGGAAGTCCAGGCAGACGCTCCTGCTCTTCTGGCCGAGGAGACCCGGTGATGTACGTAGGTGCGCTGGCTCTAGAACAGCTCATCAGAGGCTCACTTTCACAGCTTGCTCACAAGACGTGACCTCAGCAGTAGGCTTGCCCTGTGTTACGATCTCTGTGTGGTAAGGTGAGGGGCTGCCATGCTGTGTCACAGCTGTCGTTCACGTACCTGGTCCCACTCTGCCCCGTTCAGCTTGGTCTCCCCAAGCCCCTGCAATGGCTGCACTTCCACTGGTGCTTCCATGTTTCCCACTCCTCCCACCTTGCTGCCTTTCTGCCTCTAATTCCTTCCTACCACCTTGCCCTGGTAGCTTGCTAGCCTACATTTTCCAGATTTTTTTTTTCATGAGAAGTTTCCATCCCACCAACCACTGAGCACTGCACAACGCGCTACCCCTGCAACATAGCAATAACGCGCTCCAGAATGAAGGCTGCTTCCCTGCCAAGGCAGAGCAGACCCCAGAGCAGCTATTTTCTGTGTAGCGTGGGCTCTGCAGGAAAGGAAACTGCCTTCCCGTGTTACTCACAGGCCTGTGCTCTTGTAAACTAGGATCGTGCGACAGGAGGAACCAAAGTAATGTGCTCTTCATCTTCTCCTTAATGCCGTAACACCTCCCACAAAGCTTGCTACCGTCTGGAGGAGTTATTACTTTCACATTACCTGAACACGCCTGTTGTTTCACACTGATGTTCAGGCCAGTCTTAACCTAAAATTCTCCTGGTGAAGGATCAGAAGCTCTGACATGTGACGATCAACGGAATGGATCCACATAGCATATGGTGTCCATTCAAAACTGTCTCCTCTGGTAGGTGGCAGGCTTAAAGTCATTTGAAAATGAAATATTCTGCTGTTTAGCTTCTGTCCTGTACTGTCCTTCCAAAGAGTGTGGATGAAAGGCTAGTAAGAAAAGGCTCTTAATCCTTGAACATTATCTACTCCCATGGCTGTCCTACGGTACATGCCAATGTTGCCAAGTTTGACCTCAGCTGATACAGTAATTTAAGATGGACATGGTGAAAGAATCACTAATGTAGCAAAACTGACCAAATGCTGTGTGGCAAATGGAACTGGAGATGAGAGAAATCTGTAAGACTTCTATGGCTAAAAACTTGTAGAAAAAGTAGCCTCAACACTGAGAAAAACTAACCTATTTCCCCCTAGAACTACACAATATACTGCAACCACTTACTACTCTAGTTATGTGTGTATGTATATATATATCTCTCTATCTTGTACTAGCTAAAGGAAATAATGATTTGACCTTGGATCCCCTGCAAATTCTGTACATATATTTCAACCAGCACATGTCCCAAAATCCATACTGCCCAGGGGATGCCCACGCTTGGCATTTTGGAATGTGAGGGAGAGGAGGAGAGGGGAGAGCCAGCACTGCATATAGCCTCAAAGCACATGAAGCACACTAGAAAGGCCAGGGAAAGGCAAGGCTGCCCGTGAAGAACTCATAGGGGCTCTTAAACTCAAACAGCATCTGCAATCACCCCCCCCAGCCCCACTTACAATCGCAGCAGCCTGGGAGTGCTACCACAGCCTCACCCGCAGGGACAGGAGGTGCTGTGGAGCAATTATTCTCCCCTTGTGCTTCAGTACTAGTCTCCACGCGTGTTTGCTTGAGTACGGCTGCATGCATCACGCTCTTAGCACCAAAGCAGTGCTGGGCCACAGCCCAGCCCTCTTGGATTCAGCCTGAAAGCCTGGCTGCTGAAGACTGATGGATACCTGGGCATGCCAGATTTAGTTTATATTTTAAAGTAAAACTTTTGGCCTTTCTGTTTGTGACGGCTGTTAGCGTGATCTCAGCATAAAAACTGCCAAAACACGATTTGTCTGAGTCTGCAGAGAGCCTCTAATGATAGCTCAGAGATATGAAGGATTTTATTCATCTTCAAAGCATTTTTAATTCCAAGACACTATCTCAGCAGCACTACTCATCAAAGATTGAGATGAGCATGGGGCTGCTCACTCCGCTTTACTCACTTTGCAAAAGTAAATAATGCAAAGAGTATTACTGTGCCTGCACTTCTCTGGATAATTTGGGAGTGGGTGGACACTGCTGTTGCCCTCATAAAGAGATGGAAGAGCCTCATCTCACTCTCTGTGAAGAAATCCTCCTTTCCTCGTCAGCCTGAGCTGAAAAATTGTACAGGAGAAGTAATCACTGCCAGGTTGCAGGGCACTTAGTGATTTTTGCAGGTTGCAGTCTGAGATCTGCATCGTATGGGGGTGGGCAGGCTGTCACTGCTGTGACCTCTCTGCAGCTCTTCCACAGTTTATGCTAGGCAAGGTCACCCTACTGTACACGCCTCAGTTTACTACTGAAGTGAGCTTATACATTAAAAAGCAAGAGACAAGAGTATTTCTTAAGATTTTATAAATATCTAAACCCTGGAACTTTTAAAGGTATAAATTACTCAACTGATGTATCAAGAAACAACGATGAGGGAATGGAAAGTCAACGGTAACAAACCACTTTAACGTAGTGTCTCCACACTCTGCTCAGAGAGGTGCTTCACTGAAAGAGGTGCAGCCTCTTCAAGTGCCTGGTGTACCCGGCAGGGCTTGGCGAAACATCAGCAAAAAGAGACACCGTTTAGAAATCTTCATCATCGAAGGTCTCAGTGCACCTCAGCATCACAGTCTCATAATCGAATGCAAGATCTTCTTCCTGAAAGCATCCCCCGCCCCAAGTGAAACAGGATTAAAACCAGAGGAGTTGACGGTGTGTCAAATATACAATAGGTTGGTCAAGTGCTGGCACGTGTCAGCTAAGCACCGTGAGCCCCCATTCCTCTCTGAATCAGCAACCAGCACTTGTCAAGTGCCTGAGGTGCCTGATGAAGAATGGCTCAAATTTTCAGCCAATTTCTTTCCAAAATTGCAGGGCTCCTCCCTGTGTCTATTTGCCTCATTTAGACAGCTGTTACTGACCCTGGTAGCAAGTGGGGCACATAGTCACATAAAAGGCTCTGAAGATATGAGAGCTTCCTTGAACCCTCTTTAGGGCAAGACTGCTTTTAAAAATAGGTGCTGTTTAAAAAATGTATAGCTTGAGGAGCACTAAATCCTGCTTGCTTGTCAAGTGACTCATCTAAAATCACATGATCATAGAATTGTCAGGATTGGAAGGGACCTTAAAGATCATCTAGTTCCAACCCCCCTGCCATGTCCCACTAGATCAGGTTGCTCAGCACCCCATCCAGCCTGGCCTTAAAAACTTCCAGGGATGGGGCTTCCACCACCTCTCTGGACAAACTTTAAAATCCGTAACTTTAATTTAAAGTGTGCTTTTGAAGATGTAAAGGTGCTCAGTGCTATTTAGAAAAAACCACACTGACTTTCACTTAGATATTTTAAAACCATTGGACCTCAATCTAAATGAATTCTTTACTGCCTTTGCAGCAAAGCTTCTCTTATGATGCGACCTTAAGACAACGGCTCTTGAAAAACGACAAGATTGCTTAACTAACCTCATGCTTACAAATATTTCTCTATTATGTAGCTTCCATGCTCCTGTTCTCATTTCTGAGTCACTGTCCTTTTAAGAGCCTTCCTTTTCCTTGGCCAAATGATTTCCTCCTTCCTCTTATGTGAGTCCTCCCTCAAGCATTTTATACCAGTGGGGTGCATGCCCTCGGCAGCCTCGAGAGCCAGGGCAGCAGCTCAAGAGGAGCTGCACTCAGTGGATCTGAGTGCGACTAGGAAATGGTGACCATACACGATCCGACAACAGTACTTTGTACCTGGACAGTTAACCAGAAATGGCATAATGTAGCACTGGCATGTGATGACCAGCAATAAAACCTGTCACCTCATCAGCTCTGCAGATGACGGGAAAGGAGACCATAGGCTGCCTTTCACATTTCAGTCAGGTGCACATCGCATGCCTCACCTTGGTACCGTACCTGCTACCCGCCTCTGTGTCTTCTACAAGGTGTGAGCACAGTGCACCAGGACATCACTTGGGTAATTTATCCCAGCACTGCCCAAACTCCTGGGCACAGGTACTACATCAAGGGAAGGGGAATGGTCTGCAGGGGTTCAGTCACGCCCATGAGGTAAGGAAGAAGGGCTCCTCTCCCTGTCAAGTCCAGGAGTCTCCGAAGCTCTCAGCAGCCCAGTTCCTGGGGTAAGGTGTGTAGCCTATACTGAGCTCTCTGCTGCTGCCTGAGTTGGTGTGTATCAAGCTAGCTGGAACATCTCCTGCTCTGCAACCACTTCCATAACTGCCTCAATCTGTTTGCTTTGAGATGAATTTCTGCTCTCAAAACAAAAAATTGTTTATTGTAGTTGTATATATATATTTTTTTGCCTCTTGGCAGGACTCTCTAGATGTGCTGTACTGCAGTTATCTAAACCAAAACAGACTGTGACCTTCACATTATCGGTACTCTCTAGCCTGGGTGATTTCTGCTCAAACTCCCTTTTTATTGTCTTATCACAGACAACTCAAAGTTCCTGCATAAAAGAAGTGCGCGCAGCCTTTTATTTCCTTTTGGATTCACAGAGCTCAGTCAACTGCCAATCTGCAGTACTTCAGCTTCTTTTGCTGTCTGTCTTCCCATCATTCCCATTCTCCTAGTCTTATTTCAAATGTCCCTCTTTGAAGAGACACTGCCTCTTCTCGTACCACCCCATCTGGGAGCTGTGAGATGGACTTGGTCTCACACACAACTATGCAGCATCAAGCAGGCGGCCAAAATCGGACCACCTAATGCTGCCAGGCATGACGTACATAAAAGAAATTTAAAACTGGAAAATACTGTATCTTGACTAAAGCTTTTCTTTCTTTTCTAGATGTGCTCAATTCACGGTTATTTACAGAAACATGGGAAGAAGTCTGCTCTTATGGAGAACATAGCTATTCACAGACCAAAGGGCTGTGTAGATCAGTGCCTGGTCTCTGAAAACAGCCAGAGGATGACGTTTAGACAAAAAGTGCAGCAATTGTGCCTGCAGTGTGCTCTGTTCCACAGTATATGCTCCCACATTATGGCAAACTGCTGTGAGGCCCTTCTGAGCTGGAAATTGTATCTGGACCTTCAGATTTAGGAATTGTCAATGGATTGATGTCCCAGGAGTTAAATCTGGTAATTTGCACGTGCAAGTACTTTTTAATATCTTGTTTGTTCATTTCACTGAGTGCTTCCTAGTTCTGGTGTACCAAGTCCACACCAGTTAGGATTAAAATTCTCTCACAGTACCCCTCAGTCTTTTTTGCGGAAGAGTCCTACTCTAGAAGCTCCCATTTAATGCCTTTTGCTGTGCCTGCTGCCATTCCCTGCACCTCTTCTAGTGCTACTGTCTCCCCGAGATGAGAGGGAACCAAATGGCATGCAGCAGTCACCATGTGACAGACTCAGACAGTGGTGCAGCACTAGTTTCTGCTTTGTTTTCTGTCCCAATTACCCCTCATCACAAACACTCTAATTCCTTTAAAGGAGCGTCTGCTCAAGTAACAGAGACTGAGCGGAAGCCAGGCGATAGAAAATAGCAAAACAGTGGCTACTGTGGAGATGCAATTGATTCGGAGCCCAACCAAGCTGAGGAGTATCTCCCTTTCAGTCCTCTACCCACATGCAAGCTCTGAGCCTCCTCCTTGGCAAGAGGGGGAGAAAGGAAGGAAGAGCACTGCAAACATAATGACTTTTGGGTCAGTGAACGTGCAACAGTAGGCCGAGGATAAGAGGCAGCTCAGCAGCTGTTTATCAGCTCTTTCAAGAACACGAATACCCTACTCCTAAGGCCTGCCAGCAGAGGGCCCAGGATAGGGCCCCTGGCACTCAGACAAACAGACAGTGGTTCTACTGTCCTACCGAGATCAGAATGAAGCGGCTGGGTGTTAATGGAGAACCGCAAAGTGAGCTTCACCTGCTCAGACGAGATCACTCAAGCTTTTCCACAAGGAACTTTCATGCAAACAATTAAAAAAAAAATTTCCTCATTTGCCATTTTGAGTAATATACTAAGCAATAATAACCCCTTGCACTTTGCCTCTTAGAAAGGCAATCCTCCTGACCTTTTGGAATGACATATCTGAAGTGATGAACCCCAAGTTCCTATTTGTAATGATTCTGCACAATTGCACAGAAAACAGAAGTCCCTTTCTGACAATGACAGAAATACATTGCCCCTTCTATAAGGAATCCTTTGGCGAGGCTTACCTGGCAAAACTGTGTATTAGCAAAGAAGAGGCTTTTTAGGAAGTCAGTGATCTGCACATACAGTCTGTGATGATCCTCTGGATTTTCAGAAGTGCAGCTTGCAAATGCTGAACTGAAAATGGAACACAGTACTATATTTAATTCCCTGTTCCTTCATTTCTCCTCCTACTTACTTTCTCTCCTCCATATTTTACTTATAAATTAAAAAAGATTTAAAGTGTTTTCAAGGTGATTTGATATTAAAGACAACAGCCAAGCAAGACACAGAGGAGCGGAGGTGGATGTATTGATGAGATATTGTCTAACAAATGCAAGGAATATGTGTAAGAACGGAGAACAGCAATGCAAGTAACCAGTATCACAACAAAGAGATCCACTCATAGATGACAGCAACAGTAACAGCTTTGGGGAAAAGTATATATCCATTATAACAGAGAGCAACAATAGTTATTTGGTAGTGTATTTTGTAGGGTTGTTCAGAGAAACAGCTTTGACTTCTTTTGTAAAGTTTTTGAGAATGCAGTAACTTGTAGCCATGAAATTACAAATTAGCTATCACTGGCAGGTTTGTACTCAGGTAACTTTGGCAAAAAGCTAAGATATTCATTCTGGACCTCACCACTATATTCTCCCTGGGATTTTACAAAGTTCTGCATCATGTCTCTGTCCAGAATTAGAAGGCATGGAGTGGCAGGGAATGAAGGGAACAGGGTAAGTGTTGACTACTGTAATACTAATCTAATTTGGCACCAAAAACATGATTGCAAAAATGATGTCAATACATTGCACTATTAAGGAATACTGAGTCTTGTTTTAAAAGCAAACAGCAATTGTGACCTAATAAATGTTATTTAATGGAAACGTATTTGTTAAACTTTATTATGTATTCAAGCATATTCTGATCAACAGCCAAAACAACTTTATTTCCATTCATTCTGTTCCAAAAGTGCAAGGTGGAATGGTGGTGAAAGAGAAAAAGATTCACACTAAAAAACTATCTAAATATGGAAAAATAAGTAGAAAACAGGATAAAAAAAACCAAACCAGATTAAAAACACTATTTGCAAAGAGAAACAATCCTAACGAAGACTAAATAACAAAATTTCATAAAAGATGAGTCATAATGTGATTTTCCTCATGAGGAAAGCAACCCTTTTCTTTCTTTGGTCTACTGGGAAAAATCAAAGGCAGTGCCAGTTTTGTATCTGACATGTTCTTTTAGGTAACTCATCTGACCTGCAGAGGAAAAAGATGTTATTATTTAATATGCTATTACTTAATAGGTCTTGTGTTTCTTTGATGTCATTTGTCATGATTGTTCAGGTCAACCACACTTTAGCTTGATCACCTCCTTATGACTGAATTAGGGTACTTGAAAAAGGTAAGGGAGACAATGTTAAAAAATGATCATTTTTGTCTCACTAAATGAGAGTACAGTTTATGATTAGCTGACTTATACAGGGAATGCCCTTATGGTCCTCATAGACCTGGTAAGTGAGAAAGAGAATAGGAAGACATTACGAATACTGTAATTTGAAAAAATGGAAAGCTATGTAGAGTGGTGAAGAAAATCAGAAGGACCTCAGTTATCCTGAAGTGATGGGGTGCTCTTAGTAAGTGATTCTTACCAATTCTGCCATATTCACTTTTGCACCTGAAGAGACAGTATTATTGTGAGCACAATCACTGGAGGCTGCTATTCTAACCATTTACTAAAAAATTAGGCACAAAAAAGAAAGCTAGGCTATTGCCTTACTCCACAGCAAGCTTGCTGCGGAGTATTGACAGTGGGCTATTAAGTTGTTCTGTCCAGCAAAAGGGGTGAGTTTGTAATTTACCTCTGAGTAGACATTCCCTGAGTCTCACTTCTGTCAAGAAAACCAGCAGCAACATCAAACGCATCTTCAAACATTACCTACCAGAGAGAACACTTCAGATGTCAATGTACCCAGCCATCTAAAAGTTTCACCTAGGGTATCATTTTTAATAATGAAGTCTTTAAAACCATGATTTTCTTTCTTTTCATTTAACAGGTACGTTTGCGGATAGAGTAAACCAAGAGGCTTTTGTGGAGACAAGAAAAATAAGGAATAACTGTATTTCATGACAAGGCCAGTCCATTCCCTTAGGCCTGTGCTTCAACCTCTAGGAATTAGGCTTAACATTATCATTTCCCCAAAAATCAGTAAAACCCATGAATTTTACCCGTGGTTTAGAGACTTGACCGTGGGCTGCTGCTTATGGCTAGAGATCACAGCTGTACCAGCCAGTCTCCCCACACCTGATTTCAGCGTGCAACCTGGCTTACAAAGGAGTGTGGATGCTCCCTGTGACAGACCGGCTAGTTCATTAGTTCACTCTGCCATAATGCAGTTCAAACATTTTCTGTGCTATAAAGTACTGTACATGCCACATCCCCATGACATTTCCTAAGGAGGTCAACAATATGAGTTGTGTCCTGAGGCTCAATGCAATTACTTGTACGCTAAAGGTGGACACCTGTCCCTCCCTGGCAGCTAATAAAATTACACACATGTCTTTGAGCAGCTAGTTGCTTCAGTAATCAGTGCTCCAGGAACAGCTTACAAAGAGCTGGCTGTTATTTCATCTCTGTTTAACAAATGCCCTGGTCTACTCAGTCATGGACTTCTTGGCTCTGCAGAGGTGCATGGCACAGGTAGCCATTAGCCCTGTACCACTGGAGCTGGTCTACAGATAACTGTCTCTTTGCTACCAAGTGCTTTGATGAAAAAAACCCACCCAATCCAAAACACAGCAGGCCTTGGCAAACTGTGTATTTCTTCCAGATTTGGCTCATCTATGCTCCTTAGAGAGCTTGCAGAGCACAGTAACTGTATAATTCTTGTTCTTGCTCCCTCCTCCTGGAGCAAGTTAGAGCAAATTTAACTGTTACTTAGCACAGAAACTCTACAGGTCAGCGGAGACTAGCAGGATTACTACCACTGCACTCCTGTAGCTTGCTGTGCATCTTACCAAGAGAGAGTTCAGTGCAGACATTTACTCAGAGACTGCTTACTGTCTCCACTTATGCATTCAAGTGGTCTTGGGAAAGCTTAATTACGACTACTGTATGTTTCCAATTAAAAGATGCAGAGTCAATTAGCAACTGAAGGCTTGGAGTTTCAGAGGCAGATGATGTGTGTTACTGAGCACTTACGTCCTCTGGTGTGGAGACTGAGGAACCACTGGCTTCCTCACTGTTACCTCGGCTGTCCCTCACACTACCTTCAGTGCATGCAGGCTCCTGGCAAGCAGCCTTAGGATCCTCGAGGAAATCTCTCTGGCTACAGTACTGCAAGATGCTGTCTCTCCTTTCTTCAGAAAGCTCTTGCCAGAGGTGGGAAACAGCTGTGGAGACCTCAGGAAGAGGCACCTCCTCAGTACAAACAATTTCATGCTCTATCAGCAGGTCCACTGTGTGCTTATAAAAATACAGGTATCTGTAATGAAAGGAAAGGGAGCATCTCTTAAGAGCAGGCTATGAGGCAGCGATCTACTGTAAATCAGCAGGAGACTGGGGAGTAGCTCCGGTTTGTAACTACTTCACTGACTCCTCTCCCCTAAGACTTCATACAATTACTCAAGGTTGCCCAACACTGTTTGAAGATTTTAGCAACGCTGTTCTGCCAAGATTTCGTTTGCAAAAGGCAGGCCCCCCAGCCACAGCCTCAGCAGGACTGCCTCACAAGAGAAGCTCCGGGTGCTGCAGTCTCTACTTATTGCACAGGCAAACCTCATTCTGGCATTTAATAAATTTTGAGTTACTTGCCTTCATATCCTGAGGCTTTTACACTGCAAGTCACTTTTTATACTTTTACTGGCATTGCACTACACTTAAAAGCCTTGGCTGAGGTCATATCCTGATTAGGTACTATATAGAGATAGAAAAAGACTACCCCAGGCCTGGATGCTCTGACTTAAATAAACATGGGATCTCCATTTCCTTCATTTTACATCTGAGGAAACGCATCCCTAAGACTAACTTCTATGCAGTCTGTAGTGAAACTGGTAGTGGAACATGAGTGTCGTAATTTCAACCCAGTGACTAAATCTCAGAATGAGCCTGCTTCTTCTGTTAGCACTGTGTGGCACAGTGAACCAGGGTAATAATGTCTACTGGAAAGCAGCACTGAAAGTTCTTTTATGTTAGTTAAATGCTTAGAGCTTCTCAGATGAAAATAACAAGACCAAAGGAGTACAAACCAAGAGTTCTATGAACAGCAGTCATTGTTACTAGGTTTGGGCTCAAAACGATTCCTTGGAAGATGTCCCAAATGAGCACATTTCCTGATTAACTGAACAGTATTGACTGAGAAAGTAACTCAAAAGAATTGTTTTTTTAAAAAAAATATTTATACCAGCAAACCAATATTGAAGATAATTCTGCATCCAAGCATAAACATGTTTAAACTTTAGTTTCCATACTCTGGAGTATTTTCCACCATTGCTGGAGACAAAATTCTGGAAGGGGAATAAGCGTTCTCATGTAAGGTATTGTCCTCACTCAGGATTCTGGATGTCCAGCTCTGAAGGATTTGGAATTTCTCAACGAGAAGAATACAAATTACTATTAGACTGCTTTGCTAAAGAAATTAAGCTTGAACCACGACTCGACTTCCCAGCTGGAAGGAGACAACCACGTTTTGCACTGGACTGAGTACTGTGCAGTCCTACCAAAGTAGCTTCTGCTGCTGAATATGGAAGAAAAAACAGGCCGTTGAAGGTCAAAGCATTTCTGGTGCTGCCCAAATAATGTGATTAGATGATCACCAAAACACTGTTATTTTCTTTGCTGAAGAGTCCCTATTATTTTATGCCTGTTATAAAGATAATTTTTTGAGAACAAACAGCTATGAACGAACTGCAGTCTGCCATAAGACTGCAGGATAAGTGCCAGAGTCCACACAGTACAGGCCCTGGTCTACCTTATCAGTGAAGAAGAGGAAAGTCAGGTGTTTACGGCTCTGTCGTGCAGTCTCTGATGAAGTAGAGCTTACTTCCACCAGAATATCTTGATTCAGCACATTTCAAGGTCTTGTAAATGATACCTTACTACAGCCAAAACCAGGAACAGTAGCAGGAGGGTGCTGCCATCTGCTGGCACAGCTGTAGTCTCATTTTGATGAAAAACTCAATAATCCAAGGGAATTTTGTAAATAAGCACCAGCTCAAAGCAAAAGAGAAGAAGGAACTGCGGAAGTGTTTGTTTATGCCGGTGACATTGTGGAAGAGGATGCCAGCTGCAGCTGTGGATTCTCCTCCATTCCTCTCTCTGGAATGGTTAGGGTAAAATAGACTCTGCTTGATGGTACAAAATAGATTAGACATCTGTTTCTCAAATCTTTATAATGAAATGATCATTTATCCTTTCGGAAAAGCATTGATGACCCTTAAGTACCTCCTAGTGCTGTTTGACAGCAAGGGGAAGAATGTGATGAATAATGTACTCAGTCTTAAGATATCAGTAACTTTGAAAAAAAAAACCAGTAATTTTACCATTACAATCCCAGATTAAAATACATGGACCACTGACATGAGAACAGTGGTCTTTGATTTTTGGGTCCTGCGCCAGGCACTTAGGAGCTGATCCTAAAGGGGGTTACAGTCTCATACCTCTCGCCCTGTTTAAGTTCCCCTCTTTCCCCCCACCCCGAGTTGCAGACATTCTGAGGAGCACTTTCTGGTATCTTTGAGACCACTGCTATTCTGCAGCCCGCAGGCTGAGGACTACACGATCTTCCCTGGTAACTTCTAGCCTTACCCTGCTCTGATCCCACAAAACCTGTACTCCAAGCTGCCAGGAGCTAAGGGTCTATTTCTGGAAGGAGAAAGAGTGCTCAAGCTCCTCATAACAATGCCATTACAGGCAGGATGAACATCACTGTGGGGGAAAGTATCTGCTTTCCTCTGGTTCCTGCACCTCCCCAGAATACATACAGATAGACTCTTGAGAATTTCACGTGGTGCAGCAATTCCTATGTTCCTAAAATCTAACCCCATTGCAGGGATACAACTTGATAGTGGTACTGATACCACAAACACAAAGGAACATGCACCTGCATAAATCATTCTGGATGAAAAACCTCCTGTTCGACCTGATCTTGCCTGTTAAACCACTACTGTTAGCAGGTATGTTGCATCTTACTCCACAAGCCATCTGGACAGCTATAGTTTATAGTCACTCTGACACACTTGAAAGACATTTTTTTCTCTTTCTTGAGAATGGGTGGAAAATCCTCAGGGGTTTTCCAAGGCCTGCAGAGCTGGGGGCTGCTACGATGCTGGGAGTCTGTTAAGAGCCAGGGCGTAGGGGAGGGACTTGGGAGGAGCTCAGCTTCATCACCAGCAGGGCCAAAGTTGCTGGCACAAGGCTCCTTGCAAATCAGATACAGGGTCCAGCAGGGCTGCACGAATGGCAGCAACTGGATGCATGGTGTTAATGCAAAAAAACCCCTGAAAGCAACATGGGGTGCACCTACCGTTCAAATTCCACCAGATCTGGGGATGAAGTGTCTGGAGACTGGACAAATTCTGGCTTCCCATCCTCTTCCATTGTTTGTTCTTCACATTGAATCAAATACCAGACGGTAGAGTCACTCTCACTCACTGCTTCCAAGGCTGATGCAGCGCTGGAAAGAACACACAGGAAAAACAGCCACATGAACAACTTCCTACCTGCATTAATAAAGCCCTTGTCATGGTCGCTCCAGAGTCCAGGGCCATTCTTCCCAAGTCAGCTTCCTCCTCCTCCTTTTGCTTGGCAGGCGAATGGACTCCTTGGTGGAGATGAGCTACATACAAGGGAAAGGAAATAAAAGCATGGACTGGAAATGAGACCAACAACATGCCTAGAGTGTTCATGCACTGTACGGGATTACAGGGGTCCAGGTGAAATCTCTTCATCTTTTCCTCACAATGAATGGCCTCCACTTGGAAATTCAGTAACAATGACAAAGAGGTTCAGAGACACTGGGACAGAAGAAAGTGAAAACTATTATAATCTTTCCTTGATTGGTATGAGCCCTTACCTATGATTGCTGAAGTGCCTCTTGATATAGTCCTCCCTGACTTCCTCCAAGCCGGATGGGTTCCCATCCTCCAGACTGAAGGACTCTGTTGTCAGCAGAAAGGTTACTGTCACGTCAGCGGCACTTTTGGCTTTCCTTACACTCTCAGTCCCAACCAAACAGAGTCATTTCAACAGGTTCCTCACGAGCCAGAGCTTTTCATTCGGCAAAAATGATAGGAAAGGAGAAACTTCTGCCTCATACAATGTAACTAGCATTATTGGGAGTTTATGATCATTGTTCATAAACATTGATCATTAGAATCAATGCCTTCCCCACCCGTTGATCTGACAGAACTGATGGTGAAAACAACCAACACCCAGAGCCCAGGCAAGCAGTAGCCAATACAGTATTTTGTGATTGCCGTATAATGAGCAAATTGCATGTAAAAACTGCTGACAACCAACCCGTGTTTCACAAGCAGCATGAATTCTACAGGTATATATATATAGGTAAATAAAAGGGGAAGTTTGCCTCCAAACTCTCCTCACCTAGCCTCACTGCTTGTGATCTCTTCAAATTTGCTGTGACAAACTATTCCTTCTACCTGAACTATTTCTTCTACCTATGGCTGACTTTTACAAGCTATCCAAGGATGTGGATTCAGAGGAGACTGCTCCTTTTAAGCACTGGGACTTTTAAATTACTGGAGGTGCAAGTTGCATGAATAGCAATGCTTTTTTTCTAGGTGCCAGCAATTTGGACACTTGAAGGGACATAAAGATATGTCTAAGTCTCTGCCCCATCAGCCTCTCATCCTACTTGCTGCCACTGGAGGCAGTGGCCAGCATCAGTGAACAGAAGGCAGCTGGTGAGGGCGTGAAGCCCTCACATGGAGGAGTGCATGAAGACAACCCACCAGGCTGAAAGAAAACAAAACCACAGCCTCTCTCTTACACGTTTCTATCGGAGTGAATTCTTAACTACAGACTTCCATTTCCTATACCAGGAAATCCTCAACAGCTTCTCTGTCCTTTTCCACCTCACACCAGACCCTGCTGTTCTGAAGTTTACGTTCTGGCTGTGCTTGACTTGCAGCGCTGAGTGCTCACGACCCCACACGGCACCATGTCACTGTGGCTGGGAGGAGCACAGCGAGAGCCCAAGCACACAGCATGGGGACCCACACCAGCCTCATACCTGCTGGGGGTGAATGGGCAGCAGGGTGACAAGGGCATGCTGCCTCAACTGCCTGCTGCCATGGGATAGCAGGAATTACTTGTTTCCTTCCTTTACCTGTGCTGGGCAGGGGGTAGGAATGACTGGGAGTCAGAGGGGGATTTCTAAGGTGCTTAGTGGGTCAACAGGCTTTCCTGCTATCCCTTGTGTACTGCTACAACTAAAGCCACAGTTGGCTCTAACGCTTTAATGGGCCCAAACGCGTAACTATCGGTCTCTATTTAATAAATAAATAAAAAACAACTCCAGGCACTCTGTCCAAGGCAAATACTCGTATACAGTACCTTTCATCTTCAGCAAAGAACCCAAGGTTTGCTCCAGCTTGGGGATAGATTTCTCAGCCTTATGCAAAACCTGATACTAAACATAAGAAAAAATCAGAATGGATTGCTCTCTGCTCTGACTAGATTCATGTTTTACAATGCCTTGGTTGTTTCCTTCACTTTTCCTTAATTTTGACCTTCCATTATCTTTATGTCTCTGCGAAAACAACTGTGTTTCTTCACCAGCTACCCTTATCCATATGAAAAAGGGAAAGAACTAATACCAGAATAAACTTAAATACAGAATATAAATATTTGGATATATAATTATGCAATACATACACATAACACACAGTCATTTGCTACTTAACTCTGATCTTCTTTCATCAGCAACTGGTCTTGTTTGGATCGTTCTCTTCTTGGAGCATGTCCAGAAATACTATGCTGTGAAATCTTGTTGGATGTCTACCAGCTTTAGGCATAAGACTTTACTAATCATTTCCCACGAGAATTTTGCTAGGAGAAGCCTTTGCCATGTTTTACTCTCAGCTACACTGATGTAAACTGGAATAACCCTAGTGCTGCACATCATTCCTTCATCATTTATAGAAAGCATCACTGAGAACATATGGCAAATGCATTTAAACATAGACATCTCAAAAATATTTCAAGATTTATGTGATCAGTGAGATCATCCACAGTCACCTCAGACAGGATGTCTACCTTGCAGAGCTTTCACACTGGGTATTTTAGCCAAACACAAAGCACTCAGATTATGAGTGAAGTTCTGTATTTAAGCTCTTGAAGATATTGAACTTCCTTGGCCCCCAAAAGTCAAAGAAGAGGCACATGATACTATGAAAAAGCAATTTTAAGAATTGGTATGTGAAGACAGTCCACTTGGACTAGACAAAACAAGTACCTGTTTAGTCTTGGCTTCTGAGATTATGGTGACTTCATCATAACTTGCATCGTTCAGAACATGGCAAACTAAACTCTTACCTCAAACTGCACCAGAGGTAAGGGGCTCATCAGGCACAACCCCAGATAGCAGTATTTTGCATGTTCAGAGCCTCAGAGCCTTTTAGAAGGACAATTCCTGTCCTAAACAGTCATTACCCTCTCCATTTCACAAACTGGAAAACTGAAAGTAATCAATCCAACTAAATGAACCAGTGACAGAGTTGAGGATGAAAGGACTCCTGATGTTTATTCCTCTGCCTTGAGCATAGTAATATCCATCTTTTCAGTAATATTTTGGGTCAATTTCATCTTTATAAACAATTTTCTTTTGATTAAATAGTTTCTTAGTTTAGTAGAGACCAATAAACAGTACTGGTGTTTTTTTCCTGACTTATTTTTCCAGAGTGTCTTGAAGACACAGTGCACCTCATAAGCCTGATCAATTACTCCTTCCTCTGTAACTTCTGTAAACTCACTATTCAGAGTTAATGGCAAAATGCTGTGAAATCATGATAACCTTGTCATGGGATCCTTTGGTTTGTTTCCAAAATACTATAAAGAAGCCACAAAGCTATAAACAAGCTGCAAAAACCTGGTAAGAAAAGGGCAGATAAGGCACATGACAAACCCATGACCCAGAGACTACACAGTGAACAATTTGCTCACACTGAGCTGGCAGCCTTAAAGTAAAAGGGATCTAGGAAAACTGCACACAGTGAAATTACACAGAAATTGGCACCTGTAAAGATAGTGGTCATCCTAATAAACCTGGTTAAATTTAAACGTATTCATGTATAATAGCGATACATAGAGAAATACAGTCACTGCTCCGCACCTTTGAGGATGAGTTGTGTGACTGGGATAAAACAGCTTCCCGCAAGCTGCTGAAGAGTCCTGCCAGCAAAGCCCGGTGGCGTGCTCCTAACAAGCGTGGCTTTGCCACGTGGAGTTCTACCTCTCGCAGGTGCGTCAGGGGACTGGGGCTCACTCTGGCATGTGCCTTGCTACAGCCTCCAGCTGTCTCCATCAAAAGCTGCAATGCAACATTTATTTATGCTGAAGAAGTATGCAAGAGAAGAAAAAGAAATCTCGCAGGGGACAGACAAAATGGGAAAGTTTAGGGTGACTGACAAGCGCATTCCAGGTCATTTTTCCATAGGAAATTAAGGAGTTGGAAATCGTCTCTTTGCCTGAGGGATGCCATCTAAGTACTGACTAAAACCTAACCTACCACTAACGATAAACTGCGCTGCATGAAACACAGCCGAGACAAGCCTCCCATCTCCTGCACCCTTCCCTACAGTGACGCGATGCTCCATTTCCACATGATATCCAGGGCTCAGCTTCAGACAGTGCTGAGACCCCTCGGCTCCCCCTGTTACCAGAAGACAGACTTCATGACAGCATCGCAGTTATTTTTTCCCAAGTAACTGCAGCATCAAAGCAAAACACCACACCAGACATACACGTGTACGAGTGGGCTGGATCCACGGCCATCTGGGCCTGCTGCAACCACCCCGCCGGCCTGACAGAGCCCGAGGCCTGGGGAACCCCTTCCTGGCGACTGGCCCGATGCCCCCTGCCCCGTTACCGACTGCAAATACGGCCCAGAGGGAAGGATGCCTGCCCCTACTGTTTCTTCTGCAGCCGGGAGAGGGAGAGGCCAGTCCGGGAAGCCCGTGGGGGCCCACGCCGGAAGCCTTCGGGGATCAACCGACCGATCGAGCCCGCCCGGTCCGACCCGATCCGGTCCGGTCCGACCCGATCCGGTCCGGTCCGGCCCGGCCCAACCCCCTCCCATGGCCGCCGCGCCTCCGTCCGCCCTGGCCCAGCAACATGAGCCGCACGTGGCGGAGGGCCAATGGGGACGCAGCCGGCGCCCGGCAGCGGCCAATCAGAAGGCGGGAAAAACGCGGGCCGTAGGCGCTGGCGGGGAGGGGAGGGGAGAGAGGGGGTTGCAACGAAGAGGCGGGAAAAGGCTGGCGGGCCGTGCGCATGTGCAGCGGCGGGGGACTACAAGTCCCGGCGTTCCTTGCGCTGGGCGGGCTCGCCAAGGCATGCTGGGGATTGTAGTCCTGCTGGCGCGGGGCCGGGCCATTTCTCCCGTGGGCGGGAGGAGCCGGCAGCGCCGCTGCGGAGCCCCCATGGCGGCAGCGGCGGAACGGACGGACGAGCTGGTGCGGGAGTATCTGCTCTTCCGCGGCTTCACTGCCGCTCTGAAGCAGCTGGACGCGGAGATCAAGGCGGACCGGGAGAAGGGCTTCCGGGTGAGCGGCGGCTGCATCCCCCCCGGGCGGGGCGCCGGTGCCCCCTGGGGAGGACGCGGTCCGCGGGGCAGGCCGCGGGCACCCCTTCGCGCCTCCGCTCCTGGGGCTGGGCGAGGGGAGCGCGCCGGGCGGCCGCGGGGCAGCTCTCGGGGCGCTCGCCCGGGGCTGGGTTGGGCGCCGGGGCCCGGCCGACAGCGCAGTCGGGACCCTCTCCCACCCCCCTGCATCCCTGTTTATGTACGCGCAGCCTCCCGGTGGCGGGGGGGAGGTCGAATCTTTAGCCGGTGGAAAGGTCTCCTGCTTGGCTCCCAAGCGGCGGCGGGCGGCGGGCTCCATCCCCGGGGCCGCCGTTCCCGGCTCGGCCCGTCCCAAACCGCCGTCTCCGGATCCGGCGTCCGACCTGGGAAACCACCAGGTTTTCCGAGAGGAACGGAGGAGACGGGGCGCAGGAGAGGGCAGCGGCAGGAGGACACCTCCTTGCCTGGCTCTTTTCTCGGCCAGGAGGCGCTTCTCCAGCGGCTTTGCAGCTCCGCTCCTCAGTTGGGATGTTGGAAGCACCATCTGTCTGGCTGGATGCGTAGAAATCAGCACAGAAATTGCCAGTCCCGAAAATAGAGCTTCGGTCCTTCATGTTCCTGTAGCAGCAGTTCTGGGCACCGAATGTAGTGTTCTGAGTGGTCAGATTTTTTCTTTAACCAGCAGTACAGCCTTTATCATTCATAATACATGTTGCTTTTATTTTTTAAAACACGGGCACTTGGCTCATGTTTAGAGATGGGCAAACAGTTGATTTAACTGGGGTAACACTGTCTAAGACAAAATTAAGAAGGAACTGCTGGGGTCGTAGGTTTCCTCTATCTGGGTGAAGCCATCTGGATGATGTCCTAAGACACAAACCGATGAGTGGGGAACAAACCGCATATGAAACGACTTTGTTAGTTTTACTTTTAACTCTTGAATTTCTGCATTTTGTATAGGGTGCAGGTTTTTATTTTTTCTGGTGCCTCGCTTGGCCGTCAGATATCACTGGACTAAAAATCTATTCCCACACCACCGTTCTGCCTTATTCATATTGCAGAAATGATTTTTCAAAGAGATACAATGACAAAAAAAAGAAATTGTTGCAGACTTTTATGCCTGCCTTGGTAGTGGATGATGTTATTAAAGATAACTTTGAAGATTCCAATACAACAGATTTTTCTTCCTTTTTCTGTTGGATAAATGAAGTTTTTTTCCTTTTACTCTAAAAATAATACTGTTTTCCAGGTGCTTCACTTGAGTTTTCAACATCTAATCACATCTTTCCCATTTCTTCATTATCAACTGACTTCTTTTAAAAGAAGCGGAAAGTTTTGCTTGCTTGCACAAAATACCACCAACTGTGTTTAGCAAAATGTGATCTTTTTGTTAAAATCTGTTTGGCTATGTTCTTTCATGTTTCTTTTTTTATTTGGAAGGCGCTGCAGAGTTGAAGAGCGCTAATACAAAATGCAGTGTGTTTCCCGGATTAGGAAAATAGCTAATGCATAAGTGCTGGATTGTAGTAGCATTTGCGCAGCTAAAGCTTCTCAGCATTAAGTTACAGAAAGTCTCTTGCTCTGGAGAAGCCTCCACGTGACTGTGGTCTTCCGTGTTTTGCCCTCTTTAGGTGGATAAGATAGTGGACCAGCTGCAGCAGTTTGTTCAGAGCTACGATCTGGCTGCCCTGCGGGATTACTGGAGTTATCTGGACCGACGCCTTTTCAGCCGTTTGGAAGATGTGTACCGGCCAACGGTGAACAAGCTGAAAACTAGCTTATTCCGATACTACCTCGTCCATACTGTTCAGGTGGTGTTTTGATTTATTTTTTTTAAGCTTCTTTTTAAAAAAGGATCCTAGTCTCTGAAACCAGAGCAGTGAAATAACCTTGTGAGCCTCTTGACGGGCCTGGTGGGTAAGGGATAAGCAACTCGTGTGTCATGTATCAGGAGTGTAGTAAGGAGTTTGACGTGGCCTCACATGACAAGCTTGTAAGCAGGACAGGGAAGCTCAGGCGAGAGGGAAATGTGGTTAGCTGGGAGCAGGATATTCCCACTTGAACATGAAGGCAAGCCCCCCTCAGAGAGGATGGCTGTACTGCTAGCTCAGTCCTGCTCAGCCTCCGTTAATAACTTGGATACTGGGAGAGATCACAAAATTTGTTAACACCTCCTTGTGTGGCATTGCCATGAGGACAGAGGAGGGCAAGAACAGTGCTCAAAACAATCTTAAGTTGAAGAAACAAGCAGAAAAAAGCCCTGAGTGCCTGTATGGAGGTAGGAGTAGACAACTGCTTCCATGCAGAATAAGGAATGATTGAGCAGGCAGCGGAAGTGCAGGGCAGGGCCTTAATGCAGCACCGGGGATCAACAGGCAGGATTGTCTGTATTCCTCCCACTCCATCCTGCTGGCAGGACTCATCCAGTCCTTCCAGACACGGCAGTTCTTACAGCATCAAGGCAGTTGGAGAGTCTAGAAGAAAAAAAAGGTGACTTGAAGTTGGTGGAGTTGAGCTTTAGTTTATAAGAGAGAGGTGAGTAAGTGGGCTTCAAATCTGTAGGAGGTAATGTGGGAGAGAAAATGAGCGAATGTTTTTTGTTTGCTTTGAACAGAACAGAAAATAACGAGCTTACAATGGAGCAGAGATTATCTTGTTGAAACCCAAGGAAAGTCAAGGAACATATAACACAGGGTGGCCTTTGGCAAACCGAATAGACAAATACCTGTCAAGAATTCACTGTTCGCTTCTTATCATTTAGAAGCAATGTTTCCTCCTTGACTCCCTTGCTGAAAATCTTACATGATGGATGTTGGTGGAGGAAGCAAAATCTAATGCACATTGCTGGAAATGCATTTTTTCATGTTTTGTTTGTTTTGCCCTGTGCTTANGGATCACCCGACCGATCGAGCCCGCCCGGTCCGACCCGATCCGGTCCGGTCCGGTCCGACCCGATCCGGTCCGGTCCGACCCAACCCCCTCCCATGGCCGCCGCGCCTCCGTCCGCCCTGGCCCAGCAACATGAGCCGCACGTGGCGGAGGGCCAATGGGGACGCAGCCGGCGCCCGGCAGCGGCCAATCAGAAGGCGGGAAAAACGCGGGCCGTAGGCGCTGGCGGGGAGGGGAGGGGAGAGAGGGGGTTGCAACGAAGAGGCGGGAAAAGGCTGGCGGGCCGTGCGCATGTGCAGCGGCGGGGGACTACAAGTCCCGGCGTTCCTTGCGCTGGGCGGGCTCGCCAAGGCATGCTGGGGATTGTAGTCCTGCTGGCGCGGGGCCGGGCCATTTCTCCCGTGGGCGGGAGGAGCCGGCAGCGCCGCTGCGGAGCCCCCATGGCGGCAGCGGCGGAACGGACGGACGAGCTGGTGCGGGAGTATCTGCTCTTCCGCGGCTTCACTGCCGCTCTGAAGCAGCTGGACGCGGAGATCAAGGCGGACCGGGAGAAGGGCTTCCGGGTGAGCGGCGGCTGCATCCCCCCCGGGCGGGGCGCCGGTGCCCCCCGNGGACGGACGAGCTGGTGCGGGAGTATCTGCTCTTCCGCGGCTTCACTGCCGCTCTGAAGCAGCTGGACGCGGAGATCAAGGCGGACCGGGAGAAGGGCTTCCGGGTGAGCGGCGGCTGCATCCCCCCCGGGCGGGGCGCCGGTGCCCCCTCGGGAGGACGCGGTCCGCGGGGCAGGCCGCGGGCACCCCTTCGCGCCTCCGCTCCTGGGGCTGGGCGAGGGGAGCGCGCCGGGCGGCCGCGGGGCAGCTCTCGGGGCGCTCGCCCGGGGCTGGGTTGGGCGCCGGGGCCCGGCCGACAGCGCAGTCGGGACCCTCTCCCACCCCCCTGCATCCCTGTTTATGTACGCGCAGCCTCCCGGTGGCGGGGGGGAGGTCGAATCTTTAGCCGGTGGAAAGGTCTCCTGCTTGGCTCCCAAGCGGCGGCGGGCGGCGGGCTCCATCCCCGGGGCCGCCGTTCCCGGCTCGGCCCGTCCCAAACCGCCGTCTCCGGATCCGGCGTCCGACCTGGGAAACCACCAGGTTTTCCGAGAGGAACGGAGGAGACGGGGCGCAGGAGAGGGCAGCGGCAGGAGGACACCTCCTTGCCTGGCTCTTTTCTCGGCCAGGAGGCGCTTCTCCAGCGGCTTTGCAGCTCCGCTCCTCAGTTGGGATGTTGGAAGCACCATCTGTCTGGCTGGATGCGTAGAAATCAGCACAGAAATTGCCAGTCCCGAAAATAGAGCTTCGGTCCTTCATGTTCCTGTAGCAGCAGTTCTGGGCACCGAATGTAGTGTTCTGAGCGGTCAGATTTTTTCTTTAACCAGCAGTACAGCCTTTATCATTCATAATACATGTTGCTTTTATTTTTTAAAACACGGGCACTTGGCTCATGTTTAGAGATGGGCAAACAGTTGATTTAACTGGGGTAACACTGTCTAAGACAAAATTAAGAAGGAACTGCTGGGGTCGTAGGTTTCCTCTATCTGGG
>VXBO01009333.1:157715-194468 GCA_013400135.1 Rhinoptilus africanus
GTAGTAAGGAGTTTGACGTGGCCTCACATGACAAGCTTGTAAGCAGGACAGGGAAGCTCAGGCGAGAGGGAAATGTGGTTAGCTGGGAGCAGGATATTCCCACTTGAACATGAAGGCAAGCCCCCCTCAGAGAGGATGGCTGTACTGCTAGCTCAGTCCTGCTCAGCCTCCGTTAATAACTTGGATACTGGGAGAGATCACAAAATTTGTTAACACCTCCTTGTGTGGCATTGCCATGAGGACAGAGGAGGGCAAGAACAGTGCTCAAAACAATCTTAAGTTGAAGAAACAAGCAGAAAAAAGCCCTGAGTGCCTGTATGGAGGTAGGAGTAGACAACTGCTTCCATGCAGAATAAGGAATGATTGAGCAGGCAGCGGAAGTGCAGGGCAGGGCCTTAATGCAGCACCGGGGATCAACAGGCAGGATTGTCTGTATTCCTCCCACTCCATCCTGCTGGCAGGACTCATCCAGTCCTTCCAGACACGGCAGTTCTTACAGCATCAAGGCAGTTGGAGAGTCTAGAAGAAAAAAAAGGTGACTTGAAGTTGGTGGAGTTGAGCTTTAGTTTATAAGAGAGAGGTGAGTAAGTGGGCTTCAAATCTGTAGGAGGTAATGTGGGAGAGAAAATGAGCGAATGTTTTTTGTTTGCTTTGAACAGAACAGAAAATAACGAGCTTACAATGGAGCAGAGATTATCTTGTTGAAACCCAAGGAAAGTCAAGGAACATATAACACAGGGTGGCCTTTGGCAAACCGAATAGACAAATACCTGTCAAGAATTCACTGTTCGCTTCTTATCATTTAGAAGCAATGTTTCCTCCTTGACTCCCTTGCTGAAAATCTTACATGATGGATGTTGGTGGAGGAAGCAAAATCTAATGCACATTGCTGGAAATGCATTTTTTCATGTTTTGTTTGTTTTGCCCTGTGCTTACCCTGAGGCATCACTGTCCTGCCTGAATAATGCATCAGATGGAAACCTTTTCGGGCTACATCTGCTGTAGGCTTGATTAATTTGAAGTATACTTTGGTCCTGTACGCGAATGCTCACGTCCTACGTCAGTGCACAAACTGCACTGGTTTAGCTGGAAATCAGTGTAAGTGCTTAGTTTGATTTGGTTCAGCCTTTAAACAAGACTAAAAGAAGGTTGGATTTAAGGGGGCATTTGTGAGCTGCTTCTAGCGCATTTGAGATTCTTTTGTTCCTAGATGAATCTGTTAATTCTAACAGCTCTGTTGGGTGGTGAAAGTAGTTGTTAGTGTATTTATAACACCGAGCAACTATTCCTAGAACCCATGTGGTGGCGTGAATGGAAGCATGAGCCCTGTTGTTCTTCTTGCTGTGTTTCAGACCGGCCGCAATGACAAGGCGCAGGAGTTTTTCCTCAAGCAGGCCTCTGAGCTCCAGAACCAGGCGGAGTGGAAGGATTGGTTTGTCCTGCCCTTTCTCCCTGCCCCAGACTCTAACCCCACCTTCGCCACCTATTTCTCGCGCCAGTGGGCAGATACATTTATCGTGTCTCTGCACAACTTCCTGAGTGTCTTATTTCAGTGCATGCATATCCTTTTTGGCAACCAATAGTTAAATCTCCTTTGCCCCGGTGTTACGCACTATTAACAGTGGTGACAAGAATATAGTATTACAGAACTTGCTGCTTTCAGGTGACTGTTCAGAGCCAAGACTTAATAGGAAGCTGGTGTTTACCAGAGGATGTTGGAATAGTTATTGTTCAATTATCTAATGATATGTTATATTCCCTGGGCACAAACAATTGTGGTTGTTGTTAATGCTGAGCTCATCCCTATGCTGGTGACTAGAAACCATAACCGAACTAGCATCTCCTGTTAGACCCTTCATGGGTTACATGTTCACAATGTTGTCTAGTGACAGCTCACTATAACAGGGCAGTTCAGCAGTGGCAGAAGTAACAGCTTTTGTCCCACACTACCAAGTTCTGACCTTGTTTGTTTGCTGAGGGGCAGGTTTACAGGGCAGCGGGAATACAGCTTATCTTCAACTGTTTCTTCAGTGTGCACTAATGCAGTAGCATAACCTGTCTTGTCCTCCGCTTCTGACATGTAAAGAGGAAGAATCTAAAAATCCTTGCAAAGCCTATGTGAAATAGCTTGTGCAACAGTAAAGTACAAGGAAAATACAAAGCTGGCTTACGTAACTAAGCTGTTACTAGTCTTCTGGCCTTGCACATGCTTCTTGCTAGTGGTTATGGACTTGGGCAGCTTTGCTGTCTTACAGGCAGGTGGCCAGTATGAAGCACTGGCTTTTAGAATTAAGCCACATGCATGCAAGTTCTTGCCTTGGTTTTCTTTAACATTCCTCACCGGTTCCAGTCATTTTGAACTTTGAAGCTGAATGTCTCAGGAGCAGTCTCATACAAGAAGAAAATGAGTCGTTGCGGCATAAGGTCAGAACTGAAGTCACTCTTTAGTCGCTGACTGTCTAAGGCTATGAGTTTTGTAAAATTGATTCCATCCATTAAAGAAAGTTGTAACTGTTCAGTGCAGTCATTCCAAGGCAGATTGTTTTATAAGTCTTTTGTTATTTTGGTTTATCTTTCAGCTGTTTCTGGCAAGCTTCAGGTTACGATCATATTGTGAAATGTCTGTTTAGGGTGTTACTGTCCCTCTGCTAGAGGTGACTGTCCCTCTCCCTGTGCTGTCTGACAGGTGGCTGGATTCTGTGCAAACTCCTTTCCTGCTACACTGCAAAGTCAAGACAAGCTGAAACTAGTGTCAAGTTAAGGGCATATATGGCTGACTACTTTGCATGGAAAAGAGGCAGAAGCTGTTGCTTCTAAAATGGCCGCTTTACCATGGTTGAAGTGCACTTAATGCAATTTCGATCACCTACTGGAAATGTTGTGAGTGTCTGTTTCCCAACTCTAGACTGTACAGTAAACCATAAGAAGGGCTGACCAGTTCAGTCAAAATGTCACCCAGCTCCGTGTCTTGTTTCTGACAGTGTCATCAGATGCTTAGAGAGAGGGTGTAAGAATATATAGCATGGATTGGTCCTTTCCCAGTATAATTTCATGTCAGAGAGATTTAGGAAATCTACAGTTTAAGAACTTTCTAAACTACAGATGACATGTGGATGATCATGTACAAGTGGGAAGCCCTCTTCATGTAAGCAGGACTTCAGTTTCACTTCTTCAAATGTACCAAGTAAAAGCTCTCTCTGTATGAATACTTCAGTAAAGTAAATTTTGTGCTTTACCTCCAGTGTTACAAAGCATTATGTTGTACGTTATGCTTCCTCTTTCAACTGTTATGGTAGCTGATAAACACTGTTCGTTTGTCCTAAAAAGTGTTGAAGTAAAAATAGAATAATTGATTTCAAAAAGGACGCTTTTTTGCAGAAGAAAAGTGATGTTTGCCACTGTGAACTGTATGGAGTCAGTGGATCAGGTGACAGTTGGCAGGAGAGTTCTGCAAAGGTGACCAGTGAATAGGGATGGCAGGATAAGGTGTGTTTTGAAATACAGCTCTCTTATTTCCTCAAATTTTGTATTCTGTACTTCTAGATAAATTAAAGCTGTTTTTTGCTTGTAGTATGTTGATTGATATCACTTACAGACTGCGCAAGCGTTCCCTGGCAAATAGGCAGTGGTAAAAACTAGACTTTCCTTTTTGGAGAACTGCTCGGGTCAGAAAAGGAAACAGCTACCTATAGAACACAGCTCTAAATAAAAAAATGGTGTGAATAAATATTGAATTCAGTGCTAGTTCAAATTAAGTAGTGATCCTGATTTCACCCTTGAAACAATGCAAATAACATGAATAGCAAGCTGTATTTCTAAAGCTCATTTTTTCTTCTTGTAATTTATTTCCTTAAATACTCTGATAAAAGGAAAAAGAATAATTTTATCTGAAAAACAAATGTATGGAAACGGAAAAGCATGAGGAACTCTTCATGTGAACAAGAGTCACAGGGATAAACCACATCCGTCACAGAAAGCTGCATCCCGAGGTTCCTCTCTGCTAAGAGGGGGGTGAAAGAAAAATGTCTCTTTCTCCCTAATGTGGAGATAAATCTTGCTGTCATGCTTGGGAGGGAGCTGAGCAGGGTGTGGAGCTGGATTTCAGGGTGACCTGATGGCATTGGCCTCAGTGCACCCTGCCAGCTCACCAAACCCTGGGCTGTGGGAAGAAGATTAGCTTCTAGGCTGGGCGCCCATACATCGCTGCTGTCGGTCACATGCATTGCTCTGGCCTTGAACTGCTGGCGTGGAGTGGCTGATCCGCTCTGCACTGGCTGGCTCTCATTTCCCAGAACCATTAATGTCCCTACAGCAACAGCCTAAGGAGTTAAAGGGTTTTAAGTAGGCTCCGGTTTCACATGTGTAAAGTACTGATTGTTTTGACTAGGACTAATGTGGTGCTCAGCCAGTTAGAGCGGCTTTCTTCCCTCCCCACCCTTCCCGGGCTGTTGAAATAAAAGGAATAAACAACTTCAGCAAGTGGGAAGGAGGTGAATCTCAGTGAACCCCCTCTTTACTTGTCTCTCTTCTTTCGTTGTAGCTGTTTGCTTTGCAGGCTGAATCCTCCCGCTTGAAGAAAGAGGAAATGGAGGTGGAACAAGCTGTTGTGCATCACAAGTTGCCTGCGTATGTGGCCAACATGGATCGACTAGGGGACTCTGAGCTGTGAGTGCCTGTGGAGGAGGAGCTGGGCGCAGGCTCTACTGTTCTTTATTGGGTCAGGGAGGCTCCTGCAGGGTCATTTCCTTGTTCCCTACCCTGGGAATCAATGCAGGAAGACATCCAGACAGAAATTCTGGTGACTCAAGTGGGTTTAATGGAGAAATTCAGGATGGGCATTTCTCCCACCATTTGGGGAAGAGATTCTTGCCAATCAGTGAGAGCCCAAGCGCTCATGGAAGTGATTCTGCTCCGCTCTCAGCATTGCATCAAGGTGTTCTGGGCAGCCAGGGCATTGGTAGCAGTGCAATCCATGCAGTATTACTCAAATTGTCTCTTGACTTCTACTTTCTTTAGCACCTGCGGTGCATTAGGTGAGTGTCCTGTGTTGTTTTGTAGACACTGTTACTGTATGACCCAAAGGGGTCATTGGTACGAGGAGATGCTTTCTTGCTTTTGTGAAGTCAGGGGAAGAGGAGTTTCTCTTCTGTGAGGCTCAGTTATGCACAGAATTCCCCATAAACTTGCTGCAATTAAAGTATGTTTTGTGGCTATGTCTACTGTATTTCTATTTGTAGAAATTAGGCAACATAAACAGTGGTACACCTTGTTCAATTGTTACTTAAACTCTTCTTTTTTCCCCCAGTACACAGTCACACAAAGTAATTCTGTGTGTTTGAATTCATTGTATTACTGAAATTTATTTTTTTTTTTCCCTTGCTTTTAAAGGATCTGAAAGCAAACATAGCTTAGCGACAAGGTATTAATAGCACTGCTGGGGCTTTGACTTTCTCATGTGCTTCTTTCGCGTTTGTTCAGACAGGAGGGGGATTGATCGAATTATGCTGCTGACAATGACAAATAGAAGTTGTAGCAGAGGCTACACACAAAGTCTTTGTTTTAGTCTAAAAGCTGTCTGATTAAATAGAGTTCAGTGTCTGGTGAACTATCTTAATAACTGCTCTGCACAGGACAGGCTACAGAGTTTAATTTGAGATATTTTTTTCTTTTGTTGAACTACTCTGTGTGGAAAGTCCTGATGTTCATCTACATGCATGGGGAGAGGGGTGGGATGATTTATTCCCATGTTTATTTTTGTCCATTTGTATCAGAGAAACTTGCCTTAGAAGTGGCATTTCTTGTGTGTGAAACTTTTCTCTTAGTCTGGGGGCCAGTTCTGGGTGCTTTTTCCATGTGTCTGCTCAACTCAAAGCCCAAAATTTGGTAGAATGGTTCCTTCCTAGGAGAGAGCAGATGCAATGAAGGTGATTGTGTTCCCCTTCCCCTGGGTGGTGCTCTCTTCTCAGAGGATGCTGTAGTGGAGTGAGGTCAGACAGTTACATTCTGGGAAGCAGCTGCTGCTCCTCTTGGCATTGTGTGCTGAGAAGGGAGGTGTGTGTAATCGTAGAAATGGACCTAAACTTTCTTATTTTCTTTGGGTCCAGTTTTTGACATACGGAGGGCCTGTGCTTTAAAATTGGTGAACGTGACTTGCTGAATATCTCAGGGTGTTCAGTGAAACACTAAATACTGAATGCCTCTCAAAGTAGGTCTTATGCCTTGAATTTGGAATCCCAGCTGAATAGGTTCTTTGGAAACCTGGATTCTCCTGCCTATCCCTTAGGGTCTTTCTAAATTAACCAGATGGAGTGGAAGGAGTTTGAGGTGGCCCTACAGGGGATTCAGCAACAGCTGGGCCCGCTGTCTCAATGCCATCTCTGAGAAGTGAGCTTTGGTTACAGTAATTATAATGATCTGCTCCAGGCACTAACAGAATGTTTTAAAACAGTTTTTTAATGCATAGTGGTCTATCGGCTTGGAAAGGAACATCTGTTCTCCAGTGGTTCGAACAGCTGGCACTTTGCTTGTTAGGTGGTCTTAGATCGGGTTGTCTGGCTACACTTTCATATTCTATTTGGTGTTTTATGTTTGTCTTTTTTTCTTTCCAATTAGTGATATGACCTGCAGCCAGAGGAGTACTGCACATTCTCTTCAGTCCCGGGGTGGCTTTCTGTCCTCTTTTCTCTCCCAAAGTAAAAAGGGCCCTTCCAGACCAGCCCATCCAAGCGGGGCTTCTCCAACGCAGACTGGCAGTGTGCTGCTAGGGAAGAAAGAACCAACAAATCACCAGGTAATTCTCAGCTGTGTTTGTTGAAAGGTGCTTGATATCCAAGGAGTTAACTTGCAGCACGGCACTGCTCCAAGCTTTTGCTTCCACCTGAAAAAATAAAATGTCCTTTTCTTCCTTGCAAGTGAACGCTGGGCCTGAATGCAGCACAAGAACAGCTGCTGTTGTCTGGGGGCTCATGGAGCCCTTGCAGGTGCTTGGTTTCTTTGCTTTCTCTTTTGTTGTTCATTCTGCAGCCTAGCACAAGCGTAACTTTGCCAAATCATTCATTTGCCTTCCAGAGCGCCAAAGGAAAAGAAGGAACAGTGAGCTGTAAGGATGGGAAGAGCCACTTCAGTGGGTTAATAGCAGGCGAGTCAAGTTCCCTGCAGCAGCGGCAGAAGCGCTTGCAAGAGCATGGGAAGGAAAGGAAGGAACTGCTGTCAAAAGGGACCTTCCAGGTACTGGGCAACACTGCAAGGCTGGGAAGCGGAGGGCTGGTATTTCTGTAGTTTGTTGTGCTAGGTGGTAAAACAAGTGCAAGTGTTCTGTGAAGCTTCTGAATTGCTGCTCTGATCTAACTGTATCAAAGGTTCATTGCTGTAGTTAATCAACTCCTTCCACAGTCAGTTTATTTCTGTGTCCCTGGAAGGAAATTAGTAGTGACATTTCAAATGGAAGAAGAGTTGTGTGTTGTCATCTTGTAAATTTTTTTCAATGACCTGGTCTTGGGGAAGGGTACGTTTCATCCACCTTAATGGTTATGTTCAAAATATTGTTATAATCCACATTCCTTAGTGGTGATGGGCTTGGCTCACCCATTCTGCCCAAGTACATTCTTTCCCGCTGGTTTGTGCAGTCTCCGTGTGGGACAGCTAAAAAATGATAAAGTTTTCATGGATAGGAGTGGAAATACCCTTTGTAGCAATGTTTGCTTTTGAGAGTTTTTTGCACTGGGGGTTGTGGTTTTGCCTGGGTGTGTGCTTTGCTTTCTAATCTAATGAAATAGTAGAACTGTCCTGGATTTTAACTGTTGAAGGTCAGTGGACTACTTCTGTTCACCTGTGTTTTGTCTGGCTTTCAGCAGCCATGTGGTCAAAGGACACCAAGCACAGGAGGAATGATGGCAGCATCTCAGCCATGTTTATTTTGGCTGTATGAGACACACTGCCCTGGAGGAGGGACAGTGCTGAGGGGCTGTTGCCTATAGGCCCATATATGTGGCTGTTTTGTGGGGGAGAGTGCTGCTTTAGACAAGAGAAATTATTCCACACTTAGCCTTCAAGGCTATGAGAGCATGGGTTTTTTTCATGGCTCATCTAAAACATTTTAATTAAACATTGGTGAGAAAGTTGCAAAGCCGTTTCCCAGTGGTATCCTTTTACTTTTCTTTTTCTGTGATGTTCCAGGTTAAGGCGGTGTTTTCCTGGCTCTATAAAAGTTGCTTCTGGTAACAGCTATAGGGGAAGCTGTTAATACTTAGCTTTCTGTTCTCGATGCATGTGAGCAAAAAGGAAACTGAAAGGCAGCACTGTTTCTTTCACATGAGTGTCATTCATTGGTTGCTATCTCCCCACATAAACTAACACAGAGAGAGGCATTCTTTGATTTATTTCCCAATCTCTTTCAGCTTTGCGATTTCAGATGATGTGGTTATGCAGTGTTTGACCCATTGCTCAAGATGTGAAAGCTACTATAAATAAGGCAAGGATATGTTAGGGAACAAGGATTCAAAACCAATACCATTTTGGGGCATTTCATCTCCAGACAATGGGTTAGCAAAGGAATGCTTGTAGATGTTTTATTGGTTTCCATGCTGTAGCTGCTTCTTTTTCAGCTTTTGGTGGCAAAGGAGGACTATGCTGCTTTCAAACACTTCTCTGTGCTGCAGTGCAGATCTTGGCTCATTCAGATGCCTTCACTTCCTGAAACTCCATTTCTTCTTTCTGCCCTGTCAACTCGGATTTTAAGCTTTTGGATTCATGCGTTGACTCTGCCATTGTCATCAGTCAGTTGGCTGCAGTGGTTGAGCCAGTGCGCATAAACTGAATCTCTGGCAGACGAGGATAATCCATCCACTGGGGCTTACCATCCAACAAGAGTTTTTGTGCAAGTTTACTGAACTGCATATTATACAGACTTAACTCGTATTGTTGAATGCAAGAATTCATTGAATTATGTTGATTTGGTTGTGAATCTGCACTCTAATGGCATCAAAATGGGCCTCTAATCTGAGGTATGCCAAACACATGCTGTGGTTCCTTTAATTCTGACAGGAAAATGTATGGCTGGGCATATGGAGTGGGATATAAGGGACTCTGCAACCAAGGAGGTCATATTAAATGGTGCAGTTGTGCAACGCACTATCCTTGTGCTCAGAAAGGTCCCTGGCAGAAGAAGTGTTGAGTTGACAATGCTTCTGTTTCAGTGCAGCTTGTTGTTTTTTTCTCCCAGCAGGCTGGGGCGGCTGAAGAGCTTGATCTGGAGCTGCTGCTTCCTTGTATTTCACACGAGATTTCTTCCTTCAGGGCCAAAGTACTGAGAAGAAAACGGATATTAGCACAGCTGAGACAGAGCCATGCTCAGAGCTGCATGCTGAGCAAGTAGAGATTTCAACCAAAATGCCTACCAGCAGCGCAGAGGCTGCAGGGGTCCGGCAGGAGCAGCCTTTCATCGTCCTGAGCCAGGAGGAGTATGGGGAGCACCATTCGTCCATCATGTACTGCAGGTAATGGACTGGCAGAAGAGGGCTTTCTCATAGGGGAGCAGCCATGTCTGGCCTTTTTCTCCCAGCCTCTGTTCTGTCCAACACATTGTGCATGTACTCTTGGCTGTAGGGCGGTCAAGTTAGTGTTACTGAAAGTAGCCTGTAGATTGCACAGTGAGAATGGATGGAGATTGTTGTGACTGGGAGATGCCAGCCAGGAGGAAACTCCCAGGGAAAGTGGGATGGCATTGCTGAAGGGCACTATGCTTTGCATGTGGAGCTTGGTGCGCTTTGTTGTGCCAGTTACTGTGGATGGAACACGAAGGGGTACAAGGGAGTTCAGATTCCTGCAGAAAGAATTGGTGTGTGGCCAGGAGAGGAAGGATTGCTGGGGTATCTACTCGCATCTAAGAACTTCTGTGAGAAAAATATCCAGTTTCCTTCTACACACAGGGTTGATTGTTTCGGACGGAGGGTGGCCAGCTTGGATGTGGACGGGGTCATCAAAGTCTGGTCTTTTAACCCCATAATGCAAACTAAAGCTTCATCCATTTCCAAATCTCCATTGCTCTCACTGGAATGGGCGACCAAGCGTGATCGGCTGGTGAGTAGTCTGCGTGTGGAGGCTCGAGAGTCACAGAGGATGTTGCATAGTAACTTCTAGACAGCTGCACTGAGGATAAGATCAGAGCAACAGTTTGTTTCTGCTCGAGTGGGACGTGGGGAACTGAAGCCTGTAGGGTCTAAGAAAAACGAGTGGGGAGTGTGTATTGAGCAAGGAATTCACCGCTGGTTGCCCTGAGACAGAAGTTCCCAAGACTCAGTGCGGGTACAGCAGGACAGAAGTAGCTCCTTTAAGAGAAGTGCCCCTCTCCAGGCAGAGCAGGCAGCCACTTGTAAACGCAGGCAGAGGCAAGGTGGTAGAACAGCCCCTGGGAACTCCGCAGCAGGGAGCTGAGGAGCTTTACTCGCACCCTGAGCTCAGGGTGTGAAAAGGGCTCCACGGCCAGTTTTGTACTGGTGCCTTATGAGTTGGGGGTTGGTGTGTGCATAAGGAGCTTGGGGCTTGTTTAAATATCTTGACGGTTTCCTGTAGCGCATTTTCTCCAGTTCTGTTACCAGAGAGGAGCCTGAAATTATATGCATTCTTTCTGAGTCCTAGAACTGTTGCTAGTGTTTCATGCCCTTGGCGAAGAGACAGGGCTGCCTGAGGAGGCAGGCCTGCAACTGAGGGAACATTGTTCACATTCTGGCACTGATGACGTGTTGCTGCTAAACCCAAAATGCCACCTGTGAAGAGCTGGTGCTACAGCTTGTCTCTTTCTTCTGTTTTGCTCTTAAAAAGGAAGTTGTCTATGCAGTTGTCTTGATGTTTCTTCTGCTTTGTGGAGTTTATTTCCTACTTACCGATAGAAAGATTCTTCTTTATGAAATATATGGGCATTCAGCAGCAAATCAGGCTGTGAAGTGAGAAGGATCTGGCTTGCTGAATTCTTTTTAAAAATGCACATCTCCATGGTTTTACTTTTGATTTAAATTGTGGCACCATTGATAAAGCATGTGTGAGCCCTTATGAATTATTTTGTTCTCCCCTGGATGAAAGGAGGTGGTTTCTACTTGTTTTTTCTCTTAAACTTAGATTGCTAATTCTGTGCTAGTCTTTCCTTGCTCACCTAGATATTGCAACTGCACCTATGTTTTGCATCCTATAATGTTGAGCTATACTCTAGAAAGTGGCTTTTACTCCACCTTGGTGCCTGTCAGATCTTTTTATCATTGCAAAGCAGAGCTTTCACTCTGACTTCTATGGCTCTGGGGTATTCCTACTCACTGTGCTATGCACAAAAAGACAAGATGTACCCTAATGGAGTGATGTTTAATCCGAATGCCTAAGTAGGAAAAAAAAAAAATTGCTTTATGGTGTTGGTGGTTGTTGGACAGCATCGTTGTACTCACTCACACTCCTATCTCCTCCTTGCTGGTTTCAAGCTATTGCTTGGCAGTGGGGTTGGGACGGTTCGTCTTTATGACACAGAAGCAAAGAAGAATCTCTGTGAAATCAGCATTGATGAAGACATGCCCAGGTAATTCTGGAGTAACAATTTTATTTATTTATTTATATTAAAAAATGGGTTTGTGTTTGACTGTGAAAAGGTAGATGAAGTCTCAATGTTCCTGCTTCTTTTCTGCAACTTCAGGACTGTCTAGCCTTCATGCAGAGTGCAGCCCCTGTCTGAGCAGTGGAAAACTGCCCAGTTAAATGTGAGACACTCAAAATCTGTCTAAGCACATGAATCCTGTCCTCCTTTGCAGTGCACCCTGTCTTGAAGGGTCTCAATGGGAAAGCTTGTAGTCAAGTGTTGTGCTGGAGGCAGTTGCTGGAGAGAGGCAATTCGGACTGTGTTGTGTTTCAGGATCCTCTCCCTTGCCTGCAGCCCAAGTGGGGCCTCCTTTGTCTGTTCCGCGGCAGCTCAGAGCCCCATCTCCCACATGGACTTCTCAGCCATCAGCTCTGGGGCCAAAAGCATGAACCAAGTTCCTGGGAAGCTGCTACTCTGGGACACTAAAACGATGAAGCAGCAGGTACTTGCTGGGTTTCTTTCCTTTCTCAGTCTGCTTGCTGAGAATGAGTGTGTTCTGTTTCGCTTTCTAAATTATGATGACTTTCTCTTGATACCCTTCTTTTTTCCCCCCTTCCTCACTTCCCCTCTATCCTGTGCAGGATAAAAATGAATAGTGTAAGTAGCTGTGTTGTTTGGGTAGGGTTTTTCTTGTTTTGTTGGTGTGTTGGTTTTTTCTTTTGAGGGGTTTTTCAAAATAGTCTCCGTAGCCTTGTTTCTATCATGCAGGCACGGTTTGTGACGTGAAGTGTCTCAAGTGGACTGAATGATACTTTGCTCAGGGTTTCTCCAGTTACACTGTGCTGAAGGGTTTTTTTGTTGCCATTTCCCCTGCCCTGCCTGTCTTTAACGAAGTGCTTCTTTCAGAGGTTTCATCTTATATCATCTTCTCCATTGTTTGGATTTAGATGGGTCAGATTCTGCCAGGGAATCCTGTCCCATCCCTTGCCTTTGCCCTTAAGAAATGCTGTCCCTGACGTGTAGGAGAAAGCAACATACTCAAGTTAATGCTTGCCAGAAGCTGATTTTGGAGCCTTTAGGCCATGGCCAAAAAAGCTGTGGCTTGGCTGATGTGAATTGTTGGTTTAGTGTTACAGTAAAATGCAGCTGCCAGCCTTGCAGTCTGTAGTCGTGAAAGGTGTAGGGCACCAAACTGCAGGAGGAGTTCTTGCTACTACATACAGTCTCTCTTCCCTCCCCCGGAGATCAGCTCCTCAGCACCCCCCATCTCCGTTTGTTGGTATTAATGCAGACTTTCCTTTCCAGCTGCAGTTCTCCCTGGAGCCTGAGCCTATTGCTATTAACTGCACAGCCTTCAACCACAACGGCAACCTGCTGGTCACTGGGGCTGCAGATGGGATTGTTCGTCTCTTTGGTATGTTGGAATTGGGAAGTGAGGTGACCCCTTGGTGTCCCCAGCTGGCTGCCTCTAGCACTGTTCATCTGCCAGCAGGGAGGCAGCTGTGGGACATGCCTGAACACCAAGGTGGAAGCTATTTTCTCTCCTCCACAGTAGCTCTCAGGAGTGAATTGACATAAACTTCTGGTCTGGGTGCTGAGGTGGAGGCTGCAGTCCCAGGTCTGTGGGAGGATGGAGCTGGCAGCAGCTGTGAGGGTGGACAGGATAGCAAGGGGAGGAGAAGAAAGGTGGCAGTAGGGCTTGGATGCAGAATGCCTGCAGTTGACAGTGTGAGCAGCCCTGTAAAGCTGGAGGAAGAGGTGAGTAGTTACAGGCAATGACTTTTGTGGCCAGTGTAAAAGCCACATGATGGAGAATTAAGCACAGGGTGGTGGGATTGGATTGGGCTCCCCCAGGCTGGTTTAGAAGGCTGGGACAGAGACCTTATGAATGTAAAGGACCTCTCTCACTTCACCTCATCTCTGCGCGAGTACGAGGAGTGTTCAGTACTGATTCTTCCCTCAGATATGCAGCAGCATGAGTGCGCCATGAGCTGGAAGGCACATCATGGGGAAGTCTACTCCGTTGAGTTCAGCTATGATGAGAACACAGTCTACAGCATAGGCGAGGATGGCAAGGTAGGCTCTGGGTGACCTACTGGTCAGCTGGCCGTGAGATCCCTTCCGGAGTCTTCCCCATGTAATGGGGATAGCAGTAAAAATACCCTCAGAATCTGGAGGATCTGTGGGCTGCTAAATGCAATCTTAGGTGTGCAGCACAACCATGCTGCATTCAGTCCCTGCAGAGAGGGTGGCTGGAAAGCGTACAGACAGCTGGAGCTGTCTCGGACCTTGTCACCAACAGTAGGATATGTAGACATCCCCTCCCCAGGGAATCCACGTGAAGGTGACCTTTCTGTCCCACTGAGATCATCGCCACATTTGAAATCTGGGATTCACCCAGGGAGCAGATCCTTGACTGCTTTGCATAAATTTCCTGGTCAGCCTCTCCCTGTTGCTTATAATAAAGGCTTAAATTTCTGCAGTTCCGCAGCCTTCAGCAGTGGAGGTGTGGCTCAGGGAGGGGACTGCCTGAAGGTGTGGGTCCTTGGCTGGTCAGAGTTAAGTGAATTCCCACCAGGATCCTGCATGCAATGTGGAAGGACACATAGGCAGCAGTGCTCGTGGAAGGTAGGGCGTATGTGTGCCTGGATAGTAGGCACTCTTACAGCCTTTGCAGCCTATGTTTTATAAAAATGCCATCTTCTGTTTGAGAGTAATAGCCACTTTGCTTAAAAATGACAAATGGCCCCTCTAATTTCATCCCAGTCAATTTAACTATGGGCTTTTGTTATCTCTTTTTGTCATTCTAGTTTATTCAGTGGAATATTCACAAAAGTGGCTTGAAGGTGTCTCAATACGACCTTCCCAGCGAAGCTACGGGTCCTTTTGTCCTGTCTGGGTACAGTGGATACAAGCAAGTCCAGTTCCCACGAGGAAGGCTTTTTGCTTTTGACTCTGAGGGCAGTTATATGTTGACATGTTCTTCTACTGGGGGAGTAATTTTTAAGGTAAGTCTGAGAAGTGATGGAGAGTATTCCTGCGCCTCCATACAAGCTCTTGTTGTTACAAGGCTGCAACAGCAGCCACTGGAAGTTCTCAAGCAGCACCTACCCATCTCTGCTCTGTGAAAGCTGCTGCTTAGTTTCATGCAGTGTGTGGCGTTTAGCAAGTGTTTGAGCCCTCTGTAAGCGTTTGGCCCTCTGTATGTAGCTAGACTATGTGTGCTCCTTGTTCTTAAAGCTTAGCTGCAGCAGTTTTCCTTAGTGCCCAAGTACCTCGGACAAAGTTTTAATTTTTTCTAAAGGTATTGATACATGCCAGTTTTATGCAAAATGTGTGATTATTGACTGATGCTTGTCTGTAATCTGCCTTGTGTGCTTGCTGATGTTAGTCCCAGCCTGATTCTGTCCTCCTACCGTGTACTGAAATGAAATGAAATTAAATGTAATGCTGAACAGTTCCAAGTAGCCAAATTTCTGTGCCACAGGAACAAGAGGTTACTGGTTGCATGCCCCTTGCCTGCCTCCTTTTGAGTCAATACCCATCAATATAAGACATTGCAAGGCAGATTAGATGGAATTTTTCTTCTCATCTGGGGCATTGAGAGCATCCACATGAGCTATAGCTTAGACTTACGTGCTCTTCATCAGCGTGTGCTCTTAGCCTGCCTTGTTCCATTACTGAAGCTGAGCCGCTTGAGAATGCGTGCTTCTGTTGTGAGGCTGGAAGTTTGTTTCCTCATGTTTACTAATACATCTCAAATCTTCATGATTATCAGTATACAAAATTAAAAAGAAAGGGATATGGGGTCTGTAGCAGGCTTTGGCTGCTTCTGTGGGTGTATTGCCTCCACTGCAGAAACTTGCCTCCTTAAAATTTTATTCTTTCCTTCTTTTAGTTAAATGGTGAGGAAAAGGTTCTGGAGAGCTGCCTTTCCCTGGGAGGACACCGAGCTCCTGTGGTCACAGTGGACTGGAGCACAGCCATGGACTGCGGAACCTGCCTCACTGCCTCCATGGATGGGAAGATTAAATTAACAACCTTACTGGCTCAAAAGTCTTAACTTGGGCAGTGGTGAAGGGAAAGAGCAACAGGCTTGACAAAACCAGTGTTAACTCCACAGGAACAAACTGCATGGGAGAGAAGGCAAACCACAGTCCCTCTTCTCATTGTAGCTTTTGCCTCTTGACAAACGTTAAACACATTTGCCAAACCACTGTGCAATAGAATGCCGGTATGGGACCCGATCAGTGGCACCACTGAAAAATAAGTCTCCACTGACCCATTGTGGCAGCTGGACTCCCTCCGTTAGGGAGTCTTGAGTAGCACGTGGCTAGAAGGCTGCTGGGATCATGCCAGGGGTTCTTCAGAAGAAGGTGAGGCTGGAGGAGGTACGCATGAAGCAGCACAGTGCATGGTGATAAGATGGTTCAAACTGGAAAGGCCTGTGCAAAACCAGAGTATTCTTTCAGTATAGCATTTGTTGTTGTGCTTTTTTTGTTTTGATTTTTTTTTCCATAAAAAGAAAATATTCCCTTGCACTTGATTCCTGTCCTCTTTTTGGTTTTTGCTGCAAAGCATGGAGGGTGGCTGGGGCAGTGATGTGCCAAGAAAGTGCTGCATGGCGAAGAGGCCCCTGTGCTTTCACCAGGTGCTTCTGGCACAGATACCTGCACACTGCAGGGAACCAGTGCAAGACAGCCAGGGACAAAACCAGTTGCGTTTGCTTGGATGTATTGTGTTGCCTGGCGCTACCTGCTACCAACAAGAGGAGAGATCCTGAGCGTTTCCTTAGAAATGCTTGTGTTGGAGTTCAGAAGCTACATCATGCCAAGCAACTACCTGATGGCAGACAGGAGGGAGTGCCAGTCTGAGCATGTATTATGCTGTCACTGGAGCTGTGACACCTTCCACCCCGCTAACATCAGGGCAAGTGCTGTGCTCAGGTCTTTGAATGGACTGCTAAGCAGCCACACTTCGTCTGCTTACACATCACCACGGAGCTTACTACTGCTTCTGTCCTTGGCCTTTATTGGGAGTTTACAGTGCCGTTCCCTAGCAGAGCTCTCATTCTCAATTATGTGAAGAACGGGTCCAACTTACTGTTTGAAGATACCTTTGGTATTCTCCAAAGGCCATTTTGGTTTTGGAGCTTGGACATCCATTAACATTCACCGATGTGAAGGGTGTTCACGCAGAGAGAACACAGACCACTCTTTCAGTCTGGTTTTGTCAAGTGTGCTTTGGTGTGTTTGTGAGGAGTGGCTTATCCAAGTTGTGACACCTAGCTATCTCCTTGTGGTTGGAGAGGTGGGGACTGGGCCAGCTGCATCGCCATAGCTGGCAGCTTCCACTGCTGCCCAGCCCCACGTGGGGTGTGATGGTTCTCTCTGCTTCCAGGTCTCAAATGGGGTTGAGAGCAAGACTTGCTTGGCTAACTCTATGGCCATTCTTCACTGGTGGCATCACACCTCACAACATAACTTGGTCTCTGAGAAGGTTGTTGCCATCTTTCTGCCTGGAGGTGATGGATACAGTCTGTAGCTGTTTTGTCTGTTTTGTGTAGCCCGAGGAAATCTACAGTTAAAGCTGAGGTCAGACTCGGGCAAAAGGGTCATTAAAGCAAGTAGGGGGTCTAGCTGAATAAAGCTGGGCCTGTGGTGTGAAATTTCCATATCACTAGGGATGTTTGTGCCTTGAAAGCACGGCATCATCAAGACTGGAAGGGGCCTCATCTCTTCCCTCCCCACCCTCCTCAAAGCAGCGTCAGCAAGGGCAGGTTGTACAGGGCCACATCTGCTTTGGAGCATCTCCAAGCATGGAGACTCCACAACCTCTCTATGGCACAAATAAGCCATGAGGGGGCTGAGCTGGGCCCCCAGCCCATGGGCCCAGGAGGCCCACTGAGGTGTAGGTAGAGGCTCTGTCATGGTGTCCCTTGTCTCCGGCTGTGCCTGGCCTGCTTCTTCACACTTTCCCCCTGACAGGCTACAAATCCATCAGATCCCTGTAGGATCTGCAAAGCTTCCATGGCCAGCAGAAGCTCGCCCACCACCTCCTGCCCAGACCACCAGGGGGAATGGCTCTAAAAGGCAGGAAGAGCCTGGTAACATGATTAGCAGTTGCCCAGTGCTAGACCCTGACCTGAGCACAATCGTGTCAAGCCCCCCCAGAGGAAAAGGACAGAGATGGTGCTCCCTCTCGGAGACATCTGCGGGACTGATTCTCATTCAAAGCAAGGGGCAGAGAGAGACATCCTAACTGCCTGCATAGGAAGAGCGCCCGAGTGGCCCTTCAAAAATAAAACTCTTCTCACTTAAACCTGCTGGGTCTGAAGTGCTCCCAACTGTGCAGCAAAACTAACACACATACTCGATGACGGAGTTTTTAAAATACCAAGCCGCAACAGAACACTTGGAATTAATAGCAGGGTAGTGGCTGCATGAGGTGGAAGGCAAACGTTTCCAGGCTAGATTCATTTCCCTGTGAGCCCTCTTTGATTTCTAGCACTGGCGCTTCCTCTGCTTCAGCATCTTCTCGTCGCTCACCATGTTCAGGGTTCAGCTGTGGCTGGGGAAGGGCAGGAAAAGAAAAGGCTGTGTCACTCGAAAATGGATCCTGGAAGTACAGCACTAACGCACAGATCCAGATACCGAAAACCAAACCCTCAAATGTGTCAACCACATTGAAGTTACAGCCTATGGTTTACAGACACACGTGTAAAATTGCATTACATGGAGAAACAGATCAACTACTTATGGGTTTTTTTTTTCCTTATTTCTTGTCCAGCCCTCTCTTCCATCTCTCTCAAACTGCTATATTTGGCTGTGACCCACCATGTTAGTCTCCCAATGACTTCTGAGGTTAAGGCTTGGTTCTGCCTTGGTTCTTCCTGAGTCACATGCAAAGTGGACAACTTTTCTTTCAGGTCCTAGTTTTGCCTTGCCCTCTGCATGCATGTTTTTGACTGCATCTCCAGCTGTTGGGAAATGTCACCAACTTGTAGGCAAAGGCAAACCAAAAGGAACTCAAAGAGACTGCCTAAAGTTACTCACTTCTGTGGAGATACATAAGGTGGGGGGGGGCGTAGAGACTGAATTTGTCGCCTGCTGATAGAATATAAAATGTATTAAAATCTCAATGCAGGGTGTCCAGCTCTGCTCTTGCTTAGGGACTGTCCCCTGGGAGGCGAGGCTATTGGCCTCAGCGGCTCTGCTGGGACTCCTAGCTCACAGTTTTTACCCATCATGATAAATGCCTCTATATTCATCAACATCAGTATCATCTACTGCTACAACAGCAACAGAAGCATCAAGAGAAATCAATCAATCAATTGCAAAATACAGCCAAAAGATAATAAGCAACACAGAAAAAAAGTGGAGGAACAGAATCATACGTGATCCAGCAGAAAAAAAGAATCACCTCCAATCCACCAAGCAAACTAAAGCTCACCTTTCTTCTTAGTTTACCCACTTGATTGGCCACCTCAGAACAGCTGTTCTTCATCTGTCCCTGGAAACTGAGCTGGGACTCTCTCTTTCTCCCTGCATATACCACCATCTTTGTCCAAGATTCCTCCAGAAGTATCTTCAACCTGCACAGCAAATGAATAAGGAAAAAGTGAAGCAAAGCATCAGCCGGCCTTTTTCACATACTCTTACAAGCGGTACAGCGATGGCTTGCTTCATCTTTAAGGTGAGTGACAGGCCAGGAATTACTGAGCACAGCCATCACTCCAGCACCTTGCAGCACTCGGAGGGCCCAAAGTTTATCTGAACAGAGGAAGAAAAGAATTCCTATCCTCCCAGGAGAACTGCAGGTAGCCTGCATTTGTCAGGCCTTTTGCAGCTTTTTAAAACCATAGGCTCATGCACAGAAGCACTTTGCAAGATCAAATGCAAGGCTTGAATTTACTCACAGTTATGTACATGCTTTTCCATTAGGGTTCAGTAAAGCTTGATTTCTATTCAAAGTGGTATTTCTTTAAAGCACTAAAAAGCCATGCCGGGTACGTTCTTCCTCCAGTGCAATGCTTCTTGCCCGCATTTCGTCCAGAAGCGCTTCCAATCGGCATTTCATCTTGACCAGCTTCTTTGCTTTCTTGCTTTCACTCCCACACTTTTAAAATCGAAAAGATACATCACATACAGAGCACAGGAACAGGATCTGTATGTAGAACGTGGAGACAGCGTTCTCTGGAAAGATGATGTCTCCTAAGCCCAGTCTCTTCTCACAGCTCTCAACCACACATCTCTCTCCTGCCCGCAGCACACCCATCAAAAAAACCATGCTAATGAACACAAGTGCCCACTTATTGTTCGCCAAGCAGATACAAAACACTGGAGCACCAGGGGAGTGAGGAAACATATAGACCTTTCCCCTGAGGGTGCCCTGCCCAAAAACCTGGGGGGTTCCCCACAGCCCACCTGATCTTTTCGTAAATTACCTCATTGCCAGAAGCCGCTCACACCACTTCCCTGGGCAGCCTGCTCCAGTGCTTGATAACCCTTTTGGTGAAGAATTTTTTCCTATTACCTAATCTAAACTTCCCCTGGCACAATGCGAGGCCGTTTCCTTTTGTCCTATCGCTTGCTACTTGGGAGAAGGGACCAACCCCCACCTCTCTACACCCTCCTTTCAGGGGGCTGCAGAGAGCAATAGGTCTCCCCTCAGCCTCCTCTTCTCCAGGCTGAACACCCCCAGCCGCTCCTCACAGGACTTGTTCTCCAGACCCCCCACCAGCTCACTGCCCCTCTCTGGGCCCGCTCCAGCCCCTCAGTGTCTGCCTTGCCGTGAGGGGCCGCGGTGGCTGCTGCTGACAAAGCCTGGAACGTGCAGCAAGGCTTGACCCCGTCTCGCCGCCCCAGGGGCCCGCTGGGGGCTCGCAGTGGCGGGGGCAGAACCCGCCNGGCTCCCTGGCGGCCCCGCTCCGGGAGGCGGCTCTGGGACCGCTGCCGGGGGCCGCCCGGCTTTCCCGGTTCCCTCCTCCCTTTCCCGGAGGTTGCCGGGGCCGGCGCGGCTGCCTTTGCTCCCCGGCCGCCCCGCAGGGCTCTAGGGGACAAAACCAACCTCCCCCGCGGACCTGGGGCCTGGCGAGGGGGCGTCCCGCGGGGAGGGCGGGCTGCGGCATCCCCTGCCCCTTGGGGTGCCCCCGGGATGAAGTCATGCCGCCCCCCCCCCCNATGCCCCCCCCCCCCCCGGGTCTGGTTGTTTTCCCTTTGGTCAGAAGCTACAGCGCGATGAAGATGAGGAGAAGGCCCGGTCCGGGAGCGAAGAGGAGCAGGAGCTCCAGCCAACACCCGACGAGGCTCCTGGAAGCACCGCCAGCACAGGGGGAGGCAGCGACCGTCGTCCAGCTCTCCCACCCCCTCCTGATGCTGGGGCTGGTGCCGACGCAGAGAGGACATCCTGGGAGGACTCTGAGGACGATGTTCTGAAATATGTCAGGGAGATCTTTTTCAGCTAACATTGTCCCCTCTGCGGCTCCCCAGGAGCAAAGGGGACGGTGGGGAGGGTGTCCCCTGCCACAGCGCTGAGGACAGTGGGAGGAGGGCCCGGAGTGGGCTGTGTATCTGCCTTTGTTGGTGGCCTGTGGGGCTGGGAGAAGGCCAGGGAGAGAAAAGGAGAGGGGCACTCACTTCTCCAGGTGTGTGCTGGGTTCAGTGGTATGGGGCTCCAGATTAGGAGACATTTCTATTTGGCATCTCAGAGCATGGACATATTAAAGAGAACATTTGGGTTTCTGTGAGTGTCCCTTTGGTGGGTCAGTGTTGGGACTGGCGGGGAGCATGGAGTTGCTGGCCCTGCACGGCCTTGGCTGGCCCTGCATAGCCGGATAGTCATGGTTCAGCCTTGGGGCTCCCTTGTCCTTTCTGTTGCTCTGTGACAGCTGCAGTGGGGCCTGGCAGGCTCTCCCTGTTGGAACTGATGCTGAATTTGCCTTCAGGCTCAAGCACACCTCCCATGGCTGAAGAAGATATGGGTGGGAGCAGACTGGTAGGGGCAGGGACCATCCCAAGGGGTCTGAGCCCATGCCAGTGTGCATGGGGGTCTAGGAAGTGATGACGATGGCCCGGTCCAACAGGGGGATGAACAAACCACGTGAGGCCGGGGCAGGTGCAAGAGCCTTTATTGAAATCAGTCAAACCAGCATCACCAGCCACATCTCCACGAAGACTGCAGCAAGAGAGAAAACAGACCCTGAAAGGGGTGGGGGACAAAGCAGGCACTCTGAGGTTACAGACACAGCATGGAGTGGCGCTGTGCGCCGCCACGGCGGAGAGACCCATCCAGTTGCTCTGGCTACGATGGCTCAGCCGGGGCTCTGCACCCCGGCCTTTGGCAGCCCTGGCCCTGCTTCCCCGGCACTCCCGTGCGTGGGGGGTGCGTTGGTCTGAGTTACCTCTGCGGTGAGCTGCCCCCTGCACAGGACCAGTTCTCCTGGAGTCTCAAAGGCTGCTGGAGTGCTGGGCTCAGCCCCCTAGTATCAGTGGGGACAGACCTGGGGCTCTGCACCAAAATCCTCTGCTTCCTTGTGGAAACCCTTCTCATTAAGGCTCTGTTCAGTGTTCAGCAAGTTGTTAGGCTGCCCCTCCTGGTGCTCTGTGCTGGCTCTCATCTGTCCCCTTCATGGTCCTCTGGGTCAGGGCTAGAAATGCTGTCACTGATGCTGTGCCCCAGGCTGAGAGGTGTGTTACACACTGCTGTTCCTATGAGCTTCCACGCTGTGCTGTAGGTGCTGGTGTCTGCTGCTTGCTCGCTGCAGGAGCGCTGCACACAGCTGTGTGCCAGAGCATGGCTGGACATGGGCCTCTGCACTAAGGATCAAATTCCTGACAGTGACTAAAGCTGTAGTGGGATTATAAGGTTATCAATAGCTCTTGCATCTTCTTCACTGTCAAATCTCAATGGGCAGGGCCTCCTCAGTAAAAGGACTTTGGCACGGGTGTGTGTGTTTTTTTCCAGTTGAGGTACGTAGTGGTAGTGAGAATCTGGAGCAGTAGCAGAGCCTGAGCCCCAAGCAGTGCCAGGAAGCCCCCAGTGAAATCAGAGGGGTGAATCCACTGCGAGGTTTGGAGAAGAAATGTACCCAGGCCTCCAGACAGCATTATCATCTTGATGATGAGTACGATGAGGATAACCTTCCAGCCCTCTCTCTCCTCTGTGCACTTCACATGTGTCACAAAAATGGGGTAGAAGATGCTGAAGACCAGGCAGGCATACACACAAACCCTGGCTAGCACCATTCCTGCCAGGCTGATGCCCATCACCTGCAGATGCTCATACTCCAGGCACTGCAGCTCCCTGGCTGTCTCATTCCACAGGCAGAAGTTGTAAAAGCCAATGCGTTTGTCAGGGAGGTCGACCAGGTTCCCGGCTTCCCACAGCAGCGCGTAGAGCATCAAGGCCAAGGTCCCGGCAGCCTGCAGGAGGTTCAGTGCACAGAGCAGGTCCCTGGTGCACCTCAGACCCATCCTGGTGCCTGCATGCTTTCTTGATAGCATGGTAAAGACTGCTGTGGGGACGCCTGCTGCAAAACATGAAGGAGGGGGGACACCTTTGTTATTTTGTGTTACGGCACCCTTCTCAAGATGTGCTCTGAGCCTGTGTCACTGAGGTCTGGGGACTCCTCTTGCAAGCGGAGCAGGAACATCTCAGTCCTGCCTCTGACTGTGCTCTGCATGTGTTACTGGGTCAAAGAGGTGCATTTTTGGTCACAGAAAAGGCTGCCTAATGATGTCCCATGTGTGGCCCAGCACTGGGAGGACAGTCTGGCTCCCTTTGCCTCACACATGGCCTTTGCACCATGGTCTCGCATTGGACAAGAGAGGCATTTGTCAGCAAACTGCAGTGATGGGAGGGGAGCAAAACACTGCTGCCTGGTAGGGAGAGGGTTAAGAGCTATTCTGGGAAAGTGCTTTTCTTTCAGTTCTGGTCAGATAAGGACATCCCTTGTGATCTGTGGATGGCTGAGTAAAATGCAGGCATGACAGAGTCTGAAGTGCAGGCCTCCCCCTGACTCCCGGCCCTCCCATCCCCGGCTCTGGGACACCCGATGCCATTGATGCCCCTTGTTTCCAGCATCCACAGGCCCCTGAGGCTCTTTCGTGCCTGTACATTCCTGGGCAGCTGATGGCCCACAGCCCTGCTCCCCACTGAGGCTTGTGGACACAGTGCTCCTCTGTCCTGGTTGCCAGAGGACTGATGCCCCAGGCGGACAGGCAGTTGTCCAGCACAAAGAGGCACCCGGACCTACCTGCAACCACTGGCCCTCCTCTGGGGCCCAGGGAGAGGGGTGCTATGGAGACAGACCTGTGATTGCTCCTCCTTGCTCCTCTCCCGGGTGGCCTGGCAAAGCCCCGCTCCTCTGCCAGAAAGGTGGACTGTCCTCTGTCCTCTTGCAGGCTTCTGCTTCACGCTGAAAAGCAGGGAAGTGGCATCAGGAAGAGGTATCCCTGGCTGCAGAGCCACGCGGCATTGCAGCAGTGGCCACCTGGGTCTGTGCAGAGGCACAGACACAGGGCAGGGAGCTCAGAGACCTTGGCTTCAAGCTCAGCCTCTGGCTTAAGGCTCTGCAAATAATCCCTTTCCTGCCTTTGCCAAGCATTTTCTCCTGTGAATCATTTACCACCTTCCCTCAAGAAGTTCACAATGTCGGTTCTGCTGTCTCCCGTCCACTGCCCATTGCCCAGTGGTGTACAATCCCGAGGTCCTGGATGTCCCAGGCCTTCACCCCACAGCTTCTTGTGGATTTGGTACAGCTTCTGAGTTTTTGGAGTGCGGGGAGAGACTCCATGCAATCTATACCTGGTGCATGGCTGCAGTGATGGTGACTAAAGACCCTTCTGCATCCATCTCCCACTCCCTGTCTCCCTGGATACTTGGGAGTGGGCACCTATGTTTGTTGTGCACAGGGATAAAGCTTCTCTGTCTCAAACTTCTCCTGCTCTGCACAGTGATAGCCAGGAGGAGCACAAACAGCATGGAAGGGTGTCACAGCATCCAGACACTGACCTGTCCCCTTCCCCTGGTCAATGCCTCACTACTTCTTGTAGCTTCCCTTGGAGGACTTCTTCGCAACAGGCTTCTGGAGAGACTGGAAGGTCACACGGAGGATGCCCATTGTTCTGGATCTACAATGAAGACACAAACAAGTAGGAAAATACCCATGCTTGGGCCCAGCGCATGCTGCAGGATGAGACCTCACGCACGAGTAATTTCACCAGGGTTTGTCTTGCCCCTTGTATTGCCTCTTGGCTTGTCTATCTTTACATGTGCTCTCCTGCAGCCAAGCATCGCTGCTCTTCCTCTCCCTGTCCCATAGGGGCTGACGCCTGCCCACTCTTCTCCCTGCCTCGCAGCCCTCAGAAGGAGAACAGGCTGTGCTTGGAGGGGGCTCTTGGTTAGCTGACCAGCTCCCCGGGGGCTTCTGTCGGAACTCAGAGCTGGGACTGATACAGCCCACCCGGCTCCTGGCCCTGCCCCTGCCCACCCACCAGCCCTTCCTGTCTCATTCCTACAGACTGGTTTCCTAAGGAAGGCAGGCTTATAGAAAAACGGGGTTTTTGTTCAGTCATCTCACACTACATTTTATTCCCCCCCCCATCCCCCCAAAATATAAAAGAAATTAAAAATTGTCCTCGTTATATATGTTTACTAGAGAGCGGACAGATCATTCCTAGCAGGTTCGTGGAAATACATAGCTAGAGGGAGGAGAGCCACCTCGGAGCCCCTGTGCTGCTGGGTGATCCCTGCGTGTATGGGGGCTGGAGGGAATCCCATGGTATCTCTGCCCTCTCCTCTGCTTTGAGGCTCGTACCTATAAGGACCTATTTTCTTTTCCCAGCAATGCCCCTCTGTTAAATTGCACGCAGATTTTCCCCCTCAGCCTCCTGCTGCCTCCCCAGCCAAACCCAGCAGGTAAATCCCTATCCCCAGGTGTGCCCGTGACAGGGGCAGAAAGACGCCTGGTGCGAGCTGGGGCAGAGAGCGCGCAGCTGGCCTGGACGCGATGTCGGGTTTGGCAATGAAAGCCGAGACCTGGCACCCTGCCACCAAGTGCAGCCCAAGCCAGGGCATTTGTGAGCTCTGCAGCTTGGCCCCGAGGCCGGTGTGGAGGCAGCCTGGCTGAGAAACAGGGGATAAACAGGAAAGAGCCGTCACCCAGCATCCAGCTGGGGCTTTTCCCAGACAACTGCAGCCCCTCCGCCTCCAAGGAGGAGGCTGTGCCTTTGGCTGGGAGAGTCTGCGGCTCTGCCTCAGAGGTGCAAACAGGAGGAACCCAAGCACGGCACACTCAGCCCCGGCCTGGCTTCAGCCCCCTGTTTCTGAGCAGGCATCGCTGGAAGCACTGGACTTCCCCACGGGAGTGCTCTAAGCCTCAGTCTCCCAGGCAGAGAGAGGCTCCATGGGCACGGCTCAGGAGCTCCGTGGGTTGTCTGTGTGCGAGACGGGGCTCACAGGGACACTGCGCTGCCCGGTCCTTCCCTCTGCTGGCTCATGGGCAGGAGGTGATCCTGGGGCTGTGTGCTCCCCGGCGCTGAGCTGCTGGCTGAGTGCCTGGGCAAAGGCAGGGTGACGGGGAGGCCAAGGCACGCAGCTCTGGCGCAGGACCTGGCCTCTGGGCAGGGACAAACATCTCTGTGGAGCCAATGGACCCTGCTGCAGTAAACAGCCTGAACGCAAAGGGCTGAGGGAACGGGCGTTTTCTCTTGCATTGAAGAGCCCCTCAGAAGACTTGGCTTTCCTGCATCCCCTGTCCCTGACTGCTGAGGGGAGTAATGCTGTGCAAAAGCCGTGGGAAAGGAAGGCAGCTTTGGACTTGGCACCTTTCCTTCAAGCCGTCCGCTCCCTTGCAGGATCCCTCTTTCCCCCTCAGGCAGGATCGGCTGCGGGGAAACTACAGGTGAAGAAAGGCTGCTGACAAACTAAGGACTGCTGGCAAACAGAAACCAGCCAGCGGCACATGGACCCAACTGCGAGGAACTGCCCTGAAAGTGTCCCACAGCTGGGGAAGGACCTGCTCCCTCACAGACATTTGCACCCTGCAGCACCGCTTCTTCTCCTGGCAGCTCACAGAGCTGATGCCAGAGGCATTAAAAAGGTGGGGACCCAGTGGAGGATACTTACCGGCAGCCCATCCAGCTGGGTGTGGAGACGAATCAGGCTGGAGAGGGCCGAGGTGTCACCCTGGTGAGGCGAGACGGTTGGTGGCTGCTACCAGGTCCCGTCCAAGCTGGGGTGTGACACCACAGTCCCTTTTGTGTCACAGGCAGCTGCTTCTGCTTTCTGTTTCGGTTTTGTGTGCCATGCTCCTCCCTGATACTGCGTCAGCTAAACATGAGAAAGAAAACAAGCTGAGCCCAGCCACCGCCATCGGAGCTAGGGGCAGGTTTGCACTTTCTTTTTGCACTCGTGCTAACCGGTGTGAATCACTGGCCAGGCTAAGCTCACCCAGGAAAGCTGTGCTACTGGAGTGGCTTGGGTGTCCATGGGGGCTGAGATGAGTTTGGACACTTCTGTAGAGGTGACTGACCGTCCCAGTGCTGACCCCAGTACCGCAGCGCTGTCAGAGTTCACTGACCTCTTTACCCTTCTTGCACTTTGAATGGTGCTCCGTCCCTCTGCTTCCCAGCCCCAGCTTTGCCCGAGCTCCCCCTCGCACGCAGACGCAGTGCCTACGCAGGCACAGGAGAAGCAGCAAGCTGCCTGCTGAGACAGGAAACCTTTGAACCCTCAAGAGATGTAAGGGGCAAAACTCTCCTTCCTTTAGTCCTCCTGGCCAGATCCAGAACCATTTGACCTGTCCTATAAGCAGTCTTGGTGGTGGGGCTGTTAGAGACGTGTGTGATATGTGTGGGACACCTTGCTATGTTCTGTTCATGGAGTCCCACCAAGTAATTCCACATTTAGGCATGGTCTGGGAACATCCAGGTGGTACATAGGTTGTGAGCCTGTAGTGTTGGTACTCAGATCCAAGAGCACAAGGCAGGTGAAAGGAAATACGGGAGGAAGCCTTAAGAGAAGCTCAACAGATAGAGCCATCAGGCAGGTGGTGGTGGGGATGTGCCTTCCTATCTGTCCTGTGCATGTGGAATAACTCTAGCATTGTCAAGGACCAGGATCTGCATTGAGGCGGTTCAGATCACATATGGCTTGGGCAGGGGTTATGGTGGGAGAAATCAGGGGCAGGGTTGGAAGGCTTGCAGCAAATAAAGCCTGGCAGCCACAGCTGCTGAGCTGAGTGTGGTGAATGGCAGGGACAAAGAAGGAAGCCTTGGGGCTGAATACGGCCATCGTCTGACACTGGGGCTGCTGCCTGGGAAACTGAGGTATGAGCAGGGACCACCGAGGCAAGACCTATGTTCCAGTGAGGAGACATGCATTGGCAGGAGGCACGTTTGTGCTCTCAAGAGGGGCGGTCACTCAGTTTCACCTCACGCAACTCACTTTTCTGTCATTCGGGAAGGAAATAGGGGCATGACTTGGGCCTGGTGATCAGCCAGCTCCCTAGCTGACCTCAGCGCCGCAGGGAACGTTGCCATTTTACTACCACAGGCAGGAGTCGCAAGCATCCTTCACAATCATCCTCACTTTGTACTGGGGTCCTGCTTGCTGGGGCAATCAGGATGACTGCCACAATGGGTCTGCTCCATCGTGCCACAGCACTTCTCCCTCGAGCCACTGTCTTCCTAAATAAGTATCTGATACCCTACCTATATCCTACGCCTCAGCCTTCATGAATGGGACAGATGGTCACACATCCTGGCTTTAGCCTTTGTACACACCTCCATCTCTCTGTCCTTCTCTGCTCTGCTCTGAGCAATAAATACACCATTTGGGAACGTTACTTTTGGAGCTGGGCATGTTCCTGACTAGAGCTGGTTGCCTGATTGTGCACCTATGGCAGAAGCGCTCCTCAGTGTTTCCTGAAGAGCCTGCAGGGTCTCTCGGTCTCTGCCACTTGTAGTGCCTGCTGGGATGCCAAGGCTGCCAGCAGGGAGAGGTACAGTCAGCCTCTAGCTCAAGACTTGCCCTTGGTACCACTGACCACCTTATTCTGGAGGCCTCCTTCCACATCTTTGTCTGCTTCTCTGGCAGGTAGTTCCCTTGCCTTCTCCTTCCAGGCGTTTGGGCAGGGAAGGTTGTGCCTGAAGGCTAGGCAGGATGTAATATGCCCTGCTGTTCTCCTTCCTAGGGACATTTTACAGGTGTCCCCTGGCTGCTCTTTTGGCTTCAGATGCTCCGTCTATCTGATGATGGAGCAGTTGGGAAGGATAGGTGTGATGGGTGTGGGGTGGAGTGAGCAGGGAGATGATCATCAACATGTCTCGTGGAGAAAGAATGGGAAGGGAGAGGAGAAAGGGAGCGGGGCTTCTATGTAGATATGCCTGGAGGTAGGAGAGATTGGCTGGAATGTTTGGGCTGCTGGAGCCTGGTGTGTGTGGGAAAGGAGAGCACTTCCCAGAAGCCATCTTCCGCTAAATTCCTGTGCAAACCTTTCTTCCTAGAATTGCTTCCTGAAATAGAAATGTAATTTCTTGTGTGCACTAAGGAGATGTTCACATGACTTCACAGCGGAATGAACTGCTCTGCAGGTCTTGGGGTGCAGTTAAAGCACACGCAGCAACACTGTCAGCAATTATTAACAATCACAAGCATGAGATAAGCTGGGACTTTCAAAAGTGTTTTGCTTATTTTAGCCTAGTGTTTTAAAAGTAAGCTACTACACTTGCTTCCCACAAGTTGGAGATGACCCTGGTCCTCATTCCTGAGGGAATCTCCACAGCAAAACTCTCTGCCCTCTAGTTAATCAGAAACCTTCTCAGCTATAGCTAGTACTGCCCCATTGTACCAGACTTGAGGGATTCCTGTGGGAATGCTTAGACTGATGAGAAGAGATTCCACTTCATATTTTTCTACATTGTTTAGAAATCACTTTTATTCAGAAGAAGTCATTAAATGACTATTTTTTTCTCATCTGTAATCTGCTGACAACTCAAAATAAATAGATCTCGGTGAAATGAGACTCTATGCTTTTCTTCTGTAGGTGTCACGAGGAGGTTGCTGGCCTTAGCTCTTCACAGAGCTCTTTCTGGAGGTGGAGTCTGCCTCACAAAACCCGTATATACTGTTTGAGACAAATGATACTTTTTTCAGGAGAGACTCCCTACTAAACTGGTTTAGAATTTGGGATACTTCTTTATGTGGCAAGAGAAACTCCATGTGTACATTAGCCAATGTGTGTGAACTAGGTATCTCCCTCGCTGGTAGAGTCATAATCCATAACCAAAGTCTTGGGAATTGTTTAAGCAAATCAGATACATGACACTTTAATGTGCCTTATTGGCTGAAGAACTGGGGCTCCAAAATATACCCGGGTATTTTGCAGCATGTTGTCATTTCATTTTTCAGGCAGTTATGGCACAGAGAACTGCAATGTGTCTTATGCCTGGTAGGCTTTACTCTTCCCAAAATTTATGTCTTAGCTTGCTGTCCTGGTTTTCTTGGGCCTTGTGCTTTTTGAGGGGAGCATCTCCTTCGTTCTCCTTTCTTCCCGTTTTGAATTGTTCTTTGTACTACGATCGTGACCTGAGCCAAAAATGAGGAAAAACCAAATCCATATCAACTACTATGGAGTCACTACTACCAAAAAAGTTCATGGCCTTGGTTTCCTTCACAAGAAACTGTGGTATCATGGCAGAAACATTTCCTTTACTAAAGGAGAGCCACAGCATGATGCAAAATCTTGTACTAAAATGTGGAAACTTCACCACAGGCACAGGACCTGGTTTTATTGCTCCAGCGATATGATATTCTATTGCCCCCTCTCCCCCCAAAAGGCTAATTCCAACGTTTCACAGAATTAGACCCTTTATGACACACTGATATGAAAAGCAATGAACTCATGGCTAGCGCCTCTCCCACCAGTAACCACAGAAGGACAGTGCAGGTTAGAGGCATTATCCTTTGCCGTAGCGATTTTCCAAACTCTTTTGCCTGGGCTGTTCACAAAGAAGCTAATGAGCTTCTGGACCTCTAATGTCTCAGCTCCATGACACCAGTTCTGGTATCTGCCACTGTGTATCAGCTGCTGCTGAACAGGAAGTTTTCCAGCACTGCTAATGTACTGCTACCATCTATTTTATGTCTTCCAGAACCTTGAGATAGCTAGACCAAGAAACCCACCAAACAGAGCTAAATCCCGTTCTTTGGTGTATTTCAAATAGAACAATAACTGAGAAACCTTTTAAACATTGAAATGTCTTCTCTGCAGACTTGGAGACACTTTTGCTATTGTGTTTCTTCATCTTCTGGGAGACCAGATTAAAGCTGGATGAATGGAAATTTTCTCTTGTGTATGGGATCATATCGTGGCAAACACTTTTTCCTGGCTCCTGTGACACAGATGGTTTTTCATGATTGCCTTTACCATCGTGGGTGAGACTCTCAGAGCTAAAAACACAGAGGTCAGGTCAGAAAATAATTTTTCTCCACAAAAATTCATGACTGGATATACATAAAGATGACCATGCAGACTAGAAAATCCTTGCAGGTAAAATTCCTACTACTTTAGTCTGAAGCATTTCTTAATGATCCTATGAGGAAAAAAAAAAAAGAAGAAAAAAGAAAGAAAAGAAAACCAGTAATTTACTGTACTTCAAACTACAAAAAAACCCAATGCCATCATATTATCTTCCAGACACTATTGCCAATATCATGTAGTCACCATACCGCTATCCCTTCTTAGATCAGCCAGAAGTACCCATCGGAGAAGCAGCAGCACCTTATCATCACAGAAGTGAAGACAGGCACTGAAGATATTTCTTTAATTTTTCATCAGGGGAAAGCCAACAATTTTCAAGTTTGTGTAGCAAAGTCTGACCTTCTGAGGTGCAAAGCAAGAGTCCTTGAAATCATTTAGGGTGAACAAAGTAACATGTATTATTTCATAAGGTGTTTGTGGCAGGACCTGCTGCGATCTAACTAACTTGCTAACTCCACTTTGCTCTGTTACCCAGCCATGGCCACATGTACTCTCAGCAAGACGCAGAGTATGTTATGCTATCAGTAGGTAGGTACTTATGCAAGTCATCAACACTGATGGTCAGTGTTACACTCATGGGGTCTTACACACCTGTGGTTACAACCTTCATTGCTCATCACCAAAGCTCTAGAACCTAGAAGTGAAGGGAATGCACTAGCCATGAGCTGTGCGCCAGCACCATGACAATATTGTGATTTTAAGATATTCAACCATTCTAAACTAGTAAATGTCTGTTTTGGACGGTCTGTGCCACCTAGCCTGGCTTGGCCTTTATTTTCACATCTCTGCTCTGTTTCTTAGCAGCTGCATGGCCCTATCTTCTCCCTCCCTGCCAAGGCAGCAGCAGCCATCCCTTTCTCCAGCAAAGCACCAGATCAGTGCCTGTGCGCCAGTGAGTCCAGCAAGGCTGGGGAAAGGAGCTTCATCCATGTGCTGATGGAGCGGGTCTGGTGCTCCAGATGAGATGGAGAAAAGAGGATTCTCTGCTTCTCTAGTATCACCTTCCACTGCAGTCTCAACCATGGGATGAAGTGGCCAAGGACAGCTGTCTAGTTTATGAACAAAAAACAATGAAGCACAATGTCAGAGGAGCATAAAAAGGAGGACAGTGGATCTGTAGAGAAATCAGGCTGCAATCATTCTCTCATTCCTGCTTTGTGAAAAATGCTAGCAATCTGTAAAATATAATAGTAACCTACCTGAAATCCCCTCCTACTTGTTTCGCTGAGGCTGCAATTGGCAATTTTACTGTAAAAAGTAGAAAAAAATTATTGAAAGTGTGTATCAGATCTCTTAGAAAAAAAAATCAAGACAATGAAACGTCCAAATTTTGTCTTTTTGGCCAGTTCAGACTCTGTAACTGACTGAGGCTGATACAGTTACTTACTGTAAGCAGACATCACTGGACATCATTTACTCAGGTGATTAGTTGTGGGGATTAAGATTTTCATCATACAGAGCAGATTCCAACTCACGTGCTCACTTCCCCTTCTTCACCTGTTGCCTAATAAAGGCTATTTTGGGATAAAGACATTCTATGTAGCTCCCATTGAAACTGTTCCACTATGCATAAAACTGTAAATCAGGAAGTGAAGTTGCCCAAGGCAGCTCTGTTGAAGGATGTGTTCTTAATCCTAGTGTCTGCTCCAAGGAAAGCAAGTGTTTGACATTGAAATGACACCGGACTAGAGCCATAGCAGACATGTCCAGAGTGTGAGTACTCTGTCAAGCCCCACTGGTCAAGCAGCATGGATGGGAGTGGGAGAGAAGAAGACCTGGTGCCACCCAGTTGATCTTGACAGGCGATGTGCGTTCATGAGCTGCTGAGTTGCTAGTGCTTACTGCAGGGTGGCTGGCTGTGTAAGGACCAGGGGCTCTGGGGCCTGAGCAGGGCCCGCACCCAGGGACGCTGTAAGTAGCGTGGCAGCCTCCAGAGCCGTGGTGCCGCTCCATGCCGGCAGCAGCTGAACAGGGGTCCAGTGCAGGTGAGATGACAGTACCCGAGTGACAGCAACCTTTGGGCTAAAAATTGTTTCCTCGCAGATACACGTACAGCACCTGCCTTCACTACACCCCCTGGTGATAAGACATCTCTGGAAAAGCAGCAGGAAAGAGAAAAAGGGTATATAAAGTGTTTTACAGGCTGTGGGATAGTACTCAAGTCTGGATCTAAAAGCCACAGTAACAAAATCTTAAGAGCCAGGATTTGTTTTGTGTTTGTTTTGGTTTTGGTTTTTTTTTTTTTTTACTTCCTCTAATCAACTTCAATTCCAGGAAAGCCTAGAACTCGATCTGTTACAGATTTACCCTTGGGTATGGTACACAACAGCTAGGAATGAACAGCTGCAGCTGGGGAAGAAAGTACTTTCAGGTCACACAAGATTGAAAAATAATTTAAAAATTAATTCCTTATTGATCTCCTCTGTCTCAAGCAAGCCCTCATCAGTCATAACACTTAAATGTACTTAACTGTACCGTACCTAAACAGTAATTAACTGGACTGCCTGTCCCACAGAAGCCAATTACAGCTGTAATGATTTGTGCCTGGACTTAAAAGCTGGCAGATGGCGAGTGACTCTTAACTTAATCTCTCTCTATACTGCAGGTGGCTGATGTATCTTCTTTCTCAAAACATGGGTCTCCAGCATGCCAGCTCCTGTGACAGGCATGGCCCTGGCACTCATGGCGGGTGAAGACCACGTCTCCTCAAATGGCAAAATCACTGCTGCAGCCCAGGTTCCTGTGGCCTGGCAGAAGCATCTTAGCAGCCAGCGGAGGACCAGGTTAGCTGCAGCTGGTTGTAGTCGCTGCACTGCAAATACCTCACCTGCAGGGTACGGTGAGGCAGGAAACTGCTGTGTGAGGTCCATGATAAACGTGTGAAATGAACCAAGTCTGACAGTCTATAGGGAGGCATGTCCCTTGGACATAATTAATATTTACAAGCTCCTTTTATTCTAAATGAAGAGGTTCTTTATATTGTTGATGTAGAATGTCATCAATAACATTCAACCTACCTGGCCAAGATAAAGTAGGGACAGTGAAACACAGGAAAACCTTCCAATTATGTTTACAAAGGTTTAAAAGTACATTAAGAACACAGCATACCCTCAATCAACAAATCCAGTCCTATCACAGGCACATCCTTCCTACAAACACTTTCACAAACCAGATATTCATCTGTTAGTTTTCTAGGTACCATGCTACTCTGTTTTATTTTTTTTCTGGTTAAGTTGTCCAAGACAAAACCAAACTAGTCATAAGGTAGAATAGCTCTGGGTGTATGTCTGAGAAAAATAAGACAGGAATTCAGAACCAAGCATGCAGTAATTATTCAAACATACCGCTACAGCATGGCATTGTTAGATGTTCAGCACCCAATGTGCGAAAATCACATGAATAAAGATCATCCTGAGAATAAATTCCAGTATCCTTAATGTAGGCAGAGAATAAGTTCTCACATACCTCTGTTTAACTGCTCAGTGATAGCTCCCTATGAATCTATAAAACTCACAGATTTATATTAAAACACTGATAGTATGTATGACTACTTTAATATTTCTTATCCAGTCCTCATTGAGGAATTCTAGATCCCTGCTCATGAAAACAATGGATGAACTACTTTTCTGTGTAATTTGCTGACATGGCACCTGGAAAAGATTTTAAAGCTCTTATATCAATGAAGAATCCTTTGGTTTTTTTCCTTTTGTAATTCTCAGAATATTTCACGAGGCTTGTTTAACTGTGTGGGAGAGGTCAGTACTGAAGAGAAACATACTATTGGCTTTGCAAAATTTTGCCAATAATATGAACTGCAAGAATCTAAGAAAAGTGACACGATATGGTAATTAAGACTGCTCAGATATGTTTATTGGAATAAATAAAAAAAATATAATAATGGCTGAAATTAATGAATGCTGTGGGATGAGAACATGTAGCTTTCTATTCAGTACATTTCTATTTTGCTGCTTTCTTCATAGATTAACTTGTTGATTTTGTATGCTTCATAATGGGCTGTTTCATGGCTTCATTGGGTGTCTGTGAAGCCACAAAGTCTGACACTAAGCACAACCATTTCCATTGCTTTTCAGTACTCTATCCGCAGCAACGTTTTCTATTAAAACTCTACTAAACCCCATCCTTAAACTCCTGGATTGAATAAACTCTGCATTCCTCTAAGCAGCCTATTCTGTTTTAATGTGAAACATAGTTGCAAGTTTAGGAAAACCAGATTTTTAAGGCCTGAAAGAACCACAGATCATTTCGTAGTTTGTTTCACTTACTAATATAACTAGGCTAGCAATTTCACTCAGTTTTTTGTGGACCCCATTGTAGACTGTGTGCTTGACTGAAGCGGGACAGAGAACCCACTACATCTCCTGGAGTTCCCACCAATGGGAATTCTGACTTCCTGCCAAAACACGCACCTCTTATTTCTAATGCAAATTTGCCTGTTTTCAATTACAGATACAGCTTCTCATGCTTTCTTTTTCATGGACCGAGGCTACCTCTGCTACTTTCAACTACTCTACTGAAGAACATCCTTATATTTCAGAAAACAATTTTCATCCCATAAAATCTCATTTCATCATAAAGTGACTCAACTCTCTCACTTGTCACAACACGAGGTTGTCTCCAGTTCTCACATACTTGGAGGGGTTCTCTTTTGCACTCTTCTTTTAAAAAAATCTTAAAATAGTGATGACAACAGAAGTAGTCAAAATAATTCAGTATCGCTCTCAGAAAAGTTCTACAAGAAGTCAAGATAGCTTTTCCCTCCTTCTATTTTCACATAGGCAAAACCTGTCCTTGGGGCACAGTATGAAGATAACTCATGTTGAGCTACGTGTTCACTTTGACACCCAAATCTTTCCCAGATTTCCTCAGGCTTGCAATGACTCGAGCCCTCCAGTTCTGTTTCCTTAGCCTCCACATTTTCTTCTTTCATTTTGTGTGTCCTGAAACAAATAAGTTCTGGTTGATCCCAATTTTCCATAGGATTTGGACTGCCTTGTTTGTCTTTAATGAATGTTTTCTCCTCTAGTCTCTCTGGACCAAACAAGCACATTACTACAAATGTGTGTACCCTACTGCCAATAGGAACAAGTATTTTTTCATCTCTCTGGAATTTGCCTTGGGTTCAGTTTTTCTGAGACCATTCACAGTCAGTAAAACAGAGTGTGATAATGTGGTGAAGACAGTTTACACTAAAGAAAAAAGAAGTCTTTCAAATGCTGAGACTGAGTGAAATCCCAACCAAAGAACTCTGTCCTTATCTTTTTGGGACATACTCTTTACTGAGGTTTAGTTTATAGGGAAAAAAAAAGCTTATTAGGTTTTTAAGAATTAAACAAATGCATAATGTTTACCTTTTTTTACTGGGTCAGGTACCTGAAATATCTTACGTTGAGTTTCAATGCCTTGAGTCTGTGAAACAGAACAGAAACGTGAATGAATTATTAGGAAGTTCCAAAAGAACTGACATCCAAAAGAATGACAAAAAGGTATTATTATCTTTATGATCAGGCGCTTCATGGCTTGTTCAAAGAGTGTACACTAGATTAGGACAGGGGAAGCTTGGTAAGGGTTCAATAGCTAGTGAGAAAACAGTTAACATGTAAAGATCAGTCTTTTTCTTTTTTTTCTTTCCTTT
>VXBO01009333.1:194484-223429 GCA_013400135.1 Rhinoptilus africanus
TCCTTTTTTTTTTTTTTAAATCAGAAAGCAAGCTAGGCATTCAGTATTTGGAATGCTTTTCAAAAGCACATAAAACTCAGAAACTTGTGTTCACTTTGCAAGCTATTGGGTGCTCAGGATTACAAAAAATATTTAAGTTAAATTCCTTTTCATGAAAGTAGGAATATAACATTAGACTCCACTGTTTTCTTCTAGGATTTTTAAGTGTTTGTCAACTACAATGAAGCTCACATTTTCTAAATAGTTATGTAGGATGCCGAATAGCAATAACGGAGAAGTGATATTTTTTAAAAAAATTAGATCTTTTACCAACTATTCTACAAAGACCTTTTAATAAACAACCCCACGGTAGTTTCTAGGCCAGCTAATGCTGAGTGTCAAATCACACACTCTGAATAGTAGGAAGGGGCGTGATGCAGTTTTACCAACATTGCCAGCACAAGTATTTCTAAGCTGGGGCTTGGTAATGGTCTCAGAGTTAATTAAAAACTTTACTGTCTGTTTGCTGTGACCTTTCCCTTTCTCTTCTCTTCACAGCACTCCACTGGACTGGAAAACACAACAGAAAATGTTTTGATGGAGTTGGGAAAAATCTTGTTCAATAAAACTGGAAGTGAAGCAAGTCCAGATGAGGGAGTGAGGTGTTAGTAGTTTTGGAGACTGGTATAACCTCCAGCTCCAAGGCATGTTCCTTGGCAGAAAGAGCTAAGTGCATCAAGCCATATTTTCATGAAACATAATTTTACCATTTTTTCCTGCCACAGATTTGATGTTGATAATTCATTCATGAATGAAATAGACAATAAAGAACAATGGTCATTCTATGTCAGCAGCTTTGGTGACAAAACTGTTTGTCTAAAGTTACAGTGGTTGAAAGGTGTCATATATCAGTCTCTGGTCAGAAAAAGAGTGCAACATGTTTCTACTGGGATGAAAAATAATCACACTTTTGCTTTCATGACTTCAGTTCTTAGCACTGCTGTGAAAATGTTTTCCTGATGTTTTGATTTTTTTCTGCACAGAATATAGTATGTAACCATTTTGATTCATGAGGGAGTAGTATAGTTATGAAAAAAAAAGAGTTGCAAATAAACATGATAATCACAATGCCAGAAAGAACACATGTAAGTAAGCTGCTCAAGACTGAATTCCTTATGCTGTTCTGTTCAGCAAATATTTATGAACCTGGACACAAACATATCATATTGAAAGGGGACTTCACTTCCGACTCAGTTTGGCTTGTTTATTTTTAGTCTGGGAACCTGGAGAGCCAGGCTTTCTCAGTGGTATTAATTGCCACTGCTCTGTTTTTCCAATGTCAGGGCTTCTGAACGATTGGCATAAAATACAAAAAGCTTGCAAAGTATTGGTCTACCTACTGAACCAATGAAAGCTTTAATAAAGCAGGCAGCGTTATAATGTTTACATTCATAAAAATAAAATTACCCATCAAAATATTAATGTGACTTCTTCTTTCCAAATGGCAGTTTGTTTTGTCTAGGTAACAATAACAGTGCTCCTATTTTACAGCTGAGAGCCATGTAGTTTTCTAGGCTAAACATCAGCAAAGTGTGGCAAAGGGCTATGTACAGCTTCAGCATGAATTTCTGTCAAAAACTCTACTGTACCTGTGGTATTCCTTGTATTCACCTTTTTCAAATGGCTTTAAGTACTTCCATCAAGAACAACAACAGAATTTGGTAAGTCTTTTGATCTAATAACCTTAGTTATTCACTGAAGTAGATCCACATGGGAAAATGCACATAAATAATGAAAACAACATAAGTAAGAAACTTCTTGCAGGAATTGTGATGTTCTATTCTTTTAAATTAATTTGATAAACTCTTGTTACTTTCTTTACACAGTAACAGTATCATTTGCTGCTAGTATACAACCAGAAAAAGTGCTTTAATTCTCTGGATGAAAGATGCACGAATGCAATTCATACAATTTCATTACATGAAAGATGTCTTTGCCTATGTTTCAGCACAGAAATTACAGAACAGGACCTAGTGAAGCTCCACTTAGCTAGTAGTTTTGCAATGTATACTGGTGTTTATAGATATCGGCAGGTGTAGACTTACAGCATCAGGCTCTTATGTGGCCAAAGCCATGTTTCAGTCCCAAACATGCTCAAATTTAGTTTACTGCTTAAAGAAAGCCATTATCGAATTTATTATTACTACAATCCTATAGAGGGGTATGTTTTGTCACAGCAGGATGAACTGAGGCAGGAGAAAAGGCCTAGGGGGAGACTTTCCTTATCTCCTTGTTACGAACACAGTAGTCCAAGAGAGCATCACAGAAATGCTGTCCTATTGACTCCAAGTCTTTCATATTGAAATGGGTGCTTTGTCTGCAGCCTGCAGCATCAATAGGACTAAGACAGAAATGAAAATACCAGTCATCCTGCTGACCGCTAGGTATCTGTGATATTTCAGGATGGTGGCTGATTGCAAACTCAGGTATCTTTCACTGATAGATGACAGACAGGTCTATGACTGATGGAGTTTTATATAGATGATATTACAGAAGATTATTCTGCCTATCTGAACAAATCTATCCACTCAGAGGGGATTAACTATGTTGTTAACTGTGTTGTTGTTTCATGATACACATGCAATAATGCTAGCAGTAGCCTGAAAGGTTTCAGTGTTTTTTCCAACTCTTACCTTAAATCATCAGACAGAACACCAACAAGGGGATGGTAGCTCAAGCTACCATTCGCCATGAAAAAACAAAAGTAAAGGTCTTGTTTGATGTTTCCTACTAAATAGCTACAGGGAATTGTCTCACCTAACTTAGAGCCACAGATAGAGGCTTCTAAAGTGTAGCTGTTGTTGATGCCCATCTTCCACATTACCACTCGACCTGTGCCTTCTTTGCTTTTTCGTACCCTGAAACCGCAGTTTGTGATTGAGAACTAAAAAGACAGGTACAGCATTAGCCTTTGAAGTAAACAGGAGCATACTGTTGTTACTGGTATAATGGAGAGGTAGGTGAAAATATAGCCCTTTGATTAAAAGTTTATTTTACTTTGAGGATTTCTAAGATGTCTGCAAATAATTTTTAATGTGGCTGTACTTACTGTTTCTAAATGATCCTGAACAGCTGAGTTACCCCAAATCCTGCTATATACCAACATGCATATTAACTAAAAAGCTGCAATAGCTCTTCTCTCATAAGCTAAGAGACCAGAAATTTGATGTATCTGATCTGGAGCTCACAACCAAATTATAATTGATATCTGATAAAAACTGCATTAGCTACAAGTACGCAATGACATCTAGTAGGTTAGTTTGTGTGTTGTTTTATTTCTGAGCCTTGACAGCCTTTGCAACCTTTCTGGTTCAAAAGTAGCTTACTGCAGTCAGATTTTGCTGGGAAATTACATATTTTAAAAGCCATCATTTCCTACTAAACTTTTTTTCTTTCTAATTCAAATATCTTACACAAACATGGTGACTTTGACACAATATTCAACAGAAGCTTTCAAAATGATTAAATATGAAGAAACGTTTTTCTTTATTTTCTTATTTGCTTACTTGTTTGTTTTTAATTCTACAGTGTATTTTAAAGCTGCATTTAACACATGAGAACAAAATACTTAATATTAGTTTTTGACATTGTTAAAACAATGTTACTTTGATGTTCTGTTTTTTTCATTCTTTAAAAAAATCTTTAAAAAATGCTAACTTTTTGTCCCAATTCAGCATGATACATTTGGAGTGCTGGAATTTCAAAGGAGTTAAAATTTCATATTCCTACCATTTCTAGTTTTACCCAGTTGATTATTATTTACTGGGTGAAGTGTGGTCTTTTAGTAAATGTGATACCTTAACTACCTTAAATATACCTTCCCTTAAAATTAGGGATCTCAGATGGTGCTTGCATTTTTAGGCCAGTAAGTTTCTAGCCAGACATTTGCTTACCTTATCTGGGCAGCTCTTGCTCAGCAAGAGTGGGAAGACGCATGGATGCACGTATGGCATTTTGGCTTGCTGCTTTCTCTCACAACCATATGTAAAGACATTTTTTTTCCCGTCGTGACCATGGATGTCACAATACAGAAAAACAGCAAGTTCCCCCATCGCTCTGTAATACAGGACGACATAGAATACTTTACTGAAAGTGTAGGGTTTTTCTCCACCTCAGAAATAAGTCTGAGCTAGTATGTTACACTGAAGCTCACGTATAACAAAGTTAAATCTTGAGTGTGCTAGATTGGAGCCAAACTGCTCAGTTCCCTTCAGAATAAAACACTTGTCACTGCAAAGAAATAAGAAATGAGTGTATGCACCATCAGCCTTTGTCCATATGTATGTCCTAACTCTCACTCACTTATATACATCCAGCCCTATAATGTGTATAGAAGCACATTGTACAGCTAAAACCTGCTGTTCTTACCTGCTGCTCTTTCAGTATTGTACATATGTTGAATAATACATGCTGTACAATTACGAGACTGAGGCATAAAAGACAGTGAATATTATTTCCTGGAGACATTAATTTTTACGATGTGCCATGATTCTGCAATGTATTATTGCTTAACTAACTTTTCAAAGAAAATTTGCAGGTAGACACATTGGGGTTTAGCAATCCACACCCACCCCCAAGGCCAAATTTGTGTGAAAGCAGAGCTCTACAGGGAAGATGTGATGGCATCACAGCTTGTCACTTGGGGGGTTACACTGGGCAGAAGATGATAATCCACGGTGCAACTAAGAAGGAAGCAGAAATAAACGTATCTGGCTCAGCTGACAGTAGCTGAATATGAGCCTGAAGGTCAGTAGCATTACAGCAGACATAATTAATTACAGGGCACTCGCAAGTGCAGGCTGTCTCCATATAGAAAGACAGAGAGAGGAACTCTCGTGGAAAAGGAGGAGAGGTGCACTGCTCATCCCCTGAAGGCTAGGGATCTACATGCCAAAACACTCATTTGAAAGAACACAGATCTTATTTAAAACTGGGTGTAACTAGATGAAAAACACCACATGTACTAATTCTGACACTGGCTTTTTGCACAATAGTCTTGTTTGTATTAATTTGTTACAGAAGTTAAACTAGAGAGATTTAGTTTACTTGCTGAAGGTTTAGTTTAATACCTGAAAGCTCAGTTTTATACCCAGTGTCTACGTGACTGGAAGTCTGCATAAGAAATCAAATGTATTTGTAGCAAAACATACAGCAAACTTGGCAATCTTTGCTGTCACATGGACATCTGGGATCTATTTTGAACATAACTTCATTCTGGGATGTGGTTGTATGCCAGAAAAGAAGAAAATGAGAGAAATAAAGAATTTGATAAGTAGATTTTGGCAGAGGATAGTGGGAAGAAATATGCTGAAAATGTTTTGATGAAAATACTTTTACTTTGGAGACATAACTTATTACCAGGAATGGAGAAAGGATATTAAAGTAAAACCTGCACAACGGCAAGGAAAAGATAACCCACTATGAAATGCAACTGAATGTAAACAAAACAGCCAGAAAGGCTTTGGTACAGAGCAAAGATGTAAACAATACCAAAACACAAGTGACAGAGAATTCATACTAACAAGTGACAGTGGAAAGGAAAATCATCTATCCCAAAGGTAAAGAAAACAAGGTTATCTTTTGATCATGTTTCGGGTATACCAGATGGAAGGATAACACTTCTTCCCATTACATCTGTATTTGCAGTTCAAGTCCTGACCTGTTAAAGAACAGCGGTGATTTCCCACATCACACCATCTGGATTCAGCACGGGTACCACTTTGAAGACGAAATTGTCCCTTAGCAGTTGAGCTGTGCCTGAATCGCCAAGAATGTAATCCAGAAAGCCCTTCATTATCCAGGAACTGTTAGTTTCTCCCGGGTTTTCCCTGGCGGTTAGTATCACAGCCTTCCTCTTGACGCCCTTGCCACTTTCAGGCCGGTTGGTGATAGTCAAAACATACACTATGTTTCCTGCCAGTGAATGGCACAAGATGTGAATCTTGCAGAATGTGGACTTCACTGGATCTTTAGAGATGGCCACCAGGTACTCCTGCAGGTTGGAGTAGGTGTAAGGATAGCAGTGGGCAAAGTAGCAGGTGTCTAGGTCATAAGGGAACTGGAACGTCCAAGTGAGTGAGAAATACTGATGTCCACCTTGGCCTGCATTGTTTTTGTAATACTTGATTTCATTTCCAGTCCTTCGCCAGCTAACCTTGTGTTTCCTAGCATCGGCTTCTGAGTACAACAGTGGCCGCAAACCATGTTTATATAAGTTGTTACGATTTGTAAAGTTGACAATAGTGAAGCGATACAGCATCCCTGCCTGCATGTTGCTTACTTGGAAGTAGTACCACTGCGTGTGGCTGCTTGTGTAGAGGTCGGTGCGCAGGGTCAGCTGGTACTCAAATTCGTTGCTGGTAGGCAGACAGAAGACAAAGTGTGGTGATGCTGGTTAGCACTGTAGCATGACGTAGTGTCAAATAACGCGGACTGCCGTGAAAAAGCACCCTGCAGTGAATCAGGTGGAAATGCGATTTACACTGTCATAAATCAAAGCCTACACAGCTGCTAGGAAAAGATGCCAAATCACACCAAGCGTGTCAATAATGCAACTGCTGTTGATGATCTACAGAGGTCCCTTCCAACCCTATGATTCTATTATTTTATGATTCTATGCTGTCTTCATTAGGACTTTTGATAATAACTAAGACTTATAAAAATGTACTCCACACTATGCTTTAAAAAGAAGTGCTTAAGAAAAGGTGTTGAGCTTGTGTGGGTGATTATCACCCACGTTTTCATGTTCAGTGCTACAGAATGGCTATCAGAACATTTCATGTGAAGGTTCCCTGATACTACTTTTGAAGCTTATTTGACTAATGTAAAACAAGTTAAAAACCCAGAGTAAGACATCCTGCTCGAAAAACGGATAGCAGGCTGCTGATAATAACTACATCTTAGTAAAAGAAGAAAAGATTAGAAACTTACACCTTGACAACCTTCTGCAAATTTCCACTCTCAAACCGTGCTTCGAAGACCAGTGTGTTGTCCTCTTTCTGGTGGGAGATCTGCTTCAAGGGGCAGAGACCTCTCACTCGGGAATACATAAAGCAGGAGTTTTTATTAGCTGGGGGAAGGATTAGAACAGATGTCTCTTGGTCTGAGTAATTTTAGGGAATACCTGCATCTTTCTGAAAATTCCTTCTAGAAACAGACAGCTGCATGCAGCTGAACTTCAAAGCATATCTTAGGTAAGCATAAAAGAAATTATACAAAGATCTTGCTGCCCATTCCCACTTAGCCTTATGGATTTCAGCCAGCTTAAGATGTGACTCTGTCTTGGAGGTGCCTGTGTCTCTCTGCACGAGCAAAGGGCAGTTCATACTCTGTACTTAGGCAAAGCAACTGAGTTAGGTGGAAAGACTCTAGGACTCAGTTCCCTCAGGTCTTTTCACCAGTCAAATGGGCAATTTCCCTACTCAGAAATCATATGTAGCTGACAACTCTTGCCATCAGTTTGTTTTTAAATCTCTGTATTCAATTATTCTAGTCTAGAAGTAAAAAAGATGACGCCTAGACATAGCAGCAATTACTTTTATATTGCAAGTGATGTCTTCACACCACATTTAGCATGCAGTCTGAGCCCATACCTCCTATTGCTCTCTGATACTTTTTCCTCAGATGAGAGGCTCACAGAGGCATAACTGAACTTTTTAATACAATCTTAACTAAAGACCAGAACTTAAAGATTTGCCATCAGCAAGAATTTACTTTTTTGGTTGGGAAGCTGTCTAGGTTCCAGAATATTAACAGTCAAGGACAATTGACAACTGACAACAAGCAAGGCACGATTTAAACAGTCAAGTTAATTCTCCCTTTACAAAACCAAAGCAAGAATTATTTTTAATGTTTATTTGCTTTCTCTGTATTGGTGTCAATATGGTGGCAAAGGCATGGAAAAATAGGGCAATCAAAATTTCCTGTTGTCTGTAAACTGTACCCACGTAACAGAGAGAGAGGACATGTCTCTTCTTCTGAAAGTTGGGAGCCCAGAGATCCTGCTGCAGATTTTGTGTAGCCATGCTTGTGACTTTGGACAATGCCAGCAGCACAAGCTGTGTTCTGATGCTTGGGTTAGGGCCAGCTCAGGGAAAAGGAGGACAGGTGAAAACTGCAGGTATTCCAGGCTGAAACTACCCTCTGTCAGACCATGGTTTCACACTGCTGATATTGAACTGGCTCCCTTACCTGCTGGAAGTGAAATTCTCCATTACATAACCTTCTAACTAGCAAAATAAAGAATCTGGTGGCCAGACACTGATCACCAAGCTGTTGTATTCTTAGCTCCTGCATTCTTGCTTCTGTTTCCTTGCTGCTTGGTCCTCCTGAGGAGAAACTGCCTCCTTACCACCCTGACAATTAGGGACACTGACCCTGTATCATACAGCAGGGTCAGAGCTGCACAGCAGCCCCTGGTCAGATCAGAGTTGTGTCTGCCCTTGCTTGACTGGGGCTGTACTAGAGATTTATCCTGCAGCAACCTGTCTTACTCTCTCCTGTAGTTTTACTAAAGCTCTGATAGTACTACTCAGGGAAATTGTGTAAAGCCAAGATTCCTAGAATTTGTTTTTTCACTCCTTGAATCACTGTTGCCATAAGCAAAAGATGTCATATTCAGTGTATTGTTTTTAATGATTAAAGCTACTACAGACTCACAGGGGTTTTCATGAGAGAGGGGCTGTCGGCTTTGCTAGCTGGGATATCCACTTGACTAATTACTTTCTATTTAGCTGAAATTCCATTCACAGTTTCTCTGTCTTTCCCTTCCTCTTCATGCCCTTCCTTAACATTGAGGAAGAAAAATGTATCAGTAGTTAATCCAGCAAAACTGTTTCTGGAATCATCTGTATCAGTCAAATGCTATAGAATTAAATGCACAAATAGTATCTGAGATCTCTATCACAGTACTTCGATGTTTCTGCATGGGAGTCACCATCGGATTGCATTTTTCTCTCCCAAATCAGGCATTAGGAAGGCCTGTAGGAATTCAGCAGCAGGTAATTCCCAGACAGGCAGTAACTCCCAGCTGCTGCTGAATCCAAATTTAAATTCAGTGGGAACCAGGAGAGTGACGCTGCTGTCTCCTACAGGATGTGATGGTTCATTACATGCCAAAGTGTGGCACTCGAGATAAATCTGCATTAAGTGCAGATACCTGTCCTACCCTACAGAGCTTCTCTGCAAGGAGGATTTTATGTTTTCAAAAATTATATTTATTTCTATAATACTTAGATGGCAAAGCTAGCAAGCTGGAGGTTTCTGTTCCAGGAACAGAAAGGAGAAAATGAACTCCATGGGACTCCAAAGTTCTCCTTCTCTTCCCACCTGTTCCTGCTCCCCAGCTGGCCGTGGTGCCCAGCAACCCAGTTCACACAAGGAGTCTACTCTCCCTGGTGCAAGCAGAGAAAGGGAAGTAAAGGCTCCAGGGCTCTGAAGTTCTCTGCAGGTCCTGCTACCAGCCAAACCCAAGGCTAGAAGGCAAAGCGTCACACTCAAGGCAGCGAATGTACAATTATAGTCACTTAAAAACTCCCCCTATAGTCAACATATACTGTTTATTACTATCCATATGTTTAGATACAGAGTCTTCAAAGGGAGGGCAAGCGCTCTGCTGCAGATTGATGTTTGCTAGCCCGGGAATTGATAACTGCCTGTAACTGCCTGCACAGTATCATTCCTCAGGAGCATCATTCCTCTTATCCCTGGCAATAAGTTAGCAGGTCCATTTGCAGAGAAGTTCCTTCCTAGTCACACAGCAGTTACCAGTTTTCTTGGCCACCAAATACAACAACGTATTATTGAGAGGTAATACACCCATACTGCACAAGTAGCTATTTTCTAAATAAACATGATATCAAAGAGTAACAGTGCTTTTCAGTATATTGTAAGCTTTTACCAACTGTGTTGACCTGAATAAGGATGCCAGCTCCCTTTCAGTTTTGTGCTTCTGAAAATTTTGTGGCCATATCTAGTTATATTAAGGATTGCGAAATTATTATCATCCTTCTTATCTATGTAGAAGTAGCCAAAGACCAAAATCAACAACTGACAGAAGTTCCAAGTTCATCCAAGGAAACTGGATCAACTTATCACACAGAGGAAAGAATAAGTAACTCTAATAATCAACTGGTAATGGCGGAATTAGGCAACTAACTCCCTTCAATTCTGTCCAATTAATCCTTGCCAGACTTAGGAGCCTGTAATCGAGCATTAGTCCAATCTGTCCAGATTTTGTTTTTAAGTCTTGGCAAAACCACTATAGCAAACAAAATAAAATCTTCTCCCAACACAGACTTCAGTGTTGATTCTTCAGTTACACAGCTCTCATCTTTTATCACTTTCTCTTTTGTCTGTTATCTTTCTCCACTCATATTTTCACAACAATTTTCACAACAGAAAACCATACTGATTTAATCAGGCTTTGAATTAGGTTCATAAAGGAGATCAAAGCAGGTGCTTCATCTACCTATAGCTGACAGAAAGATTTCTCAAGGTGTTCCCACCTTCTTCTCCGAGATAAATCACAGTGCCTTTGTCCCGAGCTTGGTATGGCGGCACCATCTCCAAACCCGTTGGAGTGTACAGTGGCTCAGGGGTAGCGGGTATCCAATCCGAAAATGAAGAGAGACACAGAAGGAGTATAAGCATGAGGATTGTATTAGAGTCTTTATAATATGAAGGACACATTGAAAAGCAGTTCATCCTATTTACACCAGTTGCATATAAAGAAATAGGGAAGCCCCCTTTTGAACCTAATTTTTTGGATGCGTGAACAAATCTTCACTATAACTCCAAACAAAAATACATATGAACCTATGCACGGACTAACTTTTTCTGTTCAAGCTTAACTCTGTTCCCTGTACAGCTTGCTTACCATCAGTGAGGATGACAATGGTGAACATTAGACAGCACTGGTACCATTAGGAAAACAGATGCTCCAACAACAGAGTGAAGTCATTGATTGCTGACCACACAGATGCTGCATGGCTACAATGCCGTGTCTCCGTGTAACTCGCACATCTGCCTGGCATGTCAAAGATCTGCTGAACACCAATTCATTCTGACAGTCAGCCTCTCCTTTCTGTAATACTCAAAGCAGTCCTAACCCATTCCATTCAAGATACAGGGATCTATTTTCAAAGGTAACAGAGTTAAGGGCATAGATGTCTCAGTCCCACCTCTGTGCATTTGTGATTTCTACTGATTACTTCCAAATTGCCATTGGTTGTATCTATAAAGCAGGAGGACTGATAGTCTTCACTATCTCATAGTAGTTTTGCAGTATTACTTTTGTACAGACTGCATAAAAACAGTTATTAGCTGACATACATATTTAACCATATAGCCCCGAAATATAGCACTGACATTGCCAGTAACAGGACATGAGATTTGTATTGAATTTGCAAGACCTCAGGACTGAGCCTTGTCAGGCTTGCTCTGCCTGAACTTTTCTTTATCTGCCTGCAGCTTTGTTTCACTTAATTAGCTGTGACAGCAATTTCTCTAATTGACCAGGTATGTACAGCTAATTTTTTTAATTTTTGTTTATCTTTGTGTGGTACAACCATAGGCTTATATGGACTGCAGTAGCAAGGAGTTGTTCTGTGTAGAAATGCAGACACAGAGCTGGACAAAACTTGTTTCAGAGGTAACAAAGAGAAGGAGGAAGTCATATCTAACACATGTAAAGAACACTGTATATGGTACATTCAGATACAACATGAATCTGCAGACTCATGAAGGAAGAGAAAAGTGTGAGAGTAAACTAGCAAACCTATGAAAATGACCTCAGAGTTATCTGGATCCTAGAGCGGGAAAGAAGAAATCATCATATAAACATCATATTTCTCCCAGCAAAGGACTCCAGATGATGACAATTTGCAACAAACAACCTCTCCCCTCCACCAGAATGAAACTGCAGTGAAACCACTGACCTTAAGACCTAGAGAAGCAGTGGAAGGGGAAGCCAGGAAAAAGGTGTGATTGAAGCATACATGTAACAAATTTAACTGCATTATTATTTTTTCTTTTTTCTGTAGCAATTACATCTGTAATAATAATCATTTGTCTCTTAAGATTTCACTCATACTAACAATAAATTAATGGTTTTATTTATATATAAGGTATGCTTCCTCTTTGTCCCTACACAAGATTTTAAGCATAACACAATAACTTACCAATGCGCTCAATTCTGTCCCTGATGACTTCACACTGGTGTGGCCAGTACAACAGGGAAAACTGACTAGCAGGTGACAAGTCACCCAGATTCTGAGGCTCCTGAGGATGGGGTACCACTGTCCCCAAGTCAGATAATAACAGAATCTGTTTTGCCCTTGGAAAAAGATGAGCGCAAACGGAATCTGTAAGAAAGAGAAAGAACGCTCACATTAGTCACTCTTGCTCTTCCGCTTGGAAGCAGGCTGCGGAGGTTATCTATGCCAAATCAACATAACTATACATGGCACAATAAAATTACATCCCACTGAAATGTAAATTTAATGCTCCATCCTATAAATCTCACTGAATGTAAAAGTAGTGTTGAATGAACAGTGAGAGGCGTAAACCACAAAGCACATCAAGTATTCAAATGCAGCAGGGCATAGCTTATTTGGGTTCCTATAGAAAATGTTGGCACCTTTTATTATTACTGCATATATTACTAGTGTGTTATGGTAGGGCTTACAGTCTTAACGTCTGAGTCAAAATCTGTGCTGTGCCATACTACACAAATGACAAACAAAGTTTATTCCTACAAAACTTATCGCACAGCGTGTATGCAACAACGAGATAGTACTGGCTAGCACAGCAGGAGAGGTAACAATCTGATGCTATTATGAATTTTGTAAAGCAACAGAGACATTTGGAGGATGGAGGGGGTGTCTTTGCTCGTCAGCAAGGAGTTCTTCAAAGTTATGAGAAGCCACTTGAATGAAAACATGACAGGCAGAGAAAAGGCTTTGAAAAAAATCTTGTAACTGGGTGACTGAGACTGCTTGAGACCACAACACTGCCCTGAGAAAATGACCTGTCTTTGTCATAGATATGAAAAGATCCCCTTTCAAAGTATTCCCTGTCCTTCCTACTATCTACTTAGAGTGGGAAAAAAGATAGGAGTTTGGTTTCATGGCAAATTATTTTTTTGGATTTGCTTTGGGTCTGATTCAGATACCAGCACCTGTAAGACTTATTTTACCATAAAGAATTTTCTAATGAGCTTTAGACCTGGTTTCTAGACCTACAAAATAACATAATAAGCAAAAGCGCTTCACTGGAAGGATCTGGTTTCAAGTGCAGATGACATCATATGTGAAAAGTAAAAGATATAAAACCAAAACTGCTGAACCCATTTTTAAATTCTAATGGATACCTAACTCTAGTAAGATACCTGGCAAATCAGTAACTAGTGATCAAAGGCATGCTGCAAGATGGGACTGAGTCTACTTACCTAGAGACGTCTACTTACCTAGGTCAAGAACCTTAAGTTGTCACTAGATCTAACTCCAATTTGGTTTAGAGCTTGACAGTTGTGTGAGCACTAATACCTTCCCCCTTCCCCTTATCCTTCCACCCCGTGGTTGTACCGGCAATAACTGAAAGGGTCCTAACCTGTAAGAACAGCACACTGCTGCCTGGCTTCTGTCACAAATGAGTTAGGGGGGTCTTCATCCTAAAAAAATAAATAGAATAAATACTAGAATAAATACTAGAATAAAATTGAAAGTCCACAGGAGGACAGCTTAATTTTGTTTCTTTTTAGAGAGAAGAACTGCCTCTTGTTTGGTTTACTTTATGGCCCGAGTAAGAATGAAGCCAAATCTGCAATTATTCCTGGCCACCACTCAAAGTAGACAGTCTTTCACTTGTCCTCCTTTGCTTCCCCAGTGCCCCTCTTGTGCAGTTCTAGTATTCCTACTGTTGTCTGAAAAGCTAGGGCAGAAAACTGATATAAGAAAAAGATATTTGGTTTTCAGCAGCCCTCTGATCCCACTCATCAAACAAGCCTACTCACGTCAGAGCAGAAGAGGCAATGAAAACCAACAGCTAGGACAGCCCTTCTGGTGGCAGCCTAGATAAATGACACAAGTATCCCAAAGCAATAAGGACTAGGACAGGGAGATGAGGAACTTGACACTGGGGAATTGAGGCAAAAATTAAAAAAGCAGCCAAAGTGTATGTGGGCCATGAAAAGCAACCAGCTACCCTGGGTTGAATTTGAAGCACATTGCCAAGGCAGCACTGAGACAACTGTGCTTGGCCCCTTCACTATGCTTAACATAGAACGTTTATTTCCTGGGTTTTCAGTGTAGTCCCTTTTCATTAACATTGTATTCAATTAAACCCCAAATTTCCTTCCTGAAATATGAATAAACGTTGATAATATCAAACACATTTCACAGCTGGTAAAAATACTCTCAGTTTTATTTAATGCCATTTACGTTCACCACATTTGCAAATATAATACAGGGCTTCTAAACATCTGCTAGTCCAGTAGCTCATCAGCAGCTTGATTTTTACAGGTCAAGAAGTAAAAAACAGCTCACAAACCAAAGCACAGATAAAATCGTTAATTAGAGGAGGTAGAGGATTTTACTTTGCTCGCTCACGAGGAGCCGCACTGCTCTCAGTAACATGGATAGTGCCAGGGATGAGTTCTCAGGGCAGGGATTTGGGTAGCGTGATACAGCGCAAGGTCCCAAAATTTACTTTATTACGCTTAATTAAGCGTGCTCTGCGATGCATTTCGGGTGCCTGCAGAAACGGCTCGCCGCTGGGGCTGCTCAGGGATTTTCTCAGGAGGGTAAGAAGCAATTGCTTCTAATGAATTACGGCCCATTTCCTCACCATCTGGGACCACCTCAGAGGAGGCGCAGGCCCTGAGGGAATTTCCTGAGCTGCCCTCCTCCTTGACGGCGGGGCTCTCCCCGTCCCGTCCCGCCCCGCCGCCCGGGGGGAGTGGCAGGGCATCCCGGCGGGGCGGCGCTCCCNGTAAGATCTGGATCTGCTTGGGTTCGCCCTTTGGCAGACCTGCTTTTCCTCCATCGGTTATAGAGGGGGCCGATGGAGAGTTCCTTGGATAAAACCGGAGGCCACGTTGAGTGTGAATATCCACCCCCGGGATTTCTGTGAATTGCGGGCGGGCATGACTGCCCTGAACCTTGGCCAAAGCCAGTCACAAAGGTGGCATGTGGTCACAGAAGGGGTGGGGGGTGGTAAGTGTGCTCTTTGAGTGAAAGAGACGGAATTTGACCGTGCCTTTTACAGTAGTGACATTTTACCATGTACTTTTGATCTGTATAATTATGGAACAACTATTAGCTCTACAGAGAGTTTCCAGGACTCATGAGAGATTTGCTGTTTGCTGCCACAAGACAAATGTTATGACCTCGATATCAGCGATATCAGCAATATCAGCAGTATGTGTTACGGTTGTAGCAATTTGTACATGAAATCAGGGGTGTGTGTGTGTCACTGCTTCTTAACATATAGGAAAGTTATTTCCTGCCTGCAATAATCACATCCCGTGTATACAACCCCCTCTAGAGTCAGACCCTGCAGGGTCTGGAAGGCACTCTGTATGTTTCTCTCTGTAGTGAAGATGGTTGTGAGATGCAGGCAGGTGCGGAAGATCTGTCCCATGCTATTAAAATCTTTGAAAGAAATAAAGTACGAAAAAAAGAAGACATTTGAACCATAATGTTTCCCTACTTATGATGAGTGAAAACTGTGCATTTAATGTAACCATAGTTAGAGTACTGCTGTGTAGTGCAAGAAAACCTTTGTAACATGAGCAAACTGTGGGAAAAATCCTGAAGCAGGCTTTAAAACTTATTCTGTTTTGTAGGCTGAAAAGTAATATTAGCTGACCAATATCCTAATATTTCCAGAATTGCTTTTTTGTTGTCCCAAAATGCCATCTGAACAATCAAATTTACTTAACCTTGTATGAACCATAGTCTCTGTACTCTATTCACAAACCAAATAAAATCAATCTATGCTCTTATTTCAATTATTCACTTTTATTTCTATCATCATGGTACTTAAAAATCATAATCTCAATCAGAATCATATTGTGTTAGGTGCTGTGTTTTGCTAAGTGTCTGTCCTTAGAGAGGCGAACAGGAGAGGCAGGGATAGGGAGGTGGGAGTGACTTAGCCCAGAGGATGGAGTAGTAGAACTGAGAATGGAAACTGTCGTAATTCTGTCCTGCCCCCTGGGCAGCATTGTCCCTTACAGGAGCTTGAAAGTGAGCTGCTGAGCTGGCAGGGGGAAGTTCACAGCCTAAACTGTGGTCTGGGGTCTCCTGGAACCTTTGGTTACCTCTGGTGAGAAGTTATGTATTGCTATATTCTTTCTTGTAAAAAACCATTTGTGTTGGTAGCAGCTTGTTTTCAAATGTTTTCTTTAAGCTTTACATTGCTCAGTCTTAATTTGTTCCTGAATGAATCAGGGATGGTAGGATTTCAGGATGAGTGCATTAAAGCTTTGTTTGATGTCACAGAAATTGTTCTTCACAAATAGTTCATTTATTTTTAAGGCATCTGTGCTACCTTTCCTTAGAAGAGTTTTATGTAGATTTGCACAATGGAGCTGTAGGTGACAAAAAAAAAAAGGTTTTTGATATGCTTTAGTGTTACTTCTTCTACATGACACGGTTCTTCCACAGAGCTTTGGGTTTGCTGCTTCTTTCCCTAAAAATCATTTAGCTTCAGTGGAACAGCTAAGAGGAAACAGGGGAAACCAGAATTAACTTTTAAAGGTTTCGGCTTCTGTTGCCAACATGGGGAACAGAATGGCCACAAGGTGGTAGCAGTCTGTAAGGGAGGGCCAGGAGATGTCTCTGAGCTTTGCTGCTTCATCCAAGGAGGCAAATCCTGCCCATGTGCCTTATGCCATACAGTGGAGCATTCGCAGTGTTCAAGCAGAGTTATTTTAGATCTATTTTCTGTTAACCTATGTTATTTCACTTTGAGGTAATCTTGTGTGAAGTAAAGCAATGGGGGATAACACCATAGCATCTCTCTTCTCTGAGCTGGTTGGTATTCAAAGACCACTTCCTCCAAGCTCAGGATGGGTACATCCCTAAGAACAGGAAATCAGGCAAGGGATGCAGGAGACCTGCATGGTTGAGCAGGGAGCTTCTGAAAAAGCTCAAGAGGAAGAAGGAAGTTTGTAGTAAGTGGAAGAAGGGACTGAACACTTGTGAAGATTACAAGAATTCCGACAGAGCGTGCAGGGATGAGACGAGGAAAGGCAAAGCGTCCTTGGAATTAAACCTGGCAAGGGATGTCAAGCTCAACAGGAAGGGCTTCTTCAAGTATATTGGAGGAAAAAGGAAGACCAGAGAAGTTGTGGGCCCACTGTTGAAGGAGACAGGAGCCATGGTGACGGAGGATGTGGAGAAGGCAGAGTTACTGAATGCCTTCTTTGCTTCAGTCTTTACTGCTCGGCCCAGCCCTCAGAAGTCACAGACTTTAGAGAAAGTAACAGAGAAAGAGGAAGTCTTCCCCTTGGTTGAGGAGGATCAAGTGAGGGATCAATTAGGTCAATTAGATATTCACACATCCATGGACCCTGATGGGATGCACCTGAGCGTGCTGAGGGAGCTGGCGTCAGGCATTGCTGGGCTGTTCTCCATCATCTTTGAAAGGTCCTGGAGAACAGGTGAGGTACCTGAGGACTGGAGGAAAGCCAATGTCACTCCAGTCTTCAAAAAGGTCAAGAAGGAGAACCCGGGGAACTACAGGCTGGTCAGCCTCACCTCCATCCCTGGAAAGATGATGGAACAGCTCATTCTGGACGTCATTTCAAGGCATGTGAAGGAAAAGAAAGCCATCAGAAGTACTCAACATGGATTCACCAAGGGGAAATCATGTCTGACCAATCTGATAGCCTTCTATGATGGCGTGACTGGATGGATAGATGAGGGGAGGGTGGTGGATGTTGTTGACCATGACTTCAGCAAGGCATTTGACATGGTCTCCCACAGNGCTCAAGAAGGACAGGGAACTGCTGGAGAGTGTGCAGCATAGGGCTACCAAGATGATTATGGGATTGGAACACCTCTCTTATGAAGAAAGGCTGAAGGATTTCGGTCTCTTCAGTCTGGAAAAAAGACAGCTGAGGGGGGACCTTATTAATGCCTATAAATACTTAAAGGGTGGGTGTCAGGAGGATGGGGCCAGGCTCTTTTCAGTGGTGTCCAGCAACAGGACAAGAGGTAATGGGCACAAACTTGAGTATAGGAAGTTCTAAACATGAGGAGGAACTTCTTTACTTTGAGGATGGCAGAGCACTGGAACAGGCTGCCTAGAGTGATGGTGGAGTCTCCATCTCTGGAGACATTCAAAACCCGCCTGGACGCGTTCCTCTGCAACCTGCTCTAGGTGGCCCTGCTCTGGCAGGGGGTTGGACTAGATGATCTCCAGAGCTCCCTTCTAACCCTACCGTTCTGTGAGTCTGTGATTCTGTAAGGCCCCATAGGCTGGCAGCACGTCGCACTGCCAAGGATGACAAGTACAAATACATTTAAAATTGCCAGTGTAAGCTAGCATCTGGGCTTGTGCTGCTCCTCAGTACAGCCTCTGCTAATGGCATCCAGAATGGCACAGACCCAGGCTGCAAAGCGCTGACCTCCTACATACGCCTTCTGCCATCTCAGTTCGGTTCAGAGTAATGTAATGGGTTAACTTCATGCTGCCTGGCTTTGTGAGAGATCAGAAATCATCCATCCTCCCAGGGCTGACAGAGAGTTCGTGTTAATAGAGAAAGACAGTGAAAACTCTGTCATGTGCTCTGCCTGATTTGACAGAAGGGCAGTCATATGCCCACACGTGATCAAGATTAAATTTCTGCTGCTGAGTGATCTGGCGGTGTGCAAACCCCTGTTACTGCGCATGAAACCACAGTTTTGGGCAAAAAAGTATGCTTTTGCTTCTACTGTTTCTGCTGTGAGAGAAAAGAAGAGAAAGGGGAGCTTCTGGCGGAATACTGGGGCAGGCAACTGCAGGGATCATTTTGGTCTGGGTTACAATTACCAGAATAGATATAGGAGGTTGTTCTGTAAACTGTTTCACTGTGAATTCTGGGTGAATTTCATGCTTTCTTGATGCCTGAGAATTATGGGAAGGTAGTGAGGACTGGCAGCGCTAACATTTTTCTTTCCTGTATCTGCTTTACATCTTACTTGAGTGAAGTTTTTGTGTGTCTGCAGGACTTAATATAAAGGCAATATTAAATTTACAACATTATAAGGTTAATATAACTCTAGCATGAAGATAAGCCCCTCATTCCTTGCTGCGTTTCTGTGTATAAATGCTAGTTGTGCTGAGAATAGCAACAGTTTCATTTAAATCCGGTGCTCGGATGTGAATGCTCAGACACTTTGCAGCATGCAATTTAAATCTTTTAAAGCAAAAAAACCCCGGTGTTAGTACTAGCGTGGACACAACATTCATTATCATTTGCTTACTGGGAGCCACAGCCTGAACTGTTGTTTCCTTCGTGGAGTCCATCTTTACTCTTGTGCAACTTTTCCCCCCAGTGCTAATGATTTAAACACCTATTCATTGCTCAGTAAGACTCTGTCCCTGGGGGCAAAGAAGGAGTGAAAAAATGTCACTTAATGTTGCACAAAATGAAGTTATGGTTTGTATTAGGCTCCTTTCATCCAGTGGCTGCAAACATGCACATGTGCTTTAAATTTCTCTCAATTTCTGTAGGATTATTCTTAGCGGCATGGTGAAATGTGCTTATGTTAAACATGCTAGAGAGGAGTTTCAAAATAAATCATGTCCTCAATTGACCTGATTCCCTTTATTGTTGTTTTCTTTTGGCTGTAGTATAGCTTATGGAGTGATAAAATGCATCACAGAAGTTAATGGTCTCGTTTGTTTCTCTCTGATACAGTCGTTGATTTCTGATATATTTTCCATGTTTTCCTTTGATTCCACAATTCTCAAAGGGGCATCCTCCATTTTACAGAAAACAAACTGTTTAAGAATATATATTCCAGCTACTTTTAGCGAAATAAAAATAATATACTCTCTGGATACTTATACAACTGGCTCAAATGGGATTTAGAAATCTCTATGAATTTTACATGTATTTAAGGAGCTCTTAGTCAAGCAAGCTCCTTTAAATCCAGTTATTTCTGCTTTGTTCTTTTCTGTTCTTTCCAGATATTTTCTTCTCTCAGGCTATCTCATGAGAATACCAACCCTAGCTGGCAATACTGGTTCTTGTATCCATGCTTGGGTTTCTTTTTTTTCTTTTCCTTTTTCCCAGCTTCAACTTTAATAAGCCTCCTGGGCTTTCTTTGAAGATTTCATCTGCAACTGCAAATAAACCCTTATATATCTCTGATGCTTCTATTTGGATTAAAAAGCCAAGTCACCTTGTTTTAAAGACTGAACAAAGAGCTCTTGAAGATACATGGAGATTGGTACTCAACACACACCTGAACTCAAACCTGGAGTACAGAAAAAGTAAACACATTTTTAAAATTTTTTCTGCCTTCATTAACAAATTGCTCTGAGCCTGTTGTAATGTTTAAGTTCTTTCCTGTGTTTACTGAGTTTAAAAGAAGTTCTGTAAATCTTTTTATTAGAGGGGGTGTGTTTCTTTCCCATTTCCCCCCAAACACTCTGGTTCTTGTATATTTAGAAAAAGGTCCCCCCCATACTCGGGGAATATTTATAATACTTTCCTTTGTTACCTCATTCTCTTTGAAAGCCTTGGCCGAAGCTCTTGAGACATGTTGAAACAACCTGAGATCACCCAAAAGGAAACCTGAAATGTCATGGTACAAACTTGGCCTTGTAATGTCAGAAAGTTTGCAAGCAACAATATAGGCCCTGTTCTGAGGCAACCCTGTTTTAACACAAGTGCTTCCCAAAATCATGTTACTGCGTTCCAGCATAACCCTCTGAGAGAAATGGGTGATGGTAAGCCCTCCCCCGGAAATATTGAGGAAAAAAAAGTCAGACTGTGCAGAGATCTTACTGCTTCTACACACACTCTCCGGGGATAGGGAGTGTCTTTTTACTCTATGGCTGTACAGTGCTTAGCACAGCAAAGCTTTGGACCCTGCTAAGGGGTTTTGGATGTTTTGGGAATGCCAGTCAAAATTGTGCTATTTAACCAATGATTATTGTAGTGCTTTGAGAATTGGGTTTGCTCCCACAGGTTTTATTTTTATCCACATTCCTCAGCGGCATATTGGTATGACTGTCTCTGTCACTGTCATGCCAGGACTGGTTCTCATTGCACTCTGGACTACTTTGCTTTTGGATTCTGAGTATGACGCTTACCTCTAATCACATGCAAATGTCTGCATCTGAGCTAGGCACCTTAGTTTTCTCCCTGGTCCATAGAGGTTTGGTTAATGTAGCTGATACTAGGGTACGACTCGTCTCATGCTGAGGCAGGTGCCTGTGTTTGTTTAGATGAATACCTCCATCAACTCCAGTGGTTTTATTGACTAGATCCCCCTTGGCAGCCATGCTATAGATATCTACAGTCATGAGAGATGAATCCCATCCTTAGAGACCTCTACTCTACAGCTGGTATAACTAAACATAGAAAGATGATGTGTAAATGGTACCTATCATGATCCCAATCAGAGGGCTGGGTGCTGCAGGAGCTGTGTCCCTGGCCCAGCAAAGGGGCTCCCATAAGGTTTTCTCTATTCTGTGAATCTGTCGTAACCAGACCCACAGACTCAGCCACATCTGTGGCACAGCGTGATCTCCAGATAATAATCTTTCTTCCTTTTCCCTTCAGCCACATCTTCCTTCCCTGCCAGCCCTGTCCTGTCCTTCCCTTAGGCTGATCTCTGCTGCTGTTCCCAGCTCTCACACTGCCTCCTACCTAGTCTGCCACTTTTTCACTGGTTTCATCATTATTTCACTGGACGGTTTTCACTAGTGGCTTTCTAACTACAGGGACAGTAGAAGTAAGAGAAATTCCTTCCTTAGCTTTTGAAATAGCTTAAGACATACGAAAAGCTGCCCCAGGCCAGCCCAAGGATTCACACACCTGCCATCATATTTTTGATAGCTGCCAAGAGTGAATGCTGGGGGAAAATGCAGGGCAAGCCCGCAGTGGTACTGCCAACCTGCAGAGGTCTGGCTCAAAGGTTTTCTAAATCAGAGACGTTATCTTTGAATCTGAACACATGAACTTTCATAAAGAAGGTGGCAACGTAGCAGTGGGTCTGAGGTTGACATGTCTAACCCCTCCTCTCCCCAACTCGCCCTTGACTTGGCATTGCTGGCTGTGTGGCTGTTTGGTAAACATGGGGTTTATTTACAGGAACCAAACCAATTACTTTTTCTCATTTTTTATAGTGAAATAGTAGTTAATTTTCCCTTAGCTTTAAAATCCCAAGGAATTGGCTACAGTCACAGAGTGGAGAAGCAGTTAATAAAAGCATCGTCATCTGGGGTGATAAGGGCCTTGTGTCAGGCCAGTGCTAGCAGGGCTGATGCATCTCAGAGTCAGTACAGAGTCAGTGACTTTGAGAATTGTGCTAAAGATTGCTTCTGATATCCTATTCAGTCATCCAGGACATGGACCTGCTGGGATAACCAGGCTCTGAAGAGCCTTGTGACTTTGGAAGATGTCTGTAAGGTGCAGTCCACCCAGAATCTTCTTTAGCTCATGGGGTACACCCCCAAATTGTAAAAATAAAGGCTGATTGTAAGCAACATTGTGACACCAGTGGTGGGAGGAACAGTGACCAACTTTCCAAAATGGCACAGAAACAGGGGAGGCAGTGGGAAATGTGATGGAGATGCGCTGGGGAGGGAAAAGTTGAGAGACCTGTTTTATGAAAGGGAAGGTGGGCAGACAGTAGATGCTTGCTGAAGGCAAGCTGTGATCCTACAACACTGCGTCAATAAAACAGAGCATTTAAAAACCAGCTATCGGAAATGAGTACACTGTTAATGAGCATGTGCTTATATTTACACTTCCACAGCAGGCAGTGACAGCCTAAAGCCAAACCCCTCTGAAGTTAACCCAGTGGTTTGCAGCCTGCTTTCCTGCCTAACTCAATCTGGGAATGACACCAAGTGGTCCCCTGGTGGAATGGCAAATAGATTATTTTGCTATGGCTTCTTGTACGTGCTACATTTCTAATGTACCACACTTAACATGGGCTGTTTTATGCTGCTGCACCAAAGCATGGAAAATATTTTGTTATTTGCTCATTTATTTCTTTATGGAAACTTCTTGTTCAGAAGTGATGTAGTCTGTGTGAAATACTCAGCATCTCTCCAGTGATTTCTGAACTAGCATATAGGTGGTATGTCTGTACTTCATGGCTCAGATGTCCTGGAGCTAGCTCCGGTTACAGCTGGAATATTGGAGCACTGCTGTGCTGAGATAGCAGTTTGGATCTAGGGAACAGTACAGCAGTTTCACTAGTGACTCCATTTCTCTGCAGGGACAATCAGCTGGCCAGGTGGCTGTGCTGAGGTGTTAGGTTGTTTCCCAATACAGAACTATTTTGGTGGGCATTAACTCTGTGGTCTTTGCACCAGGCTCTGTTGTACAATGCAGGTATGCTCTGTTGCCTGTTTTCTGCACCAAACAGATCCATGATGTAACAGACATGACAAATGCTATGCCAGCAGAGGTTATTTTTGTCCGTCTGTTGCAAGATAGTAGATCCAGTGATGCTTAATGAGTCAAAAAGATCAAGAGTGACTGGGTAAATCAGCAAAGCAGACCTATAATGCAGAAAACAAAGAGTTCAATAATGTTCCTACTTCAAAGATGAAAGCACAGCCTCTTGAGTCAGCGAAAAAACAATAGCTCAGATAAAGTAGCACTAGAGAGATGATCAAACCACTGCACTAGCTTTAAGCTGTCTGGCATGGATGCTGCTGAGGAAATTGGTGCAGCAGCAAGAATTCTGCATGGGCTGCAAAATGCTGATAAGAAGCTGTATAAAACCACTGCAGTTTAATGCTTCAGCCAGTTGAAACACTTATAATCCAGCAAGTGGTATGTATGAAGCAGGTTCCTGCTCTTTAGGTGGTTTCATGGACTTTCCTAGACTGCCTCCAACCTTGGATGATGGCTTCTATCTTTTTCCAGTATGTTTCCAAACATTTTCTAATGGGGTGTGTGTTCCTGCCCATCAAATTAAAGTGAAATGACAAGCATGTTTCTTGCCTTGGTTGTTTTTCCTGGACCCTTTAGAAATAGTTCATAGAGTCCCTGGGGACTGCAGACCACAGGCTGAAAATCACTTAATAATTCTCTTTCCTGGTGCCTTGCAGATTCCTGGGACACAGCATCTCTTTCAGCAGAAAAACCAGCAAGGGTGATGCATCCGCAAATGCAGTCAAAGCTTATATGAGACAGGAGGCAGTTTTTTTAGGTCAGAACAGTGGTCAAAAAGAACCTGATAGAGGACAAAAGATCTAAGTGACATTTAGTGAAGGATATGAATTATTTTCTTAATTTCTTTTTGCATTTGAAACTTTTCTTTGGGAGGTAAGGTGAGGTGAGAGGTAAGTGAGTTTATAAGGTAGAAAACACTGGTTAGACTTACTCTGCTGTGGCTAGTTTTATTTTTTTTTTATTTTGACTTGGGGTTAGGAACAGGCTGTGGCTTTTTCTTTCTTCTTCAATTGTATTTTTAACTTTTGGCAAAGTCACACAGTTTTGAAGATGCTTATTTTTATAGATTTCAGAAAACAAATTAAATAAAACCAAGCTATTTGTATCTCTGTGCTTGTGTCATTCAAAGTCATAACTATGATTTTCACTGGTCAAAACAGGACCCAAAAGCTGTTTTTCTACAGCTGTGGAAAGCTCGGATAATACTTGATAGTGCTAAAGGTACAATATATATTTGCAAAAGCCCCCTGTCTTTGCGTCCAGTAAGAGAAGGTTCTTATTTATGGGACAGCTGCCAAAAGATTAAACTTATGTTATAAGACTGCTTTTTTCCATATAAGTCCGTACCAGCAGCTGGCATTTCCTAGAGTAGAAATCACTGCTTCCACGTAGGGGGAATTTATCCTGAGACACACATGCATCACTGTGGATGAGTATCCCGGCCCTCTCTGTGCGGCTCCTGGCCCCAGACCCTACAGCGTTGTCCCCTCCTGCATGGTGGGGTGGCTCATGGGAGAGAGGAGAGAGACCAGCTTACTGGTACTGTCAGCAGATCCAAGGGATGGCCTTGCTTCTGCAGCTGGACTTTGCTCTGAGGGAGTAGGGGTGTTCTGGCTGCCTTCTTGTTAATTAAACCTCTTTTTTTTCAAATAAATTATTAGCATCTCTCTGTTTTGATCCCCACAGGGATCTGTAGCTCTCCCTCTGATTCAGCTATATGAGGTGTGGACCCTGCCTGCTGGACACACTTACCCCATCTGAACATTAAGCACCCAGTTTCTGTCCTAGGTGTGTCTTGCCAGCTGTTCTAAGGCAGTAATTCTCCACTATTACCTTGCTTTGGGTAACCCATAAAATGTCATATCCTAGGTCAAGATATTAGTGAGCATGAGGCAGTGTCTTCTGCTTTGCCATAGCTGGTTAAGATGTTAAACCAACAAACTACCTTGTCTTCTCTAAAATGTTCCTCCTTGCTAGTTACCTCATGAAAGCTAAGAAATTTGCATCTCTTTTCGTAGTAAAACACTCAGCCCCATTGTTTCAATGAGATTTGCTGGATTTTACTGCCAGGATCAGCTGCCAACCCTTGGAGGAACCCAAGATTGATACTGTGAATGGTGGTGCCTCAAAAAACAAATGTGAAAAAAGACTGCTTGCTGGAAGAAAACACAGTTCCTTGAAACAAGGGCACACAAGAGCACCTCAGATTCTCCTAAGGGCACGGAAAGCTGGTCTTGCGACAAGTTGCAGTAAGCATATGGTGACTTATGGGAGCAAGGTCAATTTTCATCTGCAGAGGTTCTGACCCCGTGTGTAGAAGACAGTGAAGTATATTTTTTATCTTGAAAATACCGTGAGAATTCAGTAATTGTAAAGACTATTTTATTTGCCTACAGCAACTTTACTAACCCGACTTCCAGTAACTTCTACTATTCTCCACCATGTCCTTTCTGAATTCTTAAAATGCTGCCCTTAAGTAACACTGAGTTAAAAGAAAACCCAACCTCCCATTGCCACTTATTACAGTGTTTTGTAACTATATTTAAAGGCAGAAGTTTTCCTGACCTCTCTATGTGAAGAGGAATGTAGAGCTTTTAATATTTTTCAAGTGATGATATTCTAACCTGGAGCCCACCATTTGCTGTTGATTACAACTGGCCAAATAATGAATGACCACAGCATCCTCTGCTTTGGAGCACAAAAAGAAGTAGGAAAGCTTTGCTTTTGTCAGGATAGTACTACTGTCTTTTCCAAGGCAAGTACTGAGGAAACTTGGAGGTGACAGCAAGCAAAATGAGGTGGTTTATTCTGTATCCTGAGAGAAGCAAAAGGCTTATTTATTTCTTTATTAGGTATGAAAGGGTTTATTGTGTGAACTCCTTGCCTAATAGTACTGTGGATACTAAAGGTTTCTATAGGTTCAGAAAGTGACTCTACTGCATCATGACGGAAAATTTACCAAGTCCTATGAAACATAAAGACATCAACTCTGGCTCAGGATGTCCTTAAGTGCAGATCACTGGAAGCTACTAGAATATGTCAGTGATGTAGTGTTGTATATTGCCAACTTCTTGTATCTTCTCCTTTGCATCCATTACTGGCCACAACTGGAGACAGAGTATTGGATTTGAGGGACCTTTTGTCTGATTTGGTGGAGACATTTCTGCCTTCTGGTGCTTTTCTGAATGTTTTTTATTTAATTTAGACAGGCATAAGGCAGCAATGAAGCCCTATTTTGTCTGTCCCATAGCAACAGCCTAGAAATTTTTCAGTGCCTATGTGAGACTCAGTGACATCAGTTTAACATACATGCCAATCTCCATTTTTCCAAATACTTATATATGAGTATAAAGGCTATCATAATTAAAAATAGCTCTTGCTCATGGTCTCCCATCTGTGCACCAATGGGCAAACACAGGTGATATACTGTCAAAACCAGCTGGGATTGTCCTAGTGACATCCTGTATAACTCTGACTTGAAAACTTCTCCAGTGGTCCTGCGCAAGAGCTCTGAACTGCCTGAGCTACAGAATATAGCCACAGCATATCTATCCTCCATCCTGTCTCATAGTCTTGGTTTGAAGACCTACAGGGTCTGGATCACGTGGAAAGTTGTTTCTGGGGTTCATTATTTCCTCTATCAGAAATGAGCAATGTTGTTCTTATCTGCATTTGTCAAATGCTAGTTTCCAGCCACTGGATCTGATTTTACTTTTCCTGCTTGGAAGAAAGGCTTATCTCCTATCAGAAATGTGTTCCCATTAAGGCATTGCTGGGTCTAAACAAATGGCCTTTTCACCACCTCTTTAGTAAACCAAAGAGAGCTCATGGATCTGTGATGGAAAGTAATGAAGCCATTTTGGGTTACTGAGCGCTGCTCAGCAGCTGAGCTGCAGCAATGAGTTGTGCTCGTGCTCTGAGCTTGCTGCAAGCACAAAGGATGCATGCAAGCATAAGCCACTGTGAACTGTATTTTATTTGATAATTGGAGCAGCCAAAGAGGTCACCTTCTCTAACCCAGTCCATGAGCAATAACTTTTAAAGCTGTGGCAACCCTCTTGCTTTGGATGTATGCCTGAGCCCTGAGCTAATTTACCCCCTCTATGCACACTCAGTGCCTCATCACAAAGCCCAAGGGACTGAAGGGGCCATGGAGACAGAGTTCTCTTCTCATTTTTAAGTAGTGTCAAAGTGAAGACACATGAAGGACAGTCAATAATTTGTGCGTTGTTGTGTAGCTCCTAGACACAATTACAGTTTAAAAGCAAGCCAGAAGATTTGTACTATTGGGATCACTTGGGACTTTTATTTGGGGCTTGGAGAGAAATTCCAGGCAGTCCCACAGTATGCCTTTTTTCAGTCCTTCAAAAGAGGTGATTTAAATTTGCTCTGTAATTAAGTTATTATAACTAGCAGCAATTTTCTCCTGCTTGCAATTTAGTTCATATTAAATTTATCTCTATCATTTTTGTCTACATGAACTTGGGAATCTTTTATTTAATTGACTAATTTAGATAGATCAAGAGATAAAGTTCTTCTGGGAGTAGGCACCTGAAGGCTCCAAACTTCTCATGTTGAATCATCGTAACAGCCCAGGGCCAAGGTAGTGAGGCCAAGGAAATATTCCTTCCTGCAGAGTTTATCAAGAGCATCTTGGAATCAGGGTAGCTAATTATTTAGGTTAAACACTGCTAGAAGTTCTTGTGAATGCAGATTTTATATACATAGAAAAGCTACATGTTAAAAGGCTATAAAACCATAGCACTTTTCCAGTCAGGTAGTTCACCAGTTTTCAGCAGGTCAGGTTTTTTTGGAACCTGACATGATCCAAAGCCTGTGGAAGTCAGTGGAAAAACTCCAAAGACTCATGGCTTTAAATCAAGGAATTAAGTTGTATGCCTTCATGCCATCGGATATTATTGGACTAAAGAGCTTATTAAGATTAAAAATGGGATTAGGCATTACCATGAATGATTGTAAAGAGGTTACGTGGCTGGGACAAAGCTGCAAAGCTTTATTCCGCCTTTCAGGGAAACGGTCACAGATTAGAGAGAAAAAAAAAAAGTATTATAGCATTACACACAATGAGGTGCATCTTTTATCTTCCAAAAAGGAATCTGTCACTGAAGGTACAATGTACAACTAAAATCTCACTGCTTTTTTTCCAAGAATCTGTTCTTGCTGATCAGTGAAATGAAAATGTCTCATATACTACCGTGCTCTTTCTTTTGAGCCTTAGATTTTTTCTGTTGGTTTTGGTTTTTTTTTTTT